>JAPFBL010000182.1:0-600000 GCA_026182355.1 Hermatobates lingyangjiaoensis | reverse complement strand
TTACCAGCCAATTGTTTTAAATATTCTAGAATACTGGATCAGTTAATGGACAAAATACAAATTTCTACGGTACTAACAAGCATAAAAATTGGCATTTTTCAAAATTTTGATATTTTGTTGTGGCCAGACATTTATAAAAAAATAAAAATTGAAAAAAAAAATCCATTGACCGTCAGATGAGCATAACCATGTAAACTAACAAAAGTTAAATGCAAAAAACCTATAATACATTAATTTTAATAATATTTTAATTTTAACAGTAAATTCAACTAGATTTACAGGAAGAAACGCGTTGTTGTTGTTGAATAAAACTTCATTTGTGTGGAGACTTTTGTTTGTTTATCCATTTTACCTCAGAATCACTACTACATTTCGACCGCTTCGGAACCAGATAGAGATAAATAAGTGAATCACTCTCAAGTTAGGCGACCACTCCTATATATAAATATATATACTAAAACAAATATTATATGAGCCGTTTATTTTGAAAGTGGCCTAATTCCATTTTCCAAAAAAAATTAGCTAGCTATTTAAATAATTACATTTTTACGTTATCTTTACCTTTTGCAGCAAATTGTATTTAGAATTACTAAGTTTTTTTATAACAAAAATTAGTTGATAAATAAAATGACAATATTTTTAAATTTTGTAAAACGCAAACCCTTAAATATCTCGATTTTAACATAAATGGAATTAGGCCACTTTCAAAATAAGCGGCTCATATTAATCTATAATATTTATTCCATAATAAATAATATAAATATTATTATTTATTAATATGTCATTAATGTTTCTCTAAAAGGGCTGAAAAAAAGTCGGGATGGTTTTTTTTCACAATATATATTGTTCTTTGTTAATAAATTGTAGTAGATGTAATTATATATTTTATTTTATATATATGTGGTCATATATAAAATGATCACACTACAAAGTAATTGTCTGTAGTATAAACTCATTGAATTTATAGTTTTATTGCATAATATAGAAAAACAAAAACTAGTTAAATGTGGAAAAACTTTCCAATAATTGACTTACATGACATGATATTTCACAGTGAATAGTGTTTGAATTTCAAAGAAAATAGTTTAACTGCAACTTCTCGAATTAAAATAGATTGAAGCATTTGTTGTATGAATTAGGAAGTGGAGGAATTGCACAACGAATGTGAAAGGCAGGAAAGCGAAAGTGTTCTACTTGCAGCTAGGACAGACATCGCTGAGGCACTTCTTCAAAGGGCACAGGACGAGTTTATGAGATTTTCTGGAAAAGGTTCTAACAATTCGCTCAGGTAAAACCAACTATCAAAAGTTATCTATTTAGAAGTCTATTTGAGTTTAATTCTAATAAAGTATTTGTAAATTTCATTTTTTCCAGGGAAAGACTTACAGGCCTTATAGCGGAGCAAGAACAACGTTATACAGAATTGAAAGAAGAACAGAAAAAAATTAAAGAAGATCAAGAAAAGCTGTCAAAGCAACAAGGACTTTGGAAGGGGCTTAATGAGTAAGTAGTGTTTGTGTGAAATTAATGAAAAAAAAAGGATAAAACGTAAAATAAAAAAATATTCTTTATGGTTAAGGAGTAATGCAAGTTGAAATGTTAGGAAAATTATTAAGTCTGCGCACAAAAAAGTTTATCACAAAAAACTAAACACATTTCGAACACTTGATGTTTTTCTTCAGGTTACATCTGCTCTGCTGGGGTCATTGTTCGGGAGGTGAGACTAAGCAAGAACTCGGGAGGAGACCAAGCAGTCCTTGCTTGGGAGGAGAACAACCACCCCAGCAGGGCAGATGTAACCTGAAGAAGAACATTAAGTGTTCGAAACGCGTTGTTTAGTTTCTTATAATAAACTTTTTTGGTGTGGAGACTTAATACTTTTCCTAACATGACTAAATACCACACTATAACAGATTGCTCAGTTAATGAAGTTGAAATTATATCTGGAAGGAAAATGAGATTGATGTATGCTACCATTCTATATACAGTGGGAAAACCTTGCATTTCCTCATTAACGGCTTTTAATACGAGTCCTAACGTTACTGAAATTACAAGTTCTTTTTATCAAGTAGTTTATCGGAAAGAATGAAACAATTAACCATAACATTCAGTTACGATAAAAACATCCCCTAGAGCAGAGTTTTTCAAACTTTTTTCGACGCGGAACCATTTTTGCTTCAATAACTTTCCCAGGAACCCCACATTCGAATGATTTTATACAATCATAATATAAATATTTTCATATGCTTTTGTAAATAGTATGTATGTATGTTTAAAAACAATTAAAAAGCGTATTTTTCGAAGACAAATTCAAAACTAAAAGATTTTAATTTTCATATCATCCACAAGTACATAACACATGAAACAGAATTATTAGCAACTTTAATACAAAGTTTATTTTTCAATCATTTTTAGTTTTATAGTTCAAAGTTTGATTCTCAAATCAGACCGAGCATTAAGTCTACTTTGGTATTTAGTTTTTATGGCAGTATAAAAGGAAAATCCGGTTTTACATAATTAGGTAGTGAGAAGTGGCAGCAATGTGTGAAGTGCTATTTTGCAATAGAAGGACATTCGGGAATCAGATAACTCCAAAAACTGACAAGTAATTAATTCTAAATATGAATAAAATTTTGGCCACTTCCACTTAGGCGTATAAGTATTATTCGGTTTCATGATTCACAAGAAACACAGAATAAATCCATACCCTAAGAATCCATCCACTACAAACAAATTAGAAAAATGTTTTCTCTAAATGTTTTTCGCGGAACCCCAGACAGTCCGTTAAGGAACCACTGGATTCCGTGGAACCCACTTTTGGGAATCTCTGCCCTATAGTGATACAAGTATTATCATCACGGACTACAAGGAGACTCAAATATTTCACTCTAGTCGATAACTAAATTTATCTTTCAGTTTCTTTAATTTTTTCGATTCTTACTTCTTTTGATTAAAGTGAATAATAACAGGAGTTGAAAAAATCGATGATAAAAGCGATGGAGTTGTAATATGGTACAAAAGTACTTGAAGTTTGAAAAAATAAAGCATTCCTTACGGGGGAGAAAAGAAAACGAAAATATCCAGTGTAGATATCCTATCATATGACTCCTAGGCATTTGAATCATCAACTCTAGCGCAGCTTAGAACTGAAGAACTTGGACAGGGGTACTGTTGTTTCATCAATGTTAAAATGTACCCAGTTACTGTCAGATTCTGAAACGCCTCAAAATAATTTAACACTCTAACATTCTTCTGATTTCTGAGGGAAGAAAACCAGCATTAGGAGTTTATATACACTTCGAGGCTGCCAGGGTAGCCCAATGAGCAGTGTGTTTGCCTCTGGACTGGTAGATTCGGAGTTCAATTGACACTCTGGATCTCAATTTATTCACGTGGGAGGTGAAAAAAAAATCAAAGAACATCTCCCTCGAAAAGATGTTAAGCCGTCGGCCCCGAGTCTACACGCTGTCAGGTACTCAAATAAATTTTTGAGTTGGAAAAAAATTCAGTCTGAAATGTAGAATGTCGATTGTATGGTATCATAAAGGGTCAATCATTGGTCCAGTAATACTGGAGTAAAGTAACGCTGAAAACACTGCAATCTATGAAGCTGCTTGAACGGGGAGCAACATTCACGTTGTTCGGTATACCATTTATTGTTTAACTTTCAAGTTGTTCATTCCATGCACAGATCTTGAGCAAATATTGATGTTCCAGTCTGGGCAGTTTGGTCTTGAACTCCATTGGACCAGTTGTTTTTGAAGTAAATATTAATTTTGCCTTCTGAGATATAGCTTGATATAAGCAGGTACAATCGTATGAACATAAAATTTATTTATTCTTTTTGAAATTCATGCAAATAGCCATAAAATCATAGGAATCCTTTAATCTGCCAGTATTAATGAATTATATTTGATTTTAAATTCTTAGTATGACTCATTTAACAATCTTAGATATTGTGCAAAATAGATGAAAAACACATTTTTTATCCACTAGCTCGATGACAGGGCAGGCTACAAAATAAAGTTGTTGTTATATTTTGTTTCAGATTATTAGAATGCAAAATAAAATGCATGGAGAAACAGAAGGAAAAGGACGGGATAATGACAAGAAAAGAAGGCGCTGAAACCCTTGTACTCCAATAAGAAGAATTATGTTCTAAATGTAATTTATTATATTTGTTTGTTATGTGACAATACAAAACCAATAGATTTCCACATTTTACAAACAACTATCCACAGCATTCTAAAATTTATATTCTATATTTAAGACGAGAATTGTTAAGAGAGGAATATTATTGTATTAGTAACTATTATTATATAAACCAGTATAACCTACTTCATATATAACAAAGATTCAAATATTTTAAATTATATTAAGATAAATCACAATTAATGAATCACCATATCACACTTGCTATAATAACCATCCTATATCACTGTGACAGAGGCTGACATTTCAAAGTAGCCATTCTTATTATTCTATTATATTATATTCTTATTATTCTAACTTAGTTTAGCATTACCACTCGGTTTTTTTCTACCCTAATCAACAAATTATAAACTAAATTTGACGAGATTTGTATATAAAAATTACGTAATTATAATTTAGTTCCTACGAGAAATTTACATCTAAATTACACATATGTATATATATATATAATATAAATTTGGATAAGAGGCACATGATCGACCTTACTTCATTATTCAAAGTCATTTTATTGATAACTTTACATAACTTATGATAGGGGACTTTCTACATGGAAAGATAGCCTTGGCCGTGATTCCTCATCCTGTTGATGAGATAGAGGGCAAGGACTATGATAGCCATCAAAGCCAACCCACAGCCAACTAGGATAGGAACAAGATCTGGCATTGAGCTGCTTTCACAGAATATAGCTGCAACAAAAACAAAACAAACAATTTGAAACTTATTCTATTCCACATAAAATCTATACACATAGAGCCAGGCTTATAAGCCTGCCTGGAAAACTAAGGAGCAAAATATGGAAAGTAGTGCCCAAAAAAGTGAACATAATCATTTCTCCATTGAATCATAAATATAATTAAACTATTAAATATTTTTCATTAGATTTTCAATTTTTCACACCAGGAACTATAATCGTTGGATTATTTCTTCCGTCCAACTTCTATCATTGTCACTGGTAATGTTACATTTACGTTGTTGTGACTATGCAAAAAAAAACCACATTTTTTTTGTAATCGTACAAGGTTTTTATGAAATTTAACATATCTTCTTACATAATATTTACTTTGCAAAATTTACAAAGAAAAATAAAAAACAACATTATAATTCAATTTTTTTTAAATAAAACTAACTTGAACGGAAATTAATAAAAAAAAATGTTTAAAAATGTTGTCAACAAACTTTTGCAATAATTTAATCATAATTTCCTGTTCAGGTAAGCTGTACCATTAGATTCTCTCATATTAGTTGCTTCAACTTTATTAAAAAGACAAATAATATGATTCAATAGACAATTAGTCATACTTAAAATAAACCATTCTTAATCATAAACATTCAATAATACAGTTCAATGAAACATAGAGAAATCAAAAGTACACACTTACAGTCTCTAATTTTTTGTTTGAACCGTCTTCAGGAGAGATAAGAGAGGGAAACCAAGCGCACTGCTTCAGAGACGGTTGGGGACCAACAATGTTACCGCATGCGCGCCCGGTCACAGAGAATAAGGTAGACAGGAATCAATTTATAATTAAATTAAATTAGTGGAATAAGAAAACAATAAATAAATAAAAGAAAAAATTGAGGGATGAAGAGAGAAATTGATACATAAATAAAAGTACAGACTAAGTTATATATCAATTTCTCTCTTCATCCCTCAATTTTTTCTTTTATTTATTTATTGTTTTCTTATTCCACTAATTTAATTTAATTATAAATTGATTCCTGTCTACCTTATTCTCTGTATATATATAAGAGAAAGGAACATCAATGAAAACTAAACACTAAGACTCACTTTCAATACTAGGACCTTTTAACGGTCTTCCTAATTTCTATCCTCAGGTATTAGGTGGATCAATTTACCCAAGGATTTTGCACTAGATTTAATTCTGCAGGCTACACTGAATTTTCTTACTTCTACCACTTATTATATTTCGTTATTACGATTCGCGTTCCGTCCTTCGACATGGGGAGATCTCTCTCACTTCATCCTCTCTTCTAGTCTACTCCTGATGACGAACAGTTCGAAATATTGAGAATTCTGTAAGTGTGCTTTTTATTCCTTCTCCCTGTGTCGTGCTTTGTATAATTTAAAGTTTTATAGTCCTTGCGGACCGTTTCTTAAATTTAGTACTTATTACATTTCGACATGTTTCTTTCAGTATAAACTATCAACAGGATACTTTACTGAGTTCTAATTTAAAAGTTAAGAATAATAACATAGTAGGTGAAAGCCAATATTTAAAAGACATGTATAGTAAAAATAAAACCTTTTTATAAGCAACTATAATATTTCTTACAAAAAAATTCTGGCTCTTATAATAAGTGTAAGGTTCTCTATAAAAAATTATAGAAATACGAATGTTTCCTAGCAATGGTTTTCTTTGATATTGGTAAATAAAAAACTCAACATATTTAGCAGTAACTGTAATAGAAATATATATTCTCTTATATACGAGAATAGAGAAAGCTCTCTTGTTCTTTCCATTTGCAGTCATTTTAGGGTTGCATGTTAGACCATAAAAGACCGCGGTTTATTATTTGTGATACTCGTAGCTAAGACATTTGGTATGTTGAATTATTTTAAAAATATTTTTAAAATTTGATAGTACATCAAATATTTTACATTTTTTTTTTAAAATTTAGTGTTCTTCGTGATTATATTGAAGTCGCTGTTAAATAGTGTATAATGTAAGATAAAACCACAATATGAAATGGGAAAACAATACGAAGATCTTTCAACCGCAACAAGCGGTCTTCGTCAGAGTCAAAAACCCAACTCAGGTTTTTGACTCTGACGAAGACCGCTTGTTACGGTTGAAAGATCTTAGTCTTGTTTTCCCATTACATATTGTGGTTTGATCATTGTTTGTTATTTCACGTATTTATGTGAAATCTTTTTATAGTGTATAATGTATTTCACTTATTTTGTTATAATGTTTACTAGGTTTTGTATTTGCTGATTATTCTCAACTGTTTAACAAGAGAATGTATATTTCTATTATAGTTACTGCTAAATAGGTAGATTTCTGTATTTACCAATATCAAAGAAAACTTTTGCTGGGAAACAATCGTATTTCCATAATATGTTATAGGAAGGAACCTTACACATCTTACATGAAAGAGAACCTCTTTATAAGAAACACTATAGTTGCCTATAAAAAGGTTATTCTGTATATTAATACTATTTTTTCTTTTTTTATCGAGGCGTTATTGGTATAGCGTCAAACACTAAAACAACTTTATGCCAACGTTTTCACTACATTTGTAAACATCTTCAGGGCTAAATCAACACAGAAATTAATTAAAATTTAAAATTAATTTTTTTTTTTTAATTTTTTCAGAGTTTTCAAACTGTGATATTGAATGTTTGTTAAATTGTCGCAAAGAGCACTGCTTTAGTATGATTTAAATACAACGGTTAGGTAAAGTTTAGTACAACAGAAATATACCAAGGTAATTTTGTTTACAGTAATCCCTCGCCTGTTCGCGGTTCAGTTTTCGCGGGATCCTGAAATTTCCAATTTAATATAAAAAAGTATTCAACTGTAATTGCAGTAAAAAATAAACTTGTAATGGAAAAATACAGTAGTTAGTATTGGAGAAGAAAATATAAAGGATTCTTCTTGTACGATCACGAAAGATATCAAACAACCAGTGATTGGCTGGGTCAAAATATATTCTACAGTATTAAATTAAAGCTTAATATAAGCTATTAAAAAAATATTCAATAAAGAGTAAAAATTAATGAAAAATAGTAAAACATATTCAATTGTAACAAAAAAATAATAAAAATATCAAAAAATAGGCCTTTTCATCTATAAATTAAAATAAATGATAGTTACGATTTTCTTTATTTTATTTACTTGCATTATTATTTACTGTACAATACAGTAAGGGTATAATTCTCTCTCTCTCTCTTTCTCTCTTATAGTCGGTAAAGACGTAATTTTTTTTTATTAACTATTTCTTACTTTTTTCTTTTTGTTTTTCATTTTTATTTACAACACAGTACTGTATTCAGTAAGGTCAGGATTCTCTCTCTGTTGGAAAGGTCGTTGTTTGAGCTTTAAAGGCTTTTATAAAGGCGGGTCCATTATTGGCGGATTTTCGCTTTTCGCGGGTGTCTTCAGTCTTCAGTCCCCATTAGCCACGAAAAGTGAGGGATTACTGTATTCATACAAATAATGTAACTTATAATTGTTTTTTCATGTTACTCTAATTAATTTCTGTATTGATATAGCCCTGAAAATGTCTACAAATATAAACAAAACGTCGGCTTAAATGAGTTTTACTGTTTGACGCCAGACCAAACCTCGATAAAAAAGAAAAATAGTAAACAATCTTCATATTCTTCAACAAAACATATATAATATTATACACAAATGTTCCGTAAAATATAATGCCATTTTTAGATTTAATGTAGGACTCCTGGCCATCAGGCAAACAAAAGAATCTAAGAGGAGTTGATTAGTATTTACTTTTTATTTTTTGTTTATAGTATACATATAATTATCCTAAAGGTGCCTTAAGAGTAATAAAATGATAAGAAACTATTGTTATGGATTGAAGTGAGTACCTGCCGAGTATGCTTTATCAGTAGAGTTTCTAAAAGCTTGAATATGAACAAGAGATAGAGAGATAAAGGCCTGCTTATCCTTGACAAGAATTGGACTAAGTTCTACAGGAACATCGGTGGCCGCAGAACACGAATACGAGGAATCCAGAGGCGTCACAAAGTTTTGCGAATCGTTCTTCAGTGTTACCATCTGCTCATCTAAATACAAACAAAATGGTTTTCATTACTTGTTTAATATTGTATAGTCATACAGATAAAATGAATAAGATAAATCGTTGTAGAATATAGTATAATTATAAGAATGTTAGGAAAAGTGTTAAGTCTCCACACAAAAAAAGTTTATTACTAGAAACTAGAAACGCGTTTCGAACACTTGATGTTCTTCTTCAGGTTACATCTAGAAAAAATAAATATATGCATTTAAGAGCTTTGATAACATAGGGGCGAATTAATTAAAATGAATACATCTGACACTATTGAGTGATAACGGGAATAATATTAATTCGCTCCTAGTAAAGGAGTTACAAGAAAATATAATATATACTAGAAATATAAAATACTGTATAACTGCAAGTGTCTGTATGATTTTCTAAATATTTTAATAATGTCTAATTTTCATGAAGACAAACCAGAAGGTATATAAGAGAATCAGTCACAGATCCTCTGACAAAATTTGTTTATCAAGTAATTTTGTTAAATGTTAACCCACCTGTGATGTTGGGAAAGTTTTTTCTGTCGGTGAAAAAGGTGGCCGACATTGAAGAAATGTAAAATTCATTTTTCTTTACATCGGATGAGAAGGTGAAATTGACCACGGAATTATTGCCCCAATAAATGTTGAGATGTTGGGGAATGGTCATGTCTGAGCTGTTACAAGAGCCGGTGTAATGACTGGAGGAGGGTACTTCAACGTGCCCATAGACTGCCTGCAACAACAAATACATTAGCATTAATCAACCCCCTTCAAAAAACACTTTCTCATTTAGGTCTTCTCGATGATAAATAAAACGACACCTTGCTTGATGAGTCATTGTAAGGAACGTCGAATTTGATTTTCATAGCAGCAATGATACAGTTGGCCTTAGTCGTGGGGTCCTGCACGATAAAGGTGTTGTCTTCAGGCTTGACGGTGGTGGATGCTTGGGTTGTCATCGAAGTCGTAGGACTGGTTGTTGTTGCTGCAGTAGGGGTTGTTGTTGCTGCAGTAGGGGTGGTTGTTGCTGCAGTAGGGCTGGTCGTCGGCGTACTTGGAGTAGTAACGGGCTTCGTTGTGGACGCAGAGGTAGTCGGGATTGTGGTGAAGTGGCTGGTTGTCATTTCTCCTTTACTCGCGTCCGTACTGCTAATGGTTACTAAGGGTTCAGTTGTTTCAATTTTATTTACACCTGTAACAATAAAACCATCAACAGAATTAGAAAAATAAATCTCTCTTATATAACTGTTTCTATCTTCGAAAGTAACTAAATATCTACTAATTAACACACACGCGTTTGTTTTCTCTAATTCAAAACAATTTTCAATTTCATTAGACAAGCAGTGACGCTTCAAATAGAATGGATAAATTATCAGATATTACAGAAAAAAATCCCCACATATTAAATAATTTTATTAACAAAATAACGTGGTTTGAACACATGGTGCTCCTCTTCAACGTTCATCTACAATAAGAATGATATGAAGTACACAACATATGAAATAAACAAATGAGGCAAGGTCGTAATGAAACTGAACTTAAGGAAATGAGATTAACAATTAATGGGAGAGATTAGGGGTTGTAGTGGCAGTCCCACACAGGCCGAACATTAGCCCTTTGTGATACCACACAATAAACTTCAACGAGTACCTGACATCGCATAAGTTCAGGAATGATTGCTTAACGACCTTGCTCAGATTTTTTCTTTCCGCGTGATTAAAATGATGGCTAGGATGGCGATTGAACCCTGGATCTACTAATCTAGAGACGAGCACGAAAGCCACTGGGCTACCATCACAACGGTTCCATACTTCACGCTGTATCAACCTTCCATGTTCAACACTCAAAGAAGTTATTACAAACTTAAAAACCCCATAACTCGCCTCTGCGCTAGTAGTTCAGGGTTCTATCCCCAACTAGCCCTCGATTTATTTCACGCGGGAGATGAATAAGTCTGAGTACGTCGTCCCTGGTAGAGGATGCTAAGCTTGTTTTGATCTTCGCGTTCCTCGGCATTTTGTACTATAACCGCTTAGTCAAGCCTTGCTAAGTACAAGTTACCCTTTAGCCACCTGTATTGAAAGCATGGAGGTGCCCGAGGGTACCTCAAGCAACGCAATGCTAAGCACTGACAGAGGATGTTAAGCCGTCGGTCCCGAGCTTATACGATGTCAGGAAGTCTTTAAAGATCCCTACTCTAAAATACCCTTAGTTAGGCAAAATTTTGGACTCCCAATATAGAATCTGTAGAATCACCGGTAGAAATGGCTGACGTTATCACCGGCTAGAGGATCGTTTTAAGCAAAAAAAATAACAAACAGAAAAACTGGCAACACAGATCATAACTATTCCCCCCCCCCCCCCCCCCAATCAGCGCATTTGAAACAAAGAATTAAAGAGGCTATCTATCAAAGGTTTCCTAAATGCTCACAAATTTATGGATGATTAGATTTTTAAACAATGCGTTGGTAAGATATTATTTAAATGACAGCAGACATGGAAGAAGAATAGGAAACGTTCAAATATTGAGATACCATTTATCAGTCCACTTTGCTGTATTGTTTATTGTTATCAGGAGCGTCAGATAATTCTGATAATACAATCCAATAGTTAGCACTATTGAAACGCGCAGACAACTTTCTAAAGTATTTCTTCTGTATTGTACTCCTCTTTAATTCATTAAAAAAAAAAAAAAAAGAAAAGAAAAAAGGAGTCTGATTCTAGCTTTTAAGAATCAATTTAATTAATACTGTTACAATTTAGAACATTTCTTGTTAAAAGTTAGCATTTTACGAACCCGATGGAAGGTTATTCTTTTAAAAGAATATGATTGAAAAATGAAAAGGAACAGGTAAAATTAAGTTAAATTACAAATAAAGAAATATTGCTAATCATAAAATGAATCTAGGTTAGGTTGCAGTGAACAAGAGAGAAAAGACGCTTAGACTTGGCATTGGGTCCTTTGTGACAATACTAAATTTTGCAAAACTCAACTGTATTTAGAGTGGGATCTTTGACGAGATCTTTGACCTGTTATCTTACAAACAGAACATTCAATGTCCTCCCCTCAAGAGGCCAGGGTAGACCAGTGATTAACGAGCTCACCTCTGGACTGTCAAGTCCTGTGTTCAATACCCACTTTGGCTTTCGATTTTTTTTTTCACGCGCGAGGTAAATAAACCTGAGCACGTTGTCCCTCGGATAGGACGTTAATCCGTCTGTCTCAAGACTTTACAACAGGGGTGCTCAATACGTCGATCGCGATCTACATACTTAGGTATTATTGGTAGATCGCAGAGCATTAAGAAAGTTAACATCTGCCTCTAATTCATCTAGTCTTTGATTTACATATAGAGCCGCCAGTCGATTTTTCGATACTCATGTCACTGGGCATTGACAAAAGTGACTCTAAGTGCAGTAAAGCAAAGATAGTCATTATTTATTTACTTCATAATATAATATCATTACGAATATATTTTAGCCACATTTTGACTAGAAATCCTACATATTGATTATAAATCGAAGTTTTCCTGTCTCAACCACATATAGTCTACGCCGGGAGTGCTCTGCATACGAGCTAATTACATTCAGTTGCCTGTTAATCTTTACGTTTATTTTTTATTTTCAAATTAAGAAATGGTATTAAAATGAGTGGGGGAGTGGATCGGGTAAGAAGCAAAAACCTATCACATTCATATGATATGGGAAGAGAAGGTTTTCTTGGCCATGGAATATTACAGTATGAAATTTCATATTGTGGTTTGATCATTGGTATTTCTAAATGAATGCATTTGGTAGATCATTATGACTTGTTCATTTCATAAGTAGCTCACATGCAGAAAATCTGTTAGCACCCCTGCTTTACAATGTCAGGTACTCGTTTTAAAGAACCCTGCACTAAATACTCTCGAGTTAGGCAAGATTTAGGGCTTTCAATGTAGAAGGTTCATTGTTTGGTATCACTCGGCCTGTGTGTGTTCCTTGTAGGACTGCCATTGCAACCTAACCTAACGTAGTGAGTATTGGAACTCCAGATCAATCAGTCCAGAGGCGAGCACGTTACCATTGGGTTACAGGCAATAAACATTGAAACATATTACTAGCGTAATCATTACATTACACTGTTTCAATAAGTGTCCTAAGCAGTTTTGTAAACGAGAGAGAGAGAGGTGAGAGGACAGACGTAGTAGTAAGGCAGTGATAAGAAGGGTTGTCAACTTCCGGAAATTAGCAGCCGAATCGAAAACCGCATTAAAATATACAGAAGTACATTCTATCAGAATCATTAAACTTAATTCCATCTTCCCATATTAGAGTTCAAAACTATTTCAAATGCCGCCTGAGAACTTGAGATAAGAAGAACAAGGGTTTTATTTATCACGTGTGATAAAAAGGTTTTATTTAAGTGGTCAACAATTAAATAAAGTTATATCAGCTAATTTAAATCAAAATCATGTTATATAATATCGTCTTTCGTTAATGAAAATGTAATCAAAATGGCATTATCATCAAATATTTAATATTAGAAACTGATTTAATAAGGGTTCTGAAACCAATCATGTCGTTCTAAAGACTCTTCGTCGCCAACCGGTTTAAATCATCCTAGTCATAAGAGTAATAATTTGGATATAAGTGTACCTCTTCTCAAATTACCCAAAGACTAATTAGACTCCATGATATGGCAATCACCTCAAGTCGATTTCTAATCTGATTACTTTAATAATTAGATTTCTAATATTTTTATTTTCTACTAATTATCTTTAAAAACGGCGTATATTTCATACAATTACATGTAGCATTAAGTTACCACGTGTGGGTGCTTTCATACTTTGTGCATGCGAGCTACTTATGAAATGAACGAGTCACAATCATCTACCCACTGTATTTATTTAGAAATATATCGAGGATTCTTATTTATGATGATGTATGTAAATGATTTCTTCGTGAAAAAACCTCATCACATTTCATATGAAAGTCATTCATGGATCACTCCACTCATTTTTATACCATTAATTAATTTTAAAAGAAAACATTAAAAGTAAAAAAGTAAGAGGCAACTTAATGACAAGCTTATTAGCTTTACTGCACTTAGGGCCACTTTTGCAATTGCACAGTGACTTTATAAAAAGAAATTACAATTCATTCGACTGGCTGTATATGTACGAGGTGTGTAAATAAAGTAGTGAGACTGATTTTTTTTAAATTTTCTATTCAAATATAATTACAATGTGATATTGTCACCTTCAAAATAGTTCCCTTCGGAAGCCACACGGCGCTGGAGACGGTCCTTCCAATCATTGTAGCATTGCTGGAACTCGGATTCTGGAATGGCCTTCAGCTGGTCGGTTACAGCAGTTTGTATGTTTTGTAGTGTCCCGAAATGAGTTCCCTTGAGGTGATTTTTCAATCTCGGGAAGAGGAAAAAGTCACAAGGACTCAAGTCTGGTGAATAAGGAGGCTGAGGAGCAACAGGAATGTTTTTACTGGCCAAAAATCGTTTATTGAGATAGCAGTGTGACAGGGCGCGTTGTCGTGATGCAACACCCACTTGTCTTTGATGTTTGGCCGCACACGAAGGACTCTTTTTCGAAGTCTTTCAAGGACCTCACGGTAGAAGTGCTGATTAACCGTTTGGCCTTGTACTCTGTTGACATTTTCATCGGTGTTTGCACTTGAAGGCCTTCCGCTTCGTGGTTCATCTTCAATCGACTCTCTTCCTTCTGAAAATTCCTTAAACCACCGAAAAACCTGTGCCCTTGATAAAACACGTTCTCCATAGGCCTCCTGAAGTTTTTCAAAAGTTTCGGTTGCATTATGTCCAAGTCTGAAGCAAAATTTGATTGCACACCGCTGCTCAACTTTGAGGTCACTCATTTTTAAAACACTCAAGAAAAAACCATTTCACGAAAACCAACGCTACGGACAAACAAATGACTGTGGCGAGTTCAGATTCATACTGGAGGCGCATCACACGTGCACCTGACGCTACTCAAGGCCACGCGTCTCCAGCGTTGCCAGATCGAAAGCGACGTTGCCAGTCTCACTACTTTATTTACACACCTCGTATATCAATTAGTGACTGGATGAATTAGCTGATGCCAATTTATTTTAATGTCATACGATCTACCAATAATACCTTGGCGATTGAAGTGGTTAGAGGTGGTAGAGAGTTATAAGAGAAAGACAGACGAGAGAGAGAAAGAAATACAGAAAGAGAAAATAAGGAGGAATACTATAACAGTTATACTGAAAAGGTGATTCAATGCTGTGAAGAGCAAGAGGGAAAGATTTCAATAGTATTACTTGAGAAATAAGACTTTTAAAACTAGAGGGTTATTTTAAAGTCATTTAGAACAGGAGAAAAGAAGGCCTATCATAAACAATTGATTTAAAATAATAAAGTTGATCAATGGACTATTAATGTGTCGTTTGATGTGGATCAGCTAGGTTTGTCTACTTTGTTTGAGTTAGTTCTCTGATTAGAGGGTGTGCAGTCAGGCGATTAGCACACACTTGGAGAAGCAGTTAGCTAAAAGCTTTTATAAAAGGTGTCACAAAGAGTAAGAACAAGGCGGAAGAATGACGAAACCAAATCGCCAGCAAGTGTTAATCAGCAGCGATCTAAAGGCAGGCGGGAAAGTAGTCCGCCAGCTCTGCACAAATCCTAATTGAATGAAATTGCAGCGTCTCAAAACATCCTAGTCTTTTAAAACATGGTTCTCCATAACTAAATACATTGTCAATCTACATGAACCTCACTCCTTGAAAATATATCTTCTATTTATGATGGACCTTTACCATGAAATATGTTTATTCATGCATTATATATATGTCTGTGTTACATAAAGGCGTCATATTAGGATTTAAAGTTGTTTAGAATAAGAGGGAGAGAATTTAGAAGCATTATACAACAATTGTATTAAATTGGTAATCGTAGCCGTTGTCATTGAGTTATTCAGAGGACATTGGATTATAGAGAAGTATGTCCCACCAGGATAGGCTAGGACATCTGCAAGGTATGTCCAAGCGAGGAAGAGGAGGAATCTGTTCCTCACCTTCTCTGCCAATGCCCTGGTCTGGCTCAAAGAACGAAAGCGATCTCAAAAGAGTACTTACTTCCTTGACAATCTCGAGAATATTGTAGGTTTGCTGGATTTGTTATTTTATTTATATTTTCAAAGTAGTCCTGTTAGAATAGTCAAAACGACAAGACAAACAGGATAAACTTGCTTAATTTGATAAATTATTCCATTTTCATAGTATTTGTCTGAGAGTAGTCAAAGCGCGAACAGTAATATTGTAGGTAAGATTTGTTATTGTTTTTATATTTTCATAGTAGTCGTGTTAGAATGGTCAAAACGACAAGACAAACAGGATAAAATTGAGAAATTGAGAAGTGGCCCTATTCTTTATTATTGGTATCAAATAGGGAAGTTTATGGTCCTTGTGGCTTCTCTTATGGGACGGCCACTGCAAGCTAACCTAAGTACTACATGCATGCGTCTGAGATGTGCTCTCCGGAGATGTAAGACGCGCCTAATCCTCTCCGGATGCTAATGCTTTATAAAGGAAACTGAAACTTAACTGAAACCCTATTTAAAAACAGAAAAAAAAACATCTTTGGGTATAGATATTCTTAAACAGTAAAAGTATATGGGACCGACGGATTAACGTCCTCTCCGAGGGACGACGTCTTCAGATTTATTCACCTCCCACGAGAATGAATGGAGGGCCAGAGTGGGTTCTGAACCCCAGTAGCCACAAATCTAACAAATGAACACTTCAAAATTAATATTCAAATTGTATATCTATAAAAAAAAAAATGAATTCGCTTAACATCAACGGTAATAGTATTTTTGTTTCTTAAACAATCACTAAAGTAGTGATACTAATATTGCAACATTCTTCTGAACCAGGAGTAAAGTTCAAGCAGAGGGGGCCAGGTTAGCTCAGTGGTTGACATACTCGCCTCTGAGCTGATAGGACCGGGGTTCGGTCCCCACCTGGCCCTCGATTTATTCATGCGGGAGGTGAATAAATCTGACCACGTCGCCCCTCTGAGAAGGACGTTAAACCGTCGGTCCCGAGCCTGTACGATGTCAGGTACTCATAAAAGATCCCTACTTTAAATACAATTGGGTTAGGGAAAATTTAGGACTCCCACTGTAAAATCAATCTTTATTGTGGGGTATCACAAAGGGCCAATACTCGGCCTACGTGTGTTCCTTTGTGGGACTGCAACTGCAACCTAACCTAACCAAAAGTTCAAGCAGAGAGGCCAGTGGCTTGTGTGCTCGTTTACAAACTAGAAGTTGGATAGATAAAAACGTTAAATACTCACTCTGGCACTCGATTAATTCATAGGGGAGCTGAAAAAATCAGAGCATGTCGTCCACCGGAGAAGATTTAAAGCCGTAGGTCCTGATCCTGTACAATACCAGGCATTCCTTAAAGACTAAATACTCTTGAGTTAGGGAAAAAAGTTAGGACTCCTAATGTAGAATGTTCATTATGTGGTATTACAAAGGGCCTAATGTGGTGTTTTGTCGGCCACTATACGCTAGCCTAAGTTTCAAGTACCACATCTCTAGCAACAGTTGTAAACATGCTAAACACTGATCTTTGGAGAACAACGTAGTTGTTAAAAATTTTGTTTTGGCTTGTTTTCCAATGCACACCAAATACGCTTTCATCTTTTAATGCAGTTTTAGGTGGGTAAAAAGTGTGTCTCGTTTATTTGGCACCAATTTTAGTAGTGGGTGAAAAACATTACTGGGTTTTTTATATATTGGGGGGGATCTTCAAAGAGTAACTGGCATCGCACAGGCATAGGACCAACGACTAATGACTTCTCGAGGGCACGAGATGCTCAGATTTGGCATCTCCTGCATGAATAAATCGAGTCCAGAAATGATATTCATCGCGGGATCGACCAGTCCAGAGACAACACGGCAAGCCACTGTGTCACTCTGGCCCCTAGTTCTCAAGAAATTCCAAATAACATTTTATCAAAAACAAAAAAAAAACACAACTAATTCGCACGATCCCTACGTGCTACTCTGGAGTGACATTTAGACACCAGGGTAGCCAGGGTTTCTCAGGAGTTCACAGTTAATAAGATACTTCTCAGGGGAAACACAGATGATATCATACTTCATTATTATTTACTAAGCATAAATGAATTTAATACATTCTAATGAAATCATACATTTATATATCAACGAGTGAAAGTATACAAAAATTCAAATCACTAAAAGAAAAGTATTTAAGATGGGAGTATGTATATTTATTTATAAAAAGATTTCACATAAACACGTGACATGACAAGCATGATCAAACCACAATATGAAATGGGAAAACAAGACTAAGATCTTTCAACTGTAACAAGCGGTCTTCGTCAGAGTCAAAAACCCAACTCATTGTAGGTTTCATCATTGTATATTATTTATTTATTTAGTAGATTTTATCAGTAATTTTATTATAGTGTTATTATTTTTCATTTGTATCCTATAATTATTACTGATTTTTATTAAAAAAAATAATTTTCATTTCACCTTTCACAAATAAAATATGAATCCTATTAGTATAATCAAAATGATTTATTCAGCATAACTATTAATCTACGAGGTGTATAAATAAAGTAGTGAGACTGATTTTTTTTTAAATTTTCTATTCAAATATAATTACAATGTGATATTGTCACCTTCAAAATAGTTCCCTTCGGAAGCCACACAGCGCTGGAGACGGTCCTTCCAATCATTGTAGCATTGCTGGAACTCGGATTCTGGAATGGCCTTCAGCTGGTCGGTTACAGCAGTTTGTATGTTTTGTAGTGTCCCGAAATGAGTTCCCTTGAGGTGATTTTTCAATCTCGGGAAGAGGAGAAAGTCACAAGGACTCAAGTCTGGTGAATAAGGAGGCTGAGGAGCAACAGGAATGTTTTTACTGGCCAAAAACTCGTTTATTGAGATGGGTTTTTCGGAACCATTTTCGCACAAATTTTTCTCATCTCCAATTCATTGGTCAAAATGTGATGAACGGAGGTGTGATTCAAATTCAACTGTTCCCCGATCATTCTGACTGTCAAGCGTCGATCTGAACGCACAAGGTTCCGTACTCTGTTGACATTTTCATCGGTGTTTGCACTTGAAGGCCTTCCGCTTCGTGGTTCATCTTCAATCGACTCTCTTCCTTCTGAAAATTCCTTAAACCACCGAAAAACCTGTGCCCTTGATAAAACACGTTCTCCATAGGCCTCCTGAAGTTTTTCAAAAATTTCGGTTCCATTATGTCCAAGTCTGAAGCAAAATTTGATTGCACACCGCAATGAGGTCACTCATTTTTAAAACGCTCAAGAAAAAACCATTTCACGAAAACCAACGCTACGGACAAACAAATGACTGTGGCGAGTTCAGATTCATACTGGAGGCGCATCACACGTGCACCTGACGCTACTCAAGGCCACGCGTCTCCAGCGTTGCCAGATCGAAAGCGGCGTTGCCAGTCTCACTACTTTATTTACACACCTCGTATCATTCACTGAATATACAGTTTCATAAAAAATATGTTCAATTAATAACAGTACAACTACAAATATTATTACAATCATATATGGCATTGCAACTATTTAAGAATAATTATTGAATATGAATGAAAAAGCATTTATTAGGAGAATATTGAAGAATTGAGAGTTCGTAAATTTAGAATTGAAAGCCTCTTGTTTCTAGATAAAGATGTCAATAATACAACTAATTGGCAAGGAGGACCATTATCAGGCAGACACTCATCCAATTAATTTTTTATCTTTTGATATTATCGCAGTTTATTTCAAGGGTCAAAATAACATAGAAGAAGTAATTTTAAAGCAATTCAGTTAGGAAATGGAACATAATTACACCGAAATATTTCAAAAAGAAGCAAACCCATTCTATAAATATAGTATATGGCAATGTTGTATAAAGCCATTTTGAAAAAAACTTAAAAGAAACTTTGACTTTATAAAGTAAATAATTTTTAAAGTGAGAGTGCCAAGTAAAATGCTGGAGTTTTGATAGTGATTTGATGATTAGTCAGATGGGTAAATCAGGGGGTTTTGATAGTGATTTGATGATTAGTTTGCCAGGTAAATCAGGGGGTTTTGATGCTCATAGTGATTTGATGATTAATCAAATGGGTAAATCAGGGGGTTTTGATACTCGTAGTGATTGATGATTAGTCAGCTGGGTAAATCAGGGGGTTTTGATAGTGATTTGATGATTATTCGGATGGGTAAATAAATAAGGGGGCTTTTAAAGACACCGGAAATGGTATCGGAAGTTGGAAAACTTAAGAGTGCTTCCGTTATCAGAAACGATTTTCTACTACCTTTTTATAAAATAAATACCGACATTTCAACTAGTGTGACCTGGAGCCTGGACCCCAGGGGTCCACGTGTAAACCATAGTAATACGGAGATCAATAGTACGTAATTGGTAGTTCATGCCTAATTTATATTCACGTATCAATATACCATGACGAAAAATATATCTATAACATAGGAATAAAACATCTGGCATAATGTTGTGATTATTTAGTCATAAAGGTTAAATATTTTAAAATGTTAAATTACTTCCCTTTATAAATGACTTTAATAAAAATATATTTTAAGATTGTTATATATGGAATTCATGTTACTAATATAATGGAATTGTTTCATTGTGAGACTTTTCTATTTATCACCAATCAAATTCAGAATTTTTAAGTCATAAGGGGTCCACAGATAATAAGAAACTTCTCTTAGGATTCACAAATATGACACTTACCAGGAAATTTACAGATATAAGACTTTTCTCAGGGGGTTCAGAGATAAAACACTTCATGGGTGTTCAGGGATAAAACACTTTCTTAGGGGGTTCAGAGATAAGATACTTCTTAGAGGGGTTCAGGAATAAAACACTTCTTAGGGTTCAGGGATAAAACACTTCTTATGGTGTTCAGGGATAAGATACTACTTAGGGTGTTTAGAGATAAAACAATACTTAGGGGGTGCAGAGTAAAACACTTCTTAGGGGTGTTCAGGGATAAAACACTTTCTTAGGGGGTTCAGAGATAAGATACTTCTTAGAGGGGTTCAGGAATAAAACACTTCTTAGGGTTCAGGGATAAAACACTTCTTATGGTGTTCAGGGATAAGATACTACTTAGGGTGTTTAGAGATAAAACAATACTTAGGGGGTGCAGAGTAAAACACTTCTTAGGGGTGTTCAGGGATAAAACACTTCTTAGGGGTGTTCAGGGATAAGATGCTACTTAGGGTGTTTAGAGATAAAACACTGTTAGGTGGTTCAGATAAAACACTTTCTGTATCGACATATGTTCCATCGCAGACCTGTCATCTTCCCATCTTCCTTTTACTTCTTATATGATACCAAACGCAATAAGTCTTCAAAGTGTGATTGTTCAAATATAACCATGTTTTGCTTCCTGTTATACTTTATCTTTCTAAATAACGTTTTTTTTATTCTTGCATCTAAACTGAATAACATACTTCCTACCGTCAACATGTTTCAACATCATTCTCGTCATGAAGACAGTTTAGGAAACTTTGGAACATGTTGAAAGTAGTAAATATGTTAGACAATAAAATATTTTTGTTAACAAGATGCAAGTTATATTATTAATAATTAGTATATATTGTCGGAAGTATTTATCGATGAATTGGAAATGTGTCTATGCACTCCTCTACTTTGATTGCATAAAACCAATCAAAGTGACGATTACAATTTATAACGACTTCTGAGTCACTACGCTTCCTACCTATTAA
Source organism: Hermatobates lingyangjiaoensis (assembly GCA_026182355.1). NCBI lineage: Eukaryota > Metazoa > Arthropoda > Insecta > Hemiptera > Hermatobatidae > Hermatobates > Hermatobates lingyangjiaoensis. The sequence goes on along the minus strand of JAPFBL010000182.1, from coordinate 578,220 downwards.
CTTCTGTAAAATATTGCTTACAGAAAAGACTATAGAAATATATAAACATATATGATCAAACCACAAAAAGAAAAGGGAAAACAACACTAATATCTTTCAACCTAACAAGCGGTCCTGGTCAGAGTCAAAAACCTAACTCAGTTTTTTGTGGTTTGATGATTGATTGTTATTTCACGTGTTTATGTGAAATCTTTATAAATTAAATAATGATTTTGTCTGTACATTGCTTAAAACTGACTCATTTCAAGTTTTCTTTACGTTTCATACATTGGAGAAACCGAATCCACCCTTAGAAAAATTTCTGTCGGTTTGTCTGTTTGTCCGCAAAACTTTGTCACAAGTAAACTCAGCTACCATAAGACATATAAAGCTGAAACTTTTACAGTATATTTGTGTAGGTCTAACTTAAAATATAGGCTCTAAATTGATTGGAAATTCAACGTAGAAGTGAAGTTATGGACGTTTAACGCAAAAATGTTTGTCACAAGTAAACTCAGCCACCATAAGACATAGTGAGCTGAAACATTGACACTGGATTTGTGTATGCCTAACTTAAAATATGGGCTCTAAATAAATTGATAATTCAGTACAGAAGCGAAGTTATGGGGCTTTTAGTTGTATTTTCCTAACTTCATAGACAAGTTTGTTTTGAAAATACACAGGTGTGGCAAGTAGGTATTGTTAGTTGATTTTAATTTCAATTGAGCATATGAATATATTGCGTATTTGACATCATTGAAATGGTGTTTCACAGAGTTGAGGATGTACTATCTATTGAGAATAAATGTTTTGTAAACGTGCAATTCTCAGCCCTTAATATGAACAGGCAGGAGAAATCAACAAACAAGTTCTTACGCTATATGAAGCCGAGGAAAGAACTTACAAGTCAGTAAAGAGATTGGATTAGTAATGAAGAAGCAGTTCATTATCTAATTGAATTTCTTGACTCTCAATTTATTTCTCCTGGACTGCCTGCTCATGAGTAAAAACTTAAAGTAGGAGCACCAATGATGCTGCAATTTATAGCAGTAACAAATTTCATGTTACGAAACATGAGTGCCCCAAAACTGTGCAACGGGACACGACTCTGAGTTCGTGCTCTACACAGATATGCCATATTACTCCAGTCAATATGCCATTATAGAGGTGGACATAATGACTGGATGTGGTATTGGGGAGTCTGTGTGTATACCACGCATACCATTGATTCGGAGACACTGTCTGTTTCCGTTCAAATGATTGCAAAGTCCTGTCAGAGTCTATTTCGCAATGACGTTAACTAAGTCCAAAGGGAGACTTTATCTAACGCAGGAATTCAAGTTAGCGAAACCAAGTTTTTCTCACATGGTCAACTGTAGTTTACTTGCTCAATAGTCAGAGGTTTCAACTGATTGTTCTTCCATGAACCTGAAGGACAGACAGCTAATGTAGTTTATACAGAGGCATTTGTTTAACACTGTACTAATAATGGTGTTTTCTACTATTCTATAATTTCTAATTATAGTATTAGTAATATACTATAATTGATATTTTGGAATACCAAGTATAATAGAATTTTTGATTCCGTCAAAGACGGGTACATTTGCTAGTCTTTTTATAAATTAATGTATATATATATATATATTGTAAACAGGAAAACGATCCAAAAGGACCACAAACGTTTCACGGTGAATCACAAACACAGAACACTAAGGAACAAACACACTTACTGTCTCTAATTTTCAGTTGAACCGTCATGAGGAGAGTTGAAATAGGGACACCAAGAGCACTTGTGAAGCGACGGTTGGAGACCCCTTGTGAACGTGTATGAATAAACCACAATAAGAAATGGGAAAACAAGACTAAGATCTTGACTCTGACGAAGACCGCTTGTTACGGTTGAAAGATCTTAGTCTTGTTTTCCCATTTCTTATTGTCGTTTGATCATTGATTATTATTTCACGTGTTTATTTGAAATCTTTTTATATATTTATATGTGTGTGTGTTATAGAATATATATATACATCATAGTAGTTGCTTGGTGACTCTGGTAGATGTTAAAACTATAGAGAAATGATACTAAAAAACGTCGTAAATGTCAGAGTAAAATGTATTCGCAGTTTTAGTCTAGTATCACATAGGTTTTAAAAAAAATTAAATTGACAGTTCTTTTCGTTTAAGTATGTATTGATATGATTTGCCATTTCTTTATGGCAGAGTGACTGAGCTATTTTCAAGGAGAATAGGAATTTATTTGAATTAAACTAACAAATAAAAACGAGTATTATTCATAATAACAGATAAAAGGTTATCTACGAATGAAGGTTATTCACATCATTTAAAAAGATGAATGTTTAACAATTACTTAGTAACATTCCACAACCATCTCTAAATTTCACCAATAGAAAAAGATGCAAAACAAATGAAACATATCAAATTTACATAAAACAGATCGGTAAGAATACCTATTTCTCAATTGTATAGAGTTTTTTTGTTGTTGTTAAGAAGTCGAAAGTTTAGATAACGTCTATGAAACCTGTAGAGGATAAAACTAGTAATACATTGTGCGTTTTCAGATGTTATTTAAAATCAATTGTTTATAATTTAAAATATTTAATTCAGAATATTTTTTTACATATTTTACCGCTTATAACCTTTTACAGATTAAACGTAGGTACACTCTAAAGAGCATTCGAAGCTCTACAAGACGTAATTAACGATAGCGACTTGGGTCATTAGTAGCGTACACAAGGAAGTACGAACCGTTTAGATCATCAGTGGCAAAAGGTGAATGATTTTAAAAAAAAGAGTCATTCGCATAAAACAATTTATGAGCACGTACAATGTATATATGAAACGTATATTTCTAAGAACGTTTGTTCATATAGTTTCAAGATCAATATGATTATTGGGATCTATCTCTAAAACCCGTGGAAAAGTTTGATAGCATGCGTAAACGCTGATAACAAACAAACAGATACCGTTATAACTTTAATATTTTACATTGTGAAGACAGTATTATTGAGCATAACGGACTTATATAATTGGGTTATATAACTGATAACCTTTTACAACAAAATTCAATCAGAATAAAATACTGACAACTGCGCGTTTGCTATGTTTTAGGGAAACATTCACGAATCTACGTTAGAGCAATTTCAAAGACCAACGAAAAATTTGGTGTATTATGATTGGTTCATGAAGCAGTACATAATCAAAAATTTAGCATTAAAACTAATTTTGATCAATTGAAACTTAATGATCCTAATAAAAAAAAGTCTTCAAAATAAAATAGGCAGTTTCGGTAACAATATCAAGAGTTCTAATAGTCCAACGATTGAAAGTTTTCACTTTATAAAAGGACTGTTTAAGAATGTGAATGAGTTTAAGATTACAGGTAGCCATAATATCCCATGTAAATATTGTCATGGATGATGGACAGAAAAAGTGATCACATAAAAGTTAAGCACTTTAATTTTAGTTCAGCTACCAAGTACCCAATTTATACTCATTAATAATGAATCATATATCAAAAGATCCACTTCTAAAATTTTTAGCACATAATTGTCTAATTTCTTTGTTAAAAGCATGCTTTAACAATAGCAGTACTAATGTTTTATGTACCTACATAAAATAAACACAGTAACAACCACGATTAGAGAATTTTCAAAGGGGTTACTAAATTTCCTTAAAATTAAAAAATTATATTATGCCACCGAAGACAGTTGCAGCTCAATAAACAAATACGTCGCAAACTAAAATGCGATTTGAAATTATTATACGAGATTCAGTTTTCTCAAAGTATATACATGACTGGAACCAAACAAAATGAATTTGTGGATTAACAGTGCAAAAAAACCTCCCCAAAAAAGTTAATGTAATCTATAATCAGCTTCCTTTACCATAGCGGTTATTAATACAATGAAGGAAAAGTGTCGCATTCCAATGACAATAAACAACAGAAACCAGCACTTGAGCAGAACACAGTTTAGTATGAATACTATTGATATTCAAATCACAAAGTGAATCAAACTGCGATTGCCAGAAAAAGAACTTTGTGATGTGAAAGGAATTTTTCGAAAATATAATGCTATTACTACAAGACAGCAAATCAAATTGGAATATGGCCTCTTAAATGCGTCATAAGACGACTTAAACGGAAGCCAATTAACTACACAAAGTAAAATATTATTATGACAAAACTGTATACTTCAACAAAATTTTTGTTGAATGATGTAAATAAACCACATATGTTCAGCAGCTTAGACCAACAGTAAACGGCCTTCAATAAAAAAAAATCGACATTACGTAATGCTGAAAATCATAATAATGTATTAAACTCACCTTGACTAGTAGAAAAAACAAGTCCTACTAACAAAAAAGAAGTTAATACTTGATAATACATGGTGAAGTTACTGATTCTCTAATAAATTATGCAGTACAATATACTTAAGCTAGCACTAATGCTTATGATAACTGAACTGACGTATGCTTTTAAATTCCCTAAACCTGGAAAACTTATCACGTCACACTGTTGCCACTCTCGCATAAAATATCTGATTTAGATTTCTTTAAATGCAATAATAATAATAATTCATTTAACTGTTATTGGAAAAAAGCTCTTATGTACTGCAGAAATCAACTGAAGTAAAATATTATTACTTAACATAGAGAGGAAATAAGTGATTTCAATATTGACGATATAATATCTATACTCCAGTCTAGTTTGCTCTCTGTTAATGTTAAAAAAAAAACGAATTTTATATCGTATTACTGATCACCCACCCATCTTACGTATTTAATATATATACATTTAAAATGTGTATACAAATTTCTTGCAGCATTTGAAGAACTAGAAATTATTAATCATTAAACTCTGATAAAATTGAGAAACTGTATTTCAGAACATGACAACACGTCGAACGTTCTCAAATATTTTAAGTGTTCCAGTTAAATTATTTTATGTTAATTATATTATTTCCCCTTATAAATGAGAAATTGTAATATATATTAATTTCTACAGCCTACTTGCACAATTAGTGATTGTAGATTTGACTCCCAACTGTTTGTACTGTTCGTATGTTGGAATAAAACCAGTATGTTATATATATATATATATAAATATATCGACGTCTAAAATACAGTAAAAAAATGTTTAGACGTTGATTTTACTGAAAAGAGTCTAAACTTATTTCAGTTTTGAAAAATTATTTCACGTGTTTATTAAGAATTCTTATTACGGTACATATATATAAAGAATAACAAATGACACTAGAATAAAATGTAGAGCTACTTCAGAACAATGAAACTTTTAAGAAAGAGAAAAGTGTAAATTAATTAAGGCCTCGATTTCCTCAAGAAACCAAGGAGTGATTTTACAATGAATTCTTTTAGTTTCAGGTCTCAGATCTAAATTTGTCCATCAATTGCAAGGGAGAGCATAACATTCAAAGAGAATATGATGTGCTCTTTTTTCTATCATATTGTATTACTTCAATACTGGTCCTTCCAGAATGCAGATTATTATTTTTTTTTTTAAATAATGGTGTTAAGTATCCATCTATTTCCAACACCTCATTTTTACTTCGATTTTCTAAATAACTTATGTTTTCAAAGAAGGTTTCCTGACCATTATATAGCCTTGCATGCTTTTGGTCAGTATTTAAATCCCACCGTAAATTAATCATGATTAAACTGATTCCCTATAAACTTAATTCATACAACTCTAATCAATTAATCTTAATTAAAACACATTAATTTTAATATTACCAAATAAAATAATAATGTTTAATAATACCATTAATTATTCTAAACCAATATTAACCCATGTGCCTTTAAATTAATTTTAGTTAAATCCCTTCTAAATTAAACATTTAACAGATAATATTAACTTGTCTGTTATGCACTTGTAAATGAATTATTACCCTTAAAATCAAATAATGCATCTCCCAAAGAACTAATTAATCTTAATTAGCGCACCACTATTATAATCTTAATTAATTCACTTCTAAATTAACCAAAATAGACTCAAAGTTGATTACTACTAAAAAAACGATATGGCAGTGTCATGCTTACTAATAGGCAAGTAGTAATCAAATTTTTTGAAAAAATTATAATATTTCAAATACATATCATTCTGCTATCCACCAACCAAGGTCAGTAGAATATAAATATGAAACAAAAAGCTACAAAGACAAATAAAACAAGAGAAATATGCTCTGATGAGGCCTTTTAGATGAACTTAAACGATTTGTTATGTGGTACTATCCTACTCACAATTTTTAATTCTAATCCAAAACTATTTGTAAACATGATCTGTTGTTCTTCTATCTAAATAATTTTTTTTTAATTAGAAGTAATTTTTTCTGCAAAAATCTTTTAAAAATGCTCAACACGTCTCAAGAAGTGAAAGACTTACTGGACAGACAGGTGTACTAGGTTATGTATTTATTTCTTTACTTTATTTTCTTCCAAAGAAATAGACATTTTTTCTCTGTTATTGCTGAATAAAAAAAACTGTAAAATCATAAAATTGAGAACTGCACATTTTAGGAGGCTATAGGTTGAAAAGAACACTGCTACAGTCCGACTATGACGAACTAGAGAAAACATTTTATAGGGTTCATGAAATTACTTGTCACTCGACATTCGACAAAATTCGTTAATGGGTATAAAGCTTAAAGAAATGAACTTTTTATAAATAGTGTGCATAAGAAATATCATTTAATATGTCTGTATGCATTTTGAAGTTCAAACTTGAAGAAGAGTAACACACAGAGTAAAGAAACACATTCACTAATTCAAATTTTAGGAAAATCCATCTTCATGAGAAAAGAGAGAAGAAGACCAAGCTTTTTCTCCTTAAGACGGACTTTCCGAAAATTTGAAAACATAAGCGTGTTTCTGTAATATGTGTATTACCATTCTTCCATTTTGAACTTGTGTATCTCCTGTTTGGATCTTTCTGATTTTATAAAGTATTTTGATAAAACGGTACCTAGACTTATGAATTTAATTTGCTCCGGGACCAACTTTGTAAGTCAAGACTAATTTTCCCCATAAGAATACATTATAATAATTCGATTAAACCAGTTACATATTTAATTACTTCTAATTAAAAAGACTTATTTAGATAGAAGAACAACAGATCATGTTTACAAATAGTTTTGGATTAGAATTAAAAATTGTGAGTAGGATGGATAGCATCATATGAGCCGCTTATTTTGAAAGTGGCCTAATTCCATTTATGTTAAAATCGAGATATTTAAGGGTTTGCGTTTTACAAAATTTAAAAATATTGTCATTATTTACAACTAATTTTTTAAAACTTAGTAATTTAAATAAATTTTGTACAATTTGTGCAAAATAAAGATAACGTTAAAATTATTTTGAAATAGTAGCTAAATTTTTTTGAAAAGGAATTAGTGCCACTTTCAAAATAACGCTCACATAACAAATCGTTTAGGTTCATCTAAAAGGCCTCATCAGAGCATATTTTTCTTGTTTTATTTATCTTTGTAGCTTTTTGTTTCATATATATATTCTACTAACCTTGTATGGTGGATAGCAGAATGATATGTATTTGAAATATTATAATTTTTTCAAAAATTTGATTACTACTTACCTAGGAGTAAGCATAACACTTCATATCGTTTTTTTTTCTTATTAGTAATCAACTTTGAGTCTATTAAAGTTAATTTAGAAGTGAATTAATTAAGGTTATACTAGCGGTGCGCTAATTAAGATTAATTAGTTCATTTGGAGTATAGTTATTGTATAACTATAGTATAAATAACAATTACATATAAGTGCAAACAGAATACAGTTAAATTACACAGATTTAAAATAAATAATTTAAAAATAAAGCACAGAACATTGCCTTACCTTGTTGACTGCCCCATAAAGGTCTGAGGATACGGAGATTTTAGAGGTAGAGGATACAATGGGACAAGAAGAATACCGTAACTCACACTATGGAACTAAACTTATCTATATTTATTATTTTAAATTGTATGCTTCACTTAGCGTAAAACAAACCTAGTTTTTTAAACAGAGAGAATTTCTTTATTTTTTTTATTACTTTTCTTTCTAATTTTCGCTATACTTTCTTCACGATCATTCCTTAAGGCTACTTTTTTCCCTTGAGTTCCACTCGTTTCATAACGAACACTTCGCAATGCTTCATCACACGTCGAATCCCGAATCAAATCTTCGTATATCGGGATGAATTTTGGTTCAAAATTTACGTCATATTTAAAAAAAAAAAAAGTGACTTTCCCGTCATGCATAATTCTTCCCCCAAACAATAGGGATCATCTACACTATGGGGCCCATTTTTGTGTAAAATATCAACTTGCTCCATCAAACATTTTGGACCGTAGCGTGGTAACAAGCAATGCTGGTAACTCACCCACCCACCCAGACATCATCGCAAAAACATCATAAAACGACTTTTAGGACCTCAAAACATATAATTCCGTCAAAATCTCGAGATCGAATTTTTTCACGATCACTATACTTTACTTATAGTAATGTAAAAAAAAAAATCCCATGTTAGGCAGTTCAAACATCGTATCAAAGTATACGAAATTAACTTGAAATAATAATTACAAAATCTTTTTAATTAGAATTAATCTTTTACATAAATATTCTTTAGAATTCCAAGCACAGTCTCAAAGAGTAGTGAAAGACCACTGACTTTTCCAATATCTCGCCATCATGTACTACTCCTATTGGTTTTTCTATTTTACTTTCCACTTCAAGAAGTAGCCATTTAATTTTCTATTATTTTTTTCTTCAGCGGAAATTGTCAACCTCGGGCATTACACACTGAACTAATTTCTTGTTTAATGCAAGTATGTTGTTTACAATCTACAATAGACAATTTATTAGTAAAGAAACTAAAATAATAAATATTTACCATATCCTCTTAGAGAAATTTAAATAAATAGGTAATATCACTATTATATAAAATAGTTTATAGTGTTAACAATTTTTTGACCTCTTGTTTGTCTATACTCTATAGATTGTACGTGGATTGTGACCTATTGGTCAGAGAAGTCATAATTACTTTCGTTCAGTTACCTAATATATTTCATTTGAGGATTTGACTGATATATCCTTTATGTACCTTGATTTTTAATGACATTTTTTCCTGTAAAGGACACAAACATATTACATGTGCTTAGATTTCGAATAGTGTGTGAGAGTGAGTGAGAGGAAGAGGTATGAAGAGTGAGATATATAAAAACAACCTTTATCGCTCCTGTTCTCTCGGAGGAGGAGTGAGCTTAATATTCCCCTGAGATGAATAGTCATATTCTATAAAGCACAATACGAATATACATATTTAACATATACATCTTATTTTATAGCGGTATACATGATATGCTATTTAACTCGCGAATAACTCCTTACCGTCTTTTTCCAAAAATAAGACATCCCCTGAAAATAAATCGTAGCATGATTTTCGGGACATTTTGGACTACAAGCCCTCCCCTGAAAATAGGCCCTAGTTAAGATAATGTGAAAGATATAATTCGTTAAACAAATTGCTGTTGAATGTAGTTGGTATATCTAGCTGTCGTAATATTTCAGAGAATTCATTGGAAACAAATATTCCAAAAAATTCCTTGTTTACCTCTAAAGTTCGTTTCAAGGAAGCTACTTAGACAAGAAATATAATTTAACCACAGCTATATTGCAAGATATGAGAGATTGAGACCAATGATTCTACAGGAAATAGATTTGGAGGAAAATCAGAACGGAATTCCAAATTGTGATAATTCATGACGTTGTTCCAGAAGATGAAAGACTGTAATAGAATAAATTTAAATTTCTGTATAAAAATAAATATTAAAAAAAATATGTAAATCTACTAAGTAATATGTAATGTACTTGAAGCACTTCCCCGAGAATAAGCCCTAGCATGGGTTTTTGACCTAAGAATAAAGTAAGGTAGTGTCTTATTTTCGGAAAAAGATGGTATTAAAAAAATATAGATAAATAATAATGACTTTAGTCCCCCAACTTCACTAAATCATCAGACTATAAATTTATAATGCAAGCCACATAAATGCTTAAACCAGAGTTTTTCAAACTTTTTTCGACGCGGAACACTTTTTGGTTCCAGTAACTTTCCCAGGAACCCCCGAGTTTAATGATTTCATACAATCATAATATAAATATTTTCATATGCCTTTAAAAATGTATGTTTAAAAACAATTAAAAAAGTAATATTACTGCAATGAGTATTTTTCGAATAAAAACTCAAAACTAATAGATTTTAATTTTCATATTTTCCACAAGTACATAACACAAAAAACAGAATTACTAACAATTTTAACACAGAGTTTGTTTTGGAATCATTTTTGGCTTTACAGTTGAGAGTTTGATTCTCAAGTTAGCCCCAGCATTAAGTCTAATTCGGTATTTGGTTTCTACGGCAGTTCAAAGAGAAAATCCACTTTCACATAAGTAGGTAGTGAGAAATGGCAGCAATGTGTGAAGTGTTACTTTTGCAATAGCAGGAAATTCGGGAATCAGATAGTTCCAAAAACAAACTAGTGATTAATCCTAAATATGAATTCAACTTTGAACACTTCTACTTATGTATATGTATATATAAACGTTATTCGGTTTCATGATTCACAAGAAATATGCACACCCACAAAAAAATTTGTTTAGAAAAATGTTTTTTATTGAACCCCAGACAGTCCGTTAAGGAACCCCTGGGTTCTTTAACACAAAGTTTATTTTGTAATCATTTTTGGTTTTATAGTTGAGAGTTTGATTCTTAAGTCAGACAGAGCATTAAGTCTACTTTGGTATTTAGTTTTTATGGCAGTATAAAAGGAAAAACCAGTTTTACATAAGTAGGTAGTGGGAAGTGGCAGCAATGTGTGAAGTGCTATTTTTACAATAGAAAAAAATTCGGGAATCAGTTAGCTCCAAAAACTGACTAGTGATTCATCCTAAATATGAATAAAATTTTGGCCACTTTTACTTATGGGTATATGTAGATATAAACATCATTCGGTTTCATGATTCACAAGAAATATAGAATAATCCATACCAACAAAAAAAAATTTTTAGAAAAATATTTTTACTAAATCTTTTTCACGGTACCCCAGACAGTCCGTTAAGGAACCCACTTTGGGAACCTCTGGCTATACTTTTACTTATGGGTATATGTAGATATAAACATTATTCGGTTTCATGATTCACAAGAAATATAGAATAATCCATACCAACAAAAAAAAATTTTTAGAAAAATATTTTTACTAAATCTTTTTCACGGTACCCCAGGCAGTCCGTTAAGGAACCCACTTTGGGAACCTCTGGCTTAAACCAATACCCATTCATTTCCCCTTCTTATCCAACACCCGTCACTGACAGTTTAGCCATCTGACGAAGAGTCATTCAGTAGTGCCTAGCTTGTCCCTCCAGCATGTCTTCGTTGGAAATCAAGAACCTGGAGCCCAGTAAACTCTCTGAGATGAATATGTACCTAATTTTGAATATATAGAACTTTAAATTCATCTTTATTGATATAGCTTCTCGACCACTGATTTTTCAAGTTCACAGAAGGGGTTCTTGAGGATTTTGGTCATAAAAATTCAACTCTTGATTATATGCCGACGTTTCAACAGTGGTTATCTGTTTGAAAATTGGGTTTTGTTGTCTTAATAATTAATAATAAGTGATTAGGTTTAAACAACAAATGTTTGTTTTTAAATAATGAATAATAACACTGGGTATTTTGTGATCCTTTTGTGGTTTTATTGTTCCTGAATTTATGTTTGTTGGTATTCTGCGGATGTATTTGTCTTGCTTATGCCGTCAATAAAATTGTTTTTTAGCCTTGAAAATGCCAAACAACTTTTGACGTAACGTCGGCATATAATTAGGAGTTGAATTTTTATGACCTAAATCCTTAAGAACCCCTTCTGTGAAATTTAAATTCATCACTTTCTGGGAAACTTGATTAAATCCAATTCGTCCCTGCTACCTCCATTCAAATAACAGTATTTCACTCAGTATCAAAAATAGATAACTACACCAAATATTTTTTACACTTCACTAACATATAGTAGAAACAATATTACAAGTTTGAAAAAAAAAATTATGATAGTAATGGAAAAGGAAAGAACAGTCAAAACATGAAACAAAAGAAGTACAAAGTCCTAGAAATATATTTATCAATGGATAATAGAAACAATGGAACTATATAAATAAATTAAAATTTGGTGGATTCATCTTTCTAGCAGAAATTCACACCTAAAAGCCAATTATGCTTATCAAGGAAAGAATTTAGAGTACAGACTATTAGTTCAAGTATTGTAGGAGAGGTAGGTAGGTTATTATGAGAAAGGTTAGTAAGTTGGTCGTGATTAAGTGATATTTATTGTATGTTTAGAGCAGGGGTTCATATTCATATTCATTTGCCACAATGTCATTCCCCCCACCCCACCCTGCTCCTTTCCAAGATTCTAAATTATATGCAAATATTACCAAAAATACTTTTAGTTTCTCTTTATTATGTTTTAAACATTAAAATTCTAATTAAATACAAGAAAATACAAGTAAAATAGGTTTTTTTTAATTTATTATTAAGAGATCAAAATCTATGATTGCTTTCATCACTATGTAAGGTTACTGTGGAGACAATTAACCCTTTGAATACACATAATTCACCCCTGGGAGTGAATTTCAACCCAAATGAGAACAACCTCTCGTTTCAGAACCCTAAGATAGCCACACTGATAGCTGAAATATATATAGACAGTTAAATGAAGTTGTTGAGGAACGACAAATCGTTATTAATCTTTACTCTTAGTTATAACAATACAGTGGTACTTCGGGATACGAGTGCCCCAACATACGAGTTATTTGAGATACGAGCTGTCAAATGAACGAAATTTTCTTTTAAAATACGAGTGAAATTTGAGATACGAGGAGCAGCCACAATTGTAGTATCAGGTCATTTATAAACATGTACATTTCTTTTTTCTACGATGCCGCCTATGGCCCACTCAGTTCTCAGTTTACCTTTGAAAATTGGAAGATCTTGGGAATGAGGGAGAGAGTTTCACAGTTCGTGGCAAAGAAACACCCCGAAAAAGTTGCAACTGGTCGTGCATCGGATGAATTTAATGAAACTTGCCTAACTAATTTCCGTAGCATTCTGAAAGGGAGGAAGAAACAAACCTCTATGGACAGTTTTTTTTTTAATCCTGCGAAAAAGGCAAAGACCAATGAAGAGAAAAGCGGTAACTGTAAAATGAAGCATATAGTAGCATTTAAGTTATGTCTAAGTTAATTTTAAATAACCAAAAATACTAATTACATGTTTTATACAATTATGTTTTTATACAATATTTGTCATTTATAAATACATTTTTCTTATTCAAAATCACGTAACAAAAACAATTAGGGATAAGTATTTTTGGGGCTGGAACGGATTAATGGCATTTCAATTGATTTCAATGGGGAAAATTGCTTTGAGATACGAGTAAACTGACATACGAGCAAGGTTACTGAACGAATTAAACTCGTATCCCGAGGTACCTACTATACTTCGTAGAAAACAAAAAGCAAAGTTTGGCTGTACCTCATAAGGACCTCCTCCTTCCACCCCCCTCTCCTCCTCCGCAGCAAACATGGAGCAAGGCATCATCCAGATGTCACATACACTCCAGATGTATAGATCAAGAAGAAGAAAGGTCATTTTACATCATAAAGGTTATTCAACAGATACCTATTATAGCGAGAATACGCTTTCAGTTCGCACCTGATATGCTGAAAACATTGTACTCATGTACACAGTACTACTCTGAAGCAAACATTTAAATTTACTAAAACATCTACAAACTTTGGAGTAGCATCCCATACCCATTTAAGATTCTAAATATAAGGTTTAAAAAAAAATATAACAATTATTAAACAGAAAAAGCAAAATAATATAATTACAATTTAATTTTTTTTAGAAATATTTGTCAAACGCATTTAACTACTTTAAAAAAAAACCCTATCTTCAAATAATTACAAATAATTTGATTTATACTTTCAACATTTCATAAATATAATTTAATTTTACCCTATAATTTTTTTATAAATATTTTATCGTTATATTTGAAAATGTATTATAAAATATAGAATATCAATAAAAGAAAGTACATTTTAAATTTATTATAGATGAACTCTAATGAAATAATTACTAAGTGAGTGGTAGACATTAAAAACGTCGATAATTAATATTTTAATGATTAATTCTGTACAGATTTGTTTAAATCATAATAATATGTGCATAAACAAGGTAAGGAAAAAAGCTCCTTTTTTTGCCTTTATACATTCATTTAATTCTGGACTTTGACTTCAAATATTTATCAGAATAACTTAGAAATCACAAATAATGTAACAATTTAAAATATATTAGAAGAATAAAAACTCTATCATTATAACAGCATTGTTTTTTTGAAAATTATGTCAACAACTTTCAGAGAAAAGTTAAAAAAAAAAAGAAAAATAAAACAGAAATCATAATGAAAAGAAGAAGAAAGGTATTAAAGAGTAAAGATGAATATTAATAAAAAAAATAATTAAAAAAAACACATAGAGCAAAAGGATAGATAAGAATAATGGAAGATAAAAGCCGAGGAAATTGGAAAAAAAGCTTGGAGGAAAGGTAAGAACAGAAAACACTAAATGATACGTGAAACTCCTTAACATGTACGTGTATACATTAAATACCTGGACATAATCTTCACCTTCTTTTTTCTTTTTATTTTACATTAATACATAGCCTATATTATTTATTATGTATATATTTATAAATATATATATATATATATATATAGGGCACTAATACATACAGATGTTCACAGTTTGCAATTTCCTAACTCAAAAGAAATAAAGAAAGAAAAAAAAAAATTACGAGCATTCACAGACTGACTGGAGCTACCTCTGTCATGTTCAGGAATTATTTATTTCAATATCTGAATATATATTAATATATAAAATAAGACAGTTTCTTGCATCTGGAATAAAACACGTGGTCATATAATGACTGGGGAAAAAGCTTATTACCATAAATACATAAAAATCAATAATCAACTTAAAGGTTGAAAATAAATTGTTCACTATCTAAATATCACTATTATAACAAATGATAACCAAAGCCAAAAATGTACAATGGGAAGAATTCATGTTTTTTTTTAAAAAAATAATTATAAACTTGTTGCTCAAACATGATCTGTTTTAAAAATTTTAAATTAAGAGGATAAATTGAAATGTTTTATCATTTTTTTTTTGTTACTGCTCACGCACACGTAATATATATATATATATTATATATATAAAAAAATAAAAATGGAATGGCTTTGTTCTAAACCAATCTTTGTTCTGTAAATTATTCTTTTTTTTTGTTTTTTTAATTTATGAAAATTGTGTTTTTAGTTGTTTGGCATGGGTCGATGATGCTCTGGCATTGTAAATGCTATGCTGTCCCACACCACTAACAGAGGGGGCACGTGAGTGATTTCAATTAGTAGCCAGTTTCAACCTATAAACAACATATTTCAAATTAACTCTTTCGCATTTTCATCTTTTATATATATACATATATATATTGTAAGTTTAGTTATTGAGGGCTAGGCCATATAAAAGAAAATAAACTCCTTCCTAGGTCAACATTTCGATGTATTTCAGGGCTAAAACTAGAGAAAGAAAGAAACTTGGCCTAGGAAGGAGTTTGTTTTCTTTCATACGACCTAGTCCTCAATAACAAAACATACAATAGAATAGAAGAGGTCAAGAACAATTTATTGAGATTATTAATATATATATATATATATATATATATATATATTATGCAGGTCTCGTTAAACACAGTGAACTATGTCCTCGTAGAGGGAATACTCTATTGTGTTTCATAAGACCTTCATATCTGAGAGATTGCTGCCTGGGTACACCAAAATATATATATATATATATATATATATATATATATATTGATTGGTTGTTTCTTGGCCAAATGACTTGATTTGTTTTTATTTTATGGAGTAGGGGGTCCTTGAAGTTGTATTTTTTCCAGCTCTAATGAAAGCCCCAGAAATTGACTGAGGGAGTGTGATCCCTCCAAATATACGTGTTGTTTATAGAGTTGACCTCATAGAAGAGATGCTCTAAGTACGTGGCTTCCATTAGAACTGGAAACAATACAACTTCAAGGACTCCCTGCTCCATACAATAAAAACAGTCGTCACTTGGTCAAGAAGCAGCCAAACACATATCAAATCCATACCACTAATGTACTACATATGTATACATATATGTACAAACCGCAATATGTAATGGGAAAACAAGACTAAGATCTTTTAACCGTAACAAGCGTTCTTCGTCAGAGTCACAAACCCAACAAAAAAACTGAAAAACCCGTCAGTTCGGTTTTTGACTCTGACGATGACCGCTTGTTACGGTTAAAAGATCTTAGTCTTGTTTTCCCATTTCATATTGTGGTTAAATCATTGATTGTTATTTCACGTGTTTATGTGAAATCTTTTTATCGTTCTATATATACATATATATATGTTTAAACCACAATAAGAAATGAGAAAAAAGAAACTAAGATCTTTCAACCATAACAGGAGGTAGTCTTCTTCAGAGTCAAATCTCAACTGAGAAATCTTCAGTTGAAATAGGACCCTAAGAAGACCACTTATTACGGTTGAAAGACTAGTCTTTTTTTTTTTCATTTCTTATTGTGGTTGGAACATTGATTGAAACAATTCACGTGTTTATTGTGAAACTTCCTTTTATATATATATATTATAGTTCACAAAAGAAAGGGAAAAACAGATAAAAAAACACAAAAAGAAGACTCACAACGATATTTCGACATTCGTCGTCATCGGGCAAAAGTAGTCCTTTTGAGTAGTTGAAGCCAACTCATATATATATATATATATATATATATCAGTTTGGTTTTTGACCTTGACGAAGACTGCTTGTTACGGTTGAAAGATCTTAGTCTTGTTTTCCCATTTCTTATTGTGGTTTGATTATATATATATAAAGTTTAAACTACAATGGAAAAAGGAAAACAATAGAAATAAATCCTATGAGGCTTTTCAAATTATGTCATCAGAGCACTTATTTCTATTGTTTTCTTTTTCCATTGTGGTTTTAACTTCATCGATTGCATCACGTGTTTATTTATTGTGATTTTCTGCATATATATAAACTACATTCACAGAAAGGACACAAAAAACAGATCACAGAAACCCACTACTATATTTCGACGACGTATAGAAGAGAGTAAAGAGATTATGTATCAAGTAAAGAGATAAAAGAAGTGAATCGCTACGAAGACAAGCGACAACTGAAATTCAAGACACACTCGAATCAGTTTGACCAACTTACGAAGGGGAAGGAAACAAAGGGTAAAAAATAAATAAAGACAAACAAGTAAAGAAAAATTACATATAAAAGAAAAAAATAATACATAAGGGAAAACAAATAAGGAACAAAAAGTTTTGTTAAAAGTTCAAATTAAATAATCATTAACAATTGAGGTTAAGTCCAGCAATAGATTTTCCTTAATCATTAATGAATACTATTTATTTTTTTACTTAGAGAGTACTTTTCCTAAAACTTTTTCTTCATTATTTATTTTTCCTTATAGTTTACCTGATATTAATTTTTTCTTTATTTATCTGTTTTTATTCATTAATTTTTTGTTAACATCTATTAACCTTTCTTCGGGGCGATTCCCTCTTTCCCTCTCCCTGATCCCTCTCTCTCCCTCTCTACCCGATGACGACATGGTCAAAACATAGTTTTTTCTGTGACCTCTTTTATGCGTGTTCTTTTTGTAAACATGTATATATATATATATATATATATATATATATATATATATATAAAAAGATTTCAAATAAACACGTGAAACAACAATCAATGATCAAACCACAATAAGAAATGGGAAAACAAGACTAAGATCTTTCAACCGTAACAAGCGGTCTTCGTCAGAGTCAAAAACCCAACTGAACACTAGATGCAGAAAACATCTGGTGAGGAGTTGAGAAGAGTGGGAGGGAAGAGTGAATATGCTAAATGATGAAAATGTGTATAAAAAGTTAAGGTCTAATCCTTTGGAAAGGGTCAATAGTTCATTTAATAAAAAAATTAAAACTATCTTAAAAAATCAACCCGAACTTATTACTAAATTTATATCAAAATCCCCTTCTTTGCCATATATGTACGGGTTGATTAAGACACATAAAGATAATTACCCAATACGTTTAATTGTGAGTTCGGTTGGTTCGGCATCATATGGCTTGTCCAAATGGTTAGTAAGTATTTTAAGCCCCTTAATTGGAAAAATTTCAGGCAGCCATATAAAAAACAATGTAGATTTAATTAAAAAATTAAAAAGCGTCAACATGAACAAAAATTATAGATTAATCAGTTTCGATGTGAAGTCTCTTTTTACGAATGTACCAGTAACTGATCTGTTGAGCTTACTCCAGGAGGAATTAATTAATTATTCCCTTCCCCTTCCATCTGCCACTATAATAGAGTTAATTAAGTTATGTGTGGTAGATTGTCATTTTCAATTTGAAAATAATTATTATATACAAAAATTTGGTCTTGCTATGGGTAACTGTTTATCCCCCCTCCTAAGTAATTTATATATGGAGTTTTTTGAGAGTAAAATGTTAAGCTCAATTTTGCCCAAAAATGTTAAATGGTATAGATATGTTGACGATATTCTTTGCATTTGTCCCAATTCTTTAAATAAAGTTGATTTCCTAACAAAATTGAATTCATTAGTGCCGACAATCAAATTCACAATGGAAGAAGAAATAAGTGGTAATTTGCCCTTCTTAGATGTCCTGATCCATAGGTTACCTAATGAGTTACGCTTTAGTGTATATAGAAAACCTACGAATGTACTTGCATACGTTCATTTTTATTCATCGCATCCAAAAAATGTTAAAATTTCTGTTTTTAGAAATATGTTTTTGAGAGCCTTAAGAGTTTCCTCTCCAGAATTTCTTAATGAAGAGATTAATAACATTAGGTCAATTGCCCTTTCATTAAAATACCCCTCTTCTTATATCGATTTAGCTTTGAAGGGTGCTAAAAAAAACTTTCTCTAATACTTCAAAAGAGCCCCTTTTATTATCAAATTCTATAGTTTTGCCATACCACGAATCATTGGACCCCCTTCCAAGATTAGCCAAACAACTTGATTTTAATATAGTGTTTTCTAATCGTAATAACGTGGGTAATATGTTAATAAAAAACTCTCCAAGTGAATTGGAGTCCGCTGGTATTTATAAAATTCCGTGCAAAAATTGCCATAAAATTTATATTGGTCAAACTGGTAAATCATTAAAAACACGTGTAAAACAACACCAATATAACGTAAGTAGACAGGAAAACAGTAGTGCCTTATTCTTGCATATAAAAAATGAAAATCATCATATTGATTGGACAGGAGCTAAATTTATTACCTATGAAAAATCAATGTTGTTAAGAAATATTATTGAATCGTCTCTAATTAAATTTAATAGATCTAATATTATAAACATTAGTAACGGTCTCTTCAAACTTGATACTTTCGTCACGAGGGCAATAGCCTCTTCAAAGAGGGTTGACAGCTAGCGGATAGTTTTTTTACTTTTTCTTACTGTACTCCTTTGTTTCCCCAAACATCCCTTTCTGGACATTAGTCCTTTCCTGTGCTTTCACCCTTTTAAAATACCACTCTTCCCTCCCACTCTTCTCAACTCCTCACCAGATGTTTTCTGCATCTAGTGTTCAGTTGGGTTTTTGACTCTGACGAAGACCGCTTGTTACGGTTGAAAGATCTTAGTCTTGTTTTCCCATTTCTTATTGTGGTTTGATCATTGATATCTATATATCTATATATATATATATATAATTATAATAATATATATAATTAAAATAAGCAGTGACACATAAACAGAAACACAACAAAGACTCACTTTTCAATATTTCGACCGTAATGGCGGTCGTCCTCAGGAGAAGAAGTGAATTGACGGAGGGACGACAGTCAACCCGAACGAAATATATATATATATATATATATATATATATATATACACTTTTTTTCGTTGGAAATACGATCCAAGACGGACAAATATAGTTCAATATAAACAAAGAAACATAGAGAAATCAGAAGAACACACTTACAGTCTCTAATTTTCGGTTTGAACCGTCTTCAGGAGAGATAAGAGAGGGAAACCAAGCGCACTGGATCAGAGACGGTTGGAGACCAACCTCCAGTCTCTGATCCAGTGCGCTTGGTTTCCCTCTCTTATCTCTCCTGAAGACGGTTCAAACCGAAAATTAGAGACTGTAAGTGTGTTCTTCTGATTTCTCTATGTTTCTTTGTTTATATTGAACTATATATATATATATATATTTCGTTGAACAACTGACCGTATTTCACTGATGTCATTTTCTTCACCAGTTTTTCAAGGTTTCTGAATACCTTCTTTCCTTCATCCAAACGTTGGAGAATGTTAATTAAGTGGGAACCGACATGTTTCGACTGGAAGCCAGTGAAATACGAAAATGACATCAGTGAAATACGGTCAGTTGTTCAACGAAATATGCTTAAATGAAGGACTGCTTCCAAATTTTACAAATATATATATATAAAGATTTCACATAAACACGTGAAATAACAATCAATGATCAAATCACAATAAGAAAATTGGGAAACTGGGTTTTTAACCACCAGTTGGGTTTTTGACTCTGACGATGACCGCTTGTTGCGGTTGAAAGATCTTAATCTTGTTTTCCCATTTTCTTATTGTGGTTTGATCATTGATATATATATATCTATATATATATATATATATATATATTATATATATATATAAAATAAATTCAAAACGAAGGAAACACACAGACATAACTCACATCGATATTCCGACCATCGTCGTCATCAGAAGGTGTGAAGAGCGAAGAGTCCCGCAGGAAGGCAGGAAGACTGAGTCGCTGCCCTGCCTTCCTGCGGGACTCTTCACTCTTCACACCTCCTGATGACGACGATGGTCGAAATATCGATGTGAGTTATGTCTGTGTCTTTCTGTGTGTTTCCTTCGTTTTGAATTTATTTTATTTAAAAAAGTCCGCTTGACAGTTTCTTTTAATTGTATATATATATATATACGTTTCACGGTGAATCACAAACACTGTACTAAGTTCGGAACCGTTGCTTCACACGTGCGCTTTGTGCCCCTATCTCAACTCTCCTGATGACGGTTCAACCGAAAATTAGAGACAGTAAGGGTGTTTTTCCTTAGTTCTGTGTTTGTGATTCACCGTGAAACGTTTGTTGTCCTTTTGGATCGTTTTCCTGTTTACAATATAAATATATAAAAGATTTCACATAAACACGTGAAATAACAATCAATGATCAAACCACAATAAGAAATGGGAAAACAAGACTAAGATCTTTCAACCGTAAAATCGGTCCTCGTCAGAGTCAAAAACTCAACAGAGTCAAAAATCAGTTGGGTTTTTGACTCTGACGAAGACCGCTTGTTACGGTTGAAAGATCTTAGCCTTGTTTTCCCATTTCATTTGTAATTTGATCATATATATACATATTTTTTTTGTCAAATTCAATCTTTTAACCAAATTAATTTCACCTTTTGACAAGTCAAATGAAAAGAAATATTTTGGAAAAAAATTACAGGAATCAAATATATATTTCATTAAAAAAAACACAAGATACATTAATTAGGTAGTATTTGATAAATATTCAATATAAAACACAAGTAATATTAATAATTTTTAACAATTCACTTAAATTAGTGCAGAAAAAGTGCATTAAAAAATTAAAGACAAATTAATGTAAAAAAGTAACTTGCAAAATGAGATTGCTATTCTCAACACAAGCCTCACCAATATTAGTATACCTGTTCCAATTATAAACTATTTGCTTATACTCGTATAAGTGCTTAACTTGTTTTCGATCTAATTTTTTTTACCTAAAAAGTTTTATCAAGCTTACAAAGTTTGCCTTTTTCCTTTGACACTAAATATTGGTCTTCTTCAGTACACAAAACAAATGAAATCTGAGAGAGCACAAATCTGGAGTGCTAGGCAGATGATTTCGAAACTGCGACCTATTTTTCAAATGAGTTCTTGGGTCAGTTGGCCGGTGTATAGGACATTGCTTTGTTGTTTAGCAACATCAATGAGTTTTTCTCTCATTGCTGACTTTATTCATCAATATGCTTAAATTGCAGGCACTGTATATTGTACGCTGATCTTCCAAACCATAGCAAAAAAAAAAAAAAAATGACAAATAGGTAAAATTTTTTCTCCCTGATGCTTGCGTTCTGCAAGGAAAGTTAGCTACTCTGGGCGTAAATCCCTGTTCATAAACATCCAGGTATTTGGACTGTGAATATAATCTGTATTGTTATGTATAACAGCAACACCTTACGGTCGAGTCCCCGGTTCGGCAACCAGATTTTGGTTGATCGGTGATTCTACAGATTCTACATTGAGAGTCCTAAATTTTGCCAAAGTCAAGTGCATTTCGAATAGGGATCTTTACTGAGTACCTGACATCGTATAGGCTCGGGACCAACTGGTTAACGTCTTCTCCGAGGGATGACGTACTTTTCACCTCCTGTGTGAATAAATCGAGGGCCAGATGGGGATGGAACCCTGGACAACCAGCCCACAGGCGAATAAGTTAACCACTGAGCTAACTTAGCCCCCACAGACTGGCACATTAGATTCACCTAAAACTTCAAAACTAACTTATGAAAGACTGATGTATACACTCACACCTTAAGGAGCCACATTGATTCGAGCAAATATGACTATTAGCTAATACACACTGGATGGTATTTCCACGGTACCTCTTTCTTCCCTCAATTAAGTATTTATTGTGTTTGTTGATTTTTACAAATGAACCATTTACATTTTCAAGGATAGGAATAATACCTTTTGAATTATACCTTTAAGCTCTGAACAAATATATTTTCCTCTAGTGGTAATAAATTGTTTCCTAAAATTGTAATAGGAGATTAATTGTTAAATTAAAGTAACCATATGTTTCAATTGATTATTGCTTTATAAAAATGAAATAATTTTTAACAATGTCAGTACATGTTGGTTTGAATGAGGTTAGTAGAATGTGTCGAGAATGTGTAGGAGTATAATACAGCGACAGATACTAAATCAGTTTCAGACTTATCATAAAGTATATACAATTTTAAGTCTAGTTTTAGATTACAATACTCCAGCCAGCCGCGTTAATCATTTCTGTATTGTAGAGCAGTGCTCTGAAACCGGTGTGCCATAAGCCAGATACAGGTGTGCCGCGGTCAAACACATTGTATTAGACATTTTACAATTTTTCATCATGTATTTAATGTACAATGACAATTTTTCACAGCAGTTCCATTAGATGTTGTCTGGATTTACGTTAAAAAAGAATATCCTCACATTTTCTATAAAACAATCTTACATTACTTCCATTTACGACGATATGTTTATGCGAGCAAGTTTTTCAAGTCTTGTATTAATTAGAAATGATAAGCGGTCATGCTTAAAAGATCTTGACCAAGAACTTGGGGTTGCGTTGTCAAATATTGATCCAAATATAAAACTTTTGTGTTCATTGAAACAAGCGCAGGTATCACATTAATAATTATTATGATTGCGTAGAAATAAATATGTTATAGTTTTATGTACCTATACTTTTCAAATAAAAAACAAACATTTATTGTACAATTTGTGCGTCAATTAATACCTATATACTTTAGCTTTTCGTGTGCCTCAAAATTCTAGAAAGAATTTTGGTGCGTCGTAGGTTAGAAAAGTTTTCGGAGTACTGTTGTAGAGTATCTATGCTAAATTTCAACTAAACAGGAATTAAAAGCTAGTACAATATTATGTGGGTATTTACTTATTGTAGGGTACCAATCAAATAGTTTCCAAATGTTAAATGAGTTAAAGAATGCGTTTCGAACACATAGGGTACCTTCTTCAAATGAATCTTGAGAATTCCAGGAAACGTTGAGAACCACTTACTTTAATAAAACCAAATGTAATATAAAATAATACAATTTAATGAAAAACTCAGTATAAGTTGTTTCCTTCACTTTTGTACAAATTATGTTTTATCTAACTTTGAATTCCATATTTGCATTTTTCCTTGATTATTTTAAAAAACATTTTATTGTACATACATCTATGTTAATTTTCTAAGTAGCATCAATATATATTTGTATGAAACATTTTATTTGTTCATTTTTGGCTTAAAAATAGCTACAATATATAGCCTAAATACAAATTCTTTCAATGAAGTGAAGGAAACAAAAATGAAAATATGGAATTTAAAGTAAGTTACTACAACAGTGACAGAAGCAATTTATACAACGTTTTTCATTAAATTACATTATTTTATATTATATTTGGTCTATTAATGAACCTGAGTAATATGGATTAATTGTACTTATTTTAAATTAAACTTGGATTATTTTTCATTAACTCGACACGTTGTAGTTATTAAATAACAACAGAGCTAACTAACTACCTATTAAGGCGAAGCACTTGAAAAAAGAAATGCAATTTCAATTGGTTATTATAATATATAAAATACAGTGATACCTCAGCTCATGAACATAATTGGTTCCCAGAAAGTGTGTGTAAGGCGAAAAGTTCGTCTTCTGAACATTTATTTCCCATAAGAAACCATTAAAATGAGAACAATCCTTTCCCAGGTCCCCATAAAACATAATTTTCCACTAAATAAGCATAAAACTACATGTGCTATTGTATTGTAATTAAAGAAATAAACTGTACTGTATAATAAAGTCCCTTAGCCATACACACCCTTAATAGCTTCCTTGTTCTTAAGGATGGTAGCAATGGTAGACTTAGCGTACTGGTACTGGGACGCTAAGTCACACAAACGCACACCTCGTTCGTGTTTTTCACTGATCACCTTCTTCTGCTCGATCGTAATTTTCTTTAATGTCTTCTTAGGCTTAACACTAGCCTGTGGTGGGGTCTTTTTCGGTCCCATAATAGCAAAAGTACTCAATATGGTCCAAAATGTCTATCAAACACAAACACTGGGACGCCGTTAGCGTGCGTCAGCTTCTCGTCGCCGCCACCGTGGTTTGGTTCGTGGCGCGTGGTTTGGTTTCGACCGCGTGGTTTGGTTCGTCCGCCGAAAACTAGTTCGTCAGCAGAGACTATATGCTCGCGAATTTAATGTTCTTGAGGCGAAAAGTTCGTGGGCTTATGCGTTCGTCAGCGGAGGTTTTACTGTATATAAAAATATTTCACATAAACACGTGAAATAAAGATCAATGATCAAACCACAATAAGAAATGGGAAAACAAAACTAAGATCTTTCTACCGTAACAAGCGGTCTTCGTCAGAGTCAAAAACCCAGCTGGAACACTAGATGCAGAAAACATCTGGTGAGGAGTTGAGAAGAGTGGAAGGTAAGAGTGGTATTGTAAAAGGGTGAAATCGCAGGAAAGGACTAATGTCCAGAAAGGAATGTTTGGGGAAACAGGAGTACAGTAAGAAAGAGTAACAAACTATCCACTAGTTGTTAACCCTCTTAGAAGAGGCTAATGCCCTCCTAACGAAAGTATCAAGTTTGAAGAGACCGTTACTAATGTTTATAATATTAGATCTATTAAATTTAATTAGAGAAGATTCAATAATATTTCTTAACAACATTGATTTTTCATAGGTAATAAATTTAGCTCCTGTCCAATCAATATGATGATTTTCATTATTTATATGCAATAATAAGGCGCTACTATTTTCCTATCTACTTACGTTGTATTGGTGTTGTTTTACACGTGTCTTTAATGATTTACCAGTTTGATTTTCTAATATTAATAACGTGGGAAATATGTTATTAAAAAACTCTCCCAGCGAATTTGAGTCCGGTGGTATTTATAAAATTCCATGCAAAAATTGCCATAGAATTTAAATTGGTCAAACTAGTAAATCATTAAAGACACGTGTAAAACAACACCAATACAACGTAAGTAGATAGGAAAAAGTAGTGCCTTCTTCTTGCATATCAAAAATGAAAATCATTATATTGATTGGACAGGAGCTAAATTTATTACCTATGAAAAATCAATGTTGTTAAGAAAGTGACGGTCTCTTCAAACTTGATACTTTCGTTACAAGGGCAATAGCCTCTTCTAAGAGGGTTGACAGCTAGCGGATAGTTTTTTACTCTTTCTTACTGTACTCCTTTGTTTCCCCAAACATCCCTTTCTGGACATTAGTCCTTTCCTCCACTTTCACCCTTTTAAAATATTACTCTTCTCTCCCACTCTTCTCAACCCCTCACCAGATATTTTCTGCATCTAGTGTTTCAGTCGGGGTTTTGACTCTGACGAAAACCGTTGTTACGGTTGAAAGATCTTAGTCTTGTTTTCCCATTTTCTTATTGTGGTTTGATCATATAATATATATATTCGCGCTCTGTCCTTCGACGTGGGGAGAACTCTCTCACTTCCTCCTCTTTTCTAGTCTACTCCTGATGACGAACAACAGTTCGAAATATTGAGAATTATGAAAGTGTGCTTTTCCTTCTTTTTTCTGTGCCGTGCTTTGTGCAATTTAAAGTCATATGTCTATATATATGTTAATGATCAAACCACAATATGAAATCGGAAAACAAGACTAAGATCTTTCAACCGTAACAAGCGGCCTTTGTCAGAGTTAAATCGTGTTTATGTGAAATCATTATATATATATGAGTTAACTTTTCAGTTAAATCATCACCAATAAAATTCTGTTGTAATACATTTGGATGTAGTTTAAACAATAAGAACTCATCAGTCACTTATATACGGCTTATAATATTCGGCATAGAGCCAAGAAGTCCAGTGGCTTGTGTCCTTGTCTTGGGGCTGGTAGCTCCCGGGTTTCATTCTCACTATGGTCTTGATTTCTTCACTCGGGAGATGAAAAAAAAATTGAGCACACTATCCCTCGGAGAGGACATTAGTTGATCCGGAGCATGTACGATGTCAGGTACTCGTTAAAGATCTCCAATCTAAATACACTTGATTTACGGCAAAATTTAGGACTC
The DNA here is from genome assembly GCA_026182355.1 of Hermatobates lingyangjiaoensis. NCBI lineage: Eukaryota > Metazoa > Arthropoda > Insecta > Hemiptera > Hermatobatidae > Hermatobates > Hermatobates lingyangjiaoensis. The sequence goes on along the minus strand of JAPFBL010000182.1, from coordinate 551,099 downwards.
CTAAAATATAGAATAAAATAATTCGACTCGCCTATTACCAAAAATATGTGCCAAATATTAAATGAGCCTTAAAATATCCACCCTTAAAAGGTGAGCATCGGAAAACAAACATCCTCTCAAAATTATATGAGTTACCGGATGTAGGCATCTAATTAAATAAAATCAATCTCCGAATCGGAAATCCTGATTGATTTCTGATATTATATACTTGTCTACAAAACAAATAAAGGATTAATTAATTAATGCTATTAGACAGAGAATCAGTGGACCTGTGAGGTGAAGAGGATGGTGAATCACTTACAGCAGTTCTGCGGCGCTCTGGCTGTAGGCTCTGATTCCATGAGCTTTCTGGCTTGGGCTGTACCACCAACATGCTCCGTCTTTGGTAACTTCTTGGCTAAAAAAAGTTAATGAAACACCATTTAATCAAGTTGGAACAACAGTCAAAAACAATTCATTAGTTGCAAAATCAGTACAACTAATTATTGTACAAATTTACTCATTATTTCTAACGTAGTGCAATCACTTATTATGTGGTATTTACTCATTGTAGGGTAAAGAGGTAATGAAATGGTCTCCACATATAAAAATTTAATAGTATAAACAACGCGTTTCGAACACGTAGTGTTCTTCTTCAGGCATTAACTAAAAAATACAATGACACCAGAGAGTTATCTATAGTATACCGTAAATATAGTGCAAAATAAAAATAAAATAAGGTAGAGAATAAAAGAAAATTTTTATTTCGTGTTCGAAACACGTTGTTTATACCATTAAATTTTTATATGTGGAGACCGTTTCATTAGCTTTTTACCCTACCATTACTCATTATTGGAATTCATAAAAAAAAAACAAAAACTGAAACACACGCATTTCAACCAAGTAGTGTTTTTATTAAAACTTATATATACTATAAAGTTATATATTAATCAAATGCTGGCTTGTTTGTCCAGTCGCACAATAAAAATGCCATCTTATTTCATTCTGAGGATATTATTTTTTAAATACATTTCTGGTAAAGTTTCAATGTAAAAAAAAATGAAAAAATAATTGCATATATAACTAAAAAAAAAAGTTATGGGCACTTCATCGATAACTTTAAGAGGTCCTACTCCCTAAATGTACGCTACTAACACACCAAAATAATGTTAATACTGTGGAAGACTTTTTAGGTGGTATCCTCCACACGTCTAAATATTTAAAAGTTGCCAAATATAAGAAATTAATAATTAATGGTAAAATATTTTAAGCACAAATTAATTTATAAGTTAATTGCAAATTTGACTTAACCTTTTAACTTATATTCAAAACATGTTTCTCTCTAACGTCTTTTTAAGATAATAAATTAAAAACAAAAAAACTAGAAAAGAGTAAAATTGGTGGTTTTCATTTCGAAATTTACCATAAATGATGGAGTTCGGGCTTACCGAACAAGTTTTACATTAATATCTATTTCACTAAAAGAGAACCATAAAGAAAGGATCGTATTTAAAGTGTTTGACGGATTTACATGTTTTAAGATTCCAAAAGTCCTATTTCTAAACTTCTTGATGGCTACTAGGATTTCATTTAATAATTAATTACTGTAGCATGAACAATTTAAAGAACAAAATACAATAAATACTATACACTCTTTCTAAGGTAGTGCAATCAGTTATTATGTGACATTTAATCATTATAGGGTAAAAAGTTAATGAAATAGTCTCCACATATAGAAATTTCATTGTATAAACAACGCGTTTCGAACATGTAGTGTTTTCTTCAGGCATTAACTAAAAAAATAAATTGTCATCAGAGAGTTATCTATAGTATAGGTTAGGTTGCAGTGGCAGTTCCACAAGGGAGGGAACACACGTAGGCCGAGCATTGGCCCTTTGTGATACCACACAATGAAGATTGATTCTACAGTGGGAGTCCTAAATTTTGCCTAACTCTAATGTATTTAGAGTAGGGATCTTTGACGAGTACCTGACATCGTACAGGCTCGGGACCGACGGTTTAACGTCCTTCTCCGAGGGACGACGCGCTCAGATTTATTCACCTCCCGGGTAAATAGGTGAGGATCGAACCCCGGTCCTATCAGTTCAGAGGCGAGCACGTAACCACTGAGCTAGACTGGTCCCTATCTATAGTATAAAGTAAATGGCACAAAATAAAATAGGGAAGAGAGTATATACCTACGGGTATGGTATGTACTCCTTCCTTATTTTATTTTGTGCCATACCATTTGTACTTTATAACATAGATAACTCTCTGATAACATTGAATTTTTTAGTAAATGCCTGAAGAAGCACACTTCTTCAGGATTTACTACAGAAGTAGTGTAAATTCTGAAGAAGACACTACTTCTTCAGTAGTGTCCAAAACGCGTTGTTTATACTATTAAATTTCTATATGTGGAGACTATTTCATTAACGTTTTACCCTACTATTACTATTCACTCAGTACATTTCACTGATGTTTCATAAATACTTGATATAAACTAGGACTGAGGGTTGTTACGAACAATAAAAAAAAAAAAAAAGGCAAAATTAAATGGGAGTCCGGTGACACTGGCTTCAGATACTATTCCTAACATAACAATCATGTAGATCTAACAATCAGATACTGTCTAGAGAGAAATAGAGGAAAGGAAAAGTTTAGTGACTTTCAAGACAACATTCACACCAAAATTACTGAACACTGTAAGACAATAGAAGAAAAGAAAGAGTATAGCAACTTTCAAGATACCCATCACGTTAAAATACTGAAGCATATATGACAATTACAGAAAGAAAAGAATATACAAACTATATAAAAGGATAAAAAAAGGAAAGAAAGAGTTTAGCAACTTTCAAGACACCCTTCACGTTAAAATACTGAAACATATATGATTATAGCAGAAAGGAAAGAATACAGTGACTTTCAAGACCCCCTTCACATCAAAATTGCTGAAGAATATATGATTGTAGAAGAAAGGAAAGAATACAGAGGCTTTCAAGACATCTTTCACATCAAAATTACTGAAGAATATATGATTATAGATGAAACGAAAGAACATAAAAACTTTCAAGACACTCACGTTAAAATGCTGAAGCATATATGATTATAGCAGAAAGGAAAGAATACAGTGACTTCAAGACACCTTTCACATCAAAATTACTGAAGAATATTAATAGAAGAAACGAAAGAGTACAGTGACTTTCAAGACCCCCTTCACATCAAAATTGCTGAAGAAAATATGATTGCAGAAGAAAGGAAAGAATACAGTGACTTCAAGGCACCTTTCACATCAAAATTACTGAAGAATATTAAGATTATAGAAGAAAGGAAAGATATGTTTCAAGATACCTTTCACATCAAAATTACTGAAGAATATTAAGATTATAGAAGAAACGAAAGAGTACAGTGACTTTCAAGACCCCTTTCACATCAAAATTGCTGAAGAATATATTTCCTACTTGTTGTTCTCACTGGACCAACCCGTCAGCACCACATCCTTGGTGTCTTCCTGATGATGAACACAAAGTGTTCGAAACGCGTTGCTGTTGAACAAAACTTCATTTGTGTGGAGTTTTGTTTGTTTATCCATTTTACCTCAGAATGAAGAATATATGATTACAGAAGAAAGGAAAGAATACAGTGACTTCAAGACAACTTTGACATCAAAATTACTGAAGAATATATGATTATAGAAGAAAGGAATGAATATAATAAGTTTTAAGATACCTTTTACATCATAACCACTGAAAAATATTAAGATTATAGAAGAAACGAAAGAGTACAGTGACTTTCAAGACCCCCTTCATATCAAAATTACTGAAAAATATTAAGATTATAGAAGAAACGAAAGAGTACAGTGACTTTCAAGACCCCCTTCATTTCAAAATTACTGAAAAATATTAAGATTATAGAAGAAACGAAAGAGTACAGTGACTTTCAAGACCCCCTACATATCAAAATTACTGAAAAATATTAAGATTATAGAAGAAACGAAAGAGTACAGTGACTTTCAAGACCCCCTTCATTTCAAAATTACTGAAAAATATTAAGATTATAGAAGAAACGAAAGAGTACAGTGACTTTCAAGACCCCCTTCATATCAAAATTACTGAAAAATATTAAGATTATAGAAGAAACGAAAGAGTACAGTGACTTTCAAGACCCCCTTCATATCAAAATTACTGAAAAATATTAAGATTATAAAATAAAGGGAAGAAGTATAGTGACCTTCAAAACAACCAGTCACACGAGAATTTCTGAAGAACCTATGCTGATTAAATATGAAGAAAAAATATGATTAAAAATTAATATTTTTTCAAAATATAAAAAATATTCCAAAGAATAAAGAAATATACATTGGAATATTTGTCCCTACAAGTTTGACAAGATTTTGAATAAAGGAAATGGTAGCAAATATTTACAATGGGCATATATTAGCTGTTTCCAACGCTACACATTCAGGTCTTCACCTTAGGCGCTTTTCTGGAAACGGAAACAGTGACTCATTTTCTTGGCATCCATTTTAGTCATGGGTGAATCACATAAACGGGTTTATTCTGCAGAGTATCAAATTTTACAGTATTCAAAAATTTAGTGAAATCTTTAACGAGTACCTTACAACATGCAGAGTCCAGATCAAAGATCTTTCGGCTAAAATTAGTTGCAAGTTAAGCCAATAATTCCAGTGTCCCACTCTATTTAATTATTCTTAAACTAGAACTATGTGATCAATAAATCTTTATTCGCACTTCAATTTGATTTATAATTAGTAGTTATTACATGACCTGTACTTCAGTTAATGTTCCACTCATATTTGTTTTTGACTTATCACTCAAGTCGTTGAAGAGCTGTCAGTCTAGACCGCTTTAGTTTAATTTTGAGGTTTGTGAATTTCACAGAGATGAGTTGGCAATTCTTAGTTCTGAATGTTGAGTATATTTTAAGTTCGTTTAGGATTTAATCGAATCATTAACCACTTAGTGAGCCTTTTGTTCAGTAGCTGTGTTGGAAGTTGTTTTTGAATATAACAGCATAACTTAACAATTTTTCACAGTCTGTCTCAAACAACTTGGGTTAAATTCATGAGATCTCTAGTTACTTTTTCAAAAAATATCTCCAAGAAGTAATGGCATTACTAAACACTTCTTCAAAGTCTATTTGCAAGAAGTTCAGTTAGGATGCAATCGGATCACTAACCAATTCTTCACAGCACATATCCAAAAAGGTGAGAAACGATTTAATCCGATCACTAACAATTCTTCATAACCTATCTCGAGGAAGTTGGCTTGAGATATTATAAAATCACTAGTTCAGAGCTTATCCTCATAGCTGTAGGATATATTGGTATCACTAACCACTTCCTCAGAAGTAGTTTTACCAATCACTTCTTCAGAGCCTATTTGCAAGCAGTTAAAGCAGGATGTAATGGGATCAGGAACTAATTCTTCACAGTATACATGCAAGAAGGAAAGTACAGACATAATAAGATCACAAATACATCTTCATGGACTTTAAACTTGAAAATAATGGTGTCACCAATAAGATCACTAATACATCTTCATGGTCTATAACTTTAGGCTTGAAAGTAATGGTATCACCAAAAGATCACTAATATATCTTCTTGGCCTATAACTTTAGAAGCTGGACTTGAAAGTAATGGTGTCACCAATAAGATCACTAATGCATCTTCATGGCCTATAACTTTAGGCTTGAAAGTAATAATATCACCAATAAGATCACTAATACATCTTCATGGTCCATAACTTTAGAAACTGGACTTGAAAGTAATGGTCTCACCAATAAGATCACTAATACTATCATCATGGCCTATAACTTTAGAAGCTGGACTTGAAAGTAATGGTGTCACCAACCTCTAGTAACTGATCACTAAAGACTGTTCAGAACCCATCAATGACAATTTCCCCTCAACATACTTCTAATAATTCAACTCTACTTGAAATACTCTTAATTCAATTTCAGTTGATTCATTGGTGATTAGAATTACTTGACTAAACGCATATATCAATTATATTTTAATCTAAACACACATTCATAATTCATCAAAGAAAAACAAGTTATAAATACTGTATACAACATTTAATAAACAATAGTAAATCATGAGGTTTTAAAACTAACTCAGTTTTATTTAAAAAAAAATGTAAATATCATTAAATAAAACATTAAAAAGCGAAATGTATGTCGACGTTTAATTTGAATACGGATGACAAATGAATGTATTACATTGTCATCGTGATTCTGATGTACTTCAAAAGTGATACAATTTACAGAAAATTTGAGTAAGAGTAACTTCAATTGAAATTCGTGTATGTTTTAGAAACATGCTAGAAAACTTTTAAGTGACCCAATTTCTTTAGATTTACTCAGAAATACTTTTATATTTCATTCTTTGTATAACAATTAAAAAACAAAAAAATCTCACCTATTGCAAGAAAAATATCATTCACATTTTTAGCTGTCTTGGCAGATGTTTCCATAAAGAGAAGACCATTTTCTTCAGCATAAGCTTGAGCTTCTTCAATCTCAACACCACGCTTATTAGCTAGGTCTGCTTTATTACCAGCTAATGCTATAACAATGGTTGGAGAGGCTTGCCTTTGAAGTTCTCGAACCCACGTCTTGGCTCGGCCAAATGTATCCTTGAATGATATAAGGATAAATAACTAAACATTTGAATCAAAAGTATTTCAAATAATTCATGGCTTCCTTAACATTTCCAGTGATACAGTATGGAAGTAGAACTCTTTACTTTAGTATTATTAATGCATTAACAAATAAAAATGTACATCGTCTGATAGATTGAACTAATATCTATATTAAACAAGAATACTCCCATAAATCAAATGGCATTACTTCAAAAACTTACAGAATACTTCTCTTCATTGACATTCTAATCAAATAAAACTTAAACAACACTTTTCAAGAATTTAATTTTATTTTGCAACTATTTTCAAAATGTAAGGCGTAATTACACATCGTAGAACAAACAGTACATGTTTAAGTTACTCTAACGCTAAAATGAGAACATATTATGGTAATATCTAAGCAATGGTCTACAAAGTCTTATTTTAAATTTATATAAAAAACATGTTAATAAACTCACTGGGTTTGTTACGTCATAAACCACAATAGCAGCTTGTGCACCTCTGTAATACATAGGGGCTAAGCTGTGATATCTTTCTTGGCCTGCAGTGTCCCAAATTTCAAATTTCACTGTCGTATCATCCAAGCATACAGTTTGGGTCAAGAAAGCAGCTGTCACAGAAAGCAACATTATGTTATAATAAAGAAATTTAACATACAAAAAACTAGATAACAATAATACTAACCTCCAATAGTACTTTCTTGGTATTCGTGGAATTGTCCCTTAACGAACCTGAGAACCAAACTTGATTTTCCAACTGCAGACTCTCCGAGGAGTACCAATTTAAATTGGCAGGTACGACCCTGTGCAGTGCCGTTGGGGCGCTGTGCCCCTGTTCTACTGGCCATAATATCAACCTTCATACAGAAAATCCATTAATCACAAAAAGAAAGACTCAAAATGATTAGTAGTAATGGATATCTGCAACTAATTATAATCTTAGAGGCAGACAACAAGTAACCTTGAGATAACGTAAATCGAGAACATTTTCATGAAATCAAAGTAAGCATAAACTATAATACTACTGAATACAAAGGTCACACTTTAATGATGAAACATAATTCAAAGACTGCTCATTATCAGTTGACCTTAGTAAGGACGTACGATTTAAAAATTATACACAAAAATCATTAAAACATTCCTTAAATAAGTTTAATCCGATATTTAATTTCATTGCAAATTAAGTTCCAAGAAAAGAAGAGTACTATCTTTTTAATGGAAAAAGGTAAACGCCTAACACCAGAACTCAAGGTTTACAGATATACCGTTTATGTTACGAAGATTGGCTTTCGGAATTAAGTTCTAGCAATTTCAGGATCACAAACACTTAAAGTAACACAAGACACTTACGTGATGTCCTAAATTTATAACAGGATTATTATATGAAGAGATAGAAAAATACAATACGATGGACCTAACAACTCGACTACAGCGCTCCACTTCATAGGGTGGAAAACATTAACACTAATATAGAACCTCCTCTTCCTCTGTTGATTATTGTTAAGAAAAGTGACTCATAGGTCCAAGAAAAAAAATCTCCTATGTCATTAAATGATAATAATGTAGATATAAAGATTATTATAACATGCGTAATCATTAATAAATCAAATATATACTTTTTGTTATTAAAATACATTCATTAAATGTTGTTCTACATCCGATCAAAAATAATTTTTAAGCCATAGGAATTAGTTAAATAATTCTTAATAACTATGGTAATTTCACATCTGTAGAGTGTAAACATAATTTCCCATTATGGCGAACGCGGGAAAATTCAAAGATCGAAATCCAGAAATTAGGGCTGTGAGTAATTATTGATAACTATTAGGCGTACAATTACTATTACATAACCAAGAGATAGGCTTAATCAATCATCTAAACAAAATGTCATTTGGTTATTTTTTTTTTTATAAAATATGAGTTAGAGGTTTTTTTTAATATGTAACTGGTATTTTATAGATTAACTGTTTACTTATTTCTTTTTTTATTTAAATTCCAATATACTGGGTGCAATATATTCGAAAGTTCATTTTAACATATTAATTAAATGTATTATTATGAAACATATGTTCAACCATTATTTCAAGAAACTATGTAAAATTGCAGGCATCATTAATTATGGTTAATTTCCTAAAGTGCTTATATTTAAACAAAGGTGTTTAATTTTCTTAAGTATTAGATTGGTTTATGAATTGAATATGGGGTTGACCTGGAGTTGATTAATCCCTTTCTGGTATTTAGACAAAGACATTTCTGTATATTTGTTTTTTATGTACTAAAATAAATACTACTATCTTTTAATACAATGATCTTTGAACATTCCCATTCTCTTGTTCGGCATAAAACCTTATACTGTGTTTTAATTAGTGTTACATTTCCTGCAACTTTTTTTGTTTGTTTAGTACATCACGGGTTTGAAATTTAAAGAAAGCTTAATGTTATTGTTTTTTTACTACAGTAAAAGTGATATACCCTTAACTAAGATATATACGAAAATGAAAATGCAAATATCCAACTGGCTATTTTTAAACTTTACACTTAACGTGTGTAAAGTTGGTTGACTTTGCTCAGTCAGTATTTCAACTAAAGAAGATAATCAATCACTTAGGTTACAGTTGTAAATTCCTCTCCCGTAACATCCTGCAAAGCTTTTTCGAGTACATTGTCACAGATATAGCCCTTTTACTTTGGGTTATAAGTACTGGAATTGAGTTATAAAATTTATATTACAATTACATTACGTGAATATCACGTAAACTGTCTGTCTATGATTGGAAATAGTATGTTAAACAATTGTGATAAGGTATTTTCTCGTGACGATGAATTTTACAAATTGTACTCCTAATAAGCTTAATCATCTTATCTCGCACTTGTTTCAACCTAAAATCTTTCTAGATTTTTCCTGACGAGAGCTGGATGTGTTCAAAAGGAAAAAAAATTGGAGACAGTGTTGCCATTGTGACCAATATTCATTACTCGAATATTCAATGTTAAAGACAAGTATTACAAACATTGTACTGTTAAACGTGCCATCCTATATCCTTACCAAAACATATACTAAGCTTCATATACGACTAGAATTGGATGTTTTACGGTAGTATCAAAACCACATAATTTATAAAATGTTCAAACTCATGAAATACAAAAAAAAAAAAAAAGTAAGTTACGAGAAATGTATAGTAACACTCAACAAAACACACAGAAGAAGGATTTATTCCCAACAAATAAATATGGAAGTGGTGAAATCCCATACATTCAAAATTAGTATTATATATTTTAGTGCATGAAACACAAGAAAGTGATGCACCTGAACTGTTTGTTTGTCAAATAGAAAAGTTGCATACGTATCATAATTTTTACTCAGGTCTTTTAAGACAGGTCGTGGCATTTATACGAGTCCCGCAAATGTATATTAATATGAAATTAGATTCCAATTGTTTAAATTGAGAGAGGCAAAGAGAAAGAAATCTGAGAAACATACTTATTTGTGATACAAAAGTCTTAACAGAACCATCGTGACCCAACTAGCGCTACTCTAACAAAGCAAGTCATGTGGACAGTTAGACTCACGTAATAAGCAATTTAAATAATTACTTATTTAATGACTTCAGATTATGACGATCATATAATAAGTTCTAGTTTAATTTTAAATAAACTCATTATTAGAAAGAGTTGATTGGATATAAAGTCTGCAGGGTAAACAGTTTGGAAACCTTTCTAGGGAAATTATCTTTTAAACATCACTTATTCTTGCTTCAAATTGCCTACGAACTGTCTAAACTTTGCTTTTTATTAACAATTGAAGAATAATAAAACATCGTACCTACTGATTGACGAGGTATTTACTTCTTAGAGGTATGTAATAGAGAATTAGGGTTGCTTTATAGATGAATACAGTACAATGTGAAGAAATCTAAAGCAACATTTTTAGAAAGGGAGAAATCACTTTAACTGAATGAAACTTGAATCCATGACTAATTGGTAATTACTGATTATCAGAAATAACCTGCCCAACCATATCGGTTATTAAATATGATTTTGCTTTATCAGATAATGTGTGACCTGGATACAAGCGAATTAATATAGAAATATTTTACTCTCTTTCTTTAATATCCGTATCAAAGCAAAAAAAAGTTAGTTTATCACCATTAGAGAATAGTGTTTTGAACTTGAGACCCTTGAGGACATGCCTGTTTGCATCGCATCTTACATAATAGATCGAAGTGAGTTCTATAGTGATTTTCTAAGTTCTTTTCTATGTGTTAATATATATAATATATATACGAAGCGCACTGGTTTCCCTCTCTTATCTCTCCTGAAGACGGTTCAAACCGAAAATTAGAGACTGTAAGTGTGTTCTTTTGATTTCTCTATGTTTCTTTGTCTATATTGAACTATATATATATGATTCGTTATGATGGTGACCAATAGGAGAGTAGAGTTTGTAGGTACATGAAGACAAAGGCTACTTTTCCTAGAAGACAAATGAGAGTATCAAGTAAAATAAAATCAATATCCAGACAGTAACAGACAATAGAAAAAACCAACACGCAACCACCAAAAAAATCAGAAATAGAAAGGGAAAGGAGTTCACTGCAAAGTGAGGCTCATGTTTTCTGTCAATATTCTTATATCACAAGGGGACCGCGAAGGGGTTGAAGGGGGACCGCGAAGAGTCCATTCAGTACTTGAAATTGTCGTAATAATGTCATAATGACATCGTTGTTGTTGGGAAAGGATATCAAAGCGTTGCATCTCAAATTACACCTTTTTCCGTTTGAAGTTTCTGGATAGGGAGGGAGAGTCAAAGAAGTGTTTTGTTTGTGTGACTCATATCAACAAGCTTACGTGATTCTACTCGAGTTGTATTGATTGGAGGTGAGGTGAATTGCGTGATTATATGTGAATTATTTTCCGTGAATTGTCAATTAGTGATTTTTGGATCCAAATGCTACAGTCCTATCCTGAAGTTGCAAAGCTGGCTCTAAAGGTGCTGATTCCATTCGCTACCACCTATGAATGTGAGACAGCATTTTCTGCATTACTTGCCATCAAAACAAAATCCTGAAACAGGTTAGAAGCCACAAATGATATGAGAGTTGCACTTGCCAAAACTAAGCCAAATATAGAAGAACTGGTTGAGGCAAAGCAAATGCACCCATCACATTGAATGAAGTTTTAATATATTTAAATGTTGCTATTTTCTGATTGAATAATTGATTAAATAAGATTTTTTTTGTTTTAATAGAAATCTGTTGCAATTTTTTGAAAACATATTTTTGTGTTTGAATAAACGTTTGTTTCTCCAAAATGTTTTGTTCCAGTAACCTATGTGTTAACTGGTTGTTATAAAAGGGTCCGTGAGCCATCTAAAATATCATAAAGAGACCGCCATGCAAAAAATCTCAAAATAGTTTGAGAACCACTGCTCTATACTCATTGGCAGAATAACGGAAGCTTCGCTAGTCAACGGGTAACTGGTTCTTTCTAAGAACTTCACTAATGGATCTACAAACTCTACTCTCCTATTGGTCACCATCGTAACGAATCATATATCCTCCCCGGACAACTCATAGAAAGCAATATATATATAAATCAAATTGACAACTAAAAAACTTTAATCGAAGTTATTTTAATCTAAATCGCATCGGTCAGAGTTTTATCAGAACGAAAAAAAAACAATTTTTTTCATATAAACTAAAAAATGCTGAGCTTGCTTTTCCGTCTCAGGAATTGAATTTAAATATGAAATTTGGTGATTATAGCGGCTTTCTTTTTGGATATCACACACACACACACACACACACACACACACACACCAATCATACACGTATGTCCAATACACACAATCCGATTTGTAAAAGCACTTTGTTGAACTCAGAAGGATCTTAAAACATGTATGTCCGTTAAAAACTCTATTACGAAATATGACCAGAATCCAATACCTAGATTTCTTTATATTTGACATAAAGGTTAAGTATAACAAGTCTCGATATATTTTGCAGAATTGATTAAGAATTTAAATATAATGAACCCAATTTGGGCAAGAGATGAAATTAGTTATTGGTTAATTTTGAGGTTATACTAAGTTTATTATTTGATGGAATGTTTATCAATTATTTAAATTATATTAATTGAATTATGACTGAATGAATGAAACTGTTGGAAGTTTTTTGATGAAAACAGAAGTTAAGCATTGTCATGCAGTTTAGGAAAGTTATCGATTAGAGATAAGTATGGTCAGTATACAATGGGATCTCTGTTCATTGGAAATGCCATAGCTTTAAGACTGTGTAAGCAGAAATCCAATGCAGAATATTGTTAGCTTATAGCTGACCAAAGAACGCAATACCAGATAAACTATTTTTATGTTGAAACAAAATAAGTTATGAAACTGTCCGATAATTATTACTCACCTATCAGACTGCGCTTATCAGTAAGCTAAAGAAAATAACATTGTTTGTTTGTTTTCCATTGCATACACTTACAGGCTTTCGCCTTTTAGTGCTGTTCTAGGGGCGGAAAGTGTGGCTCATTTAATATTTGGCACATATTTCTTAGAAATGAGTGAGCCAAGTTACCAAGTAGATTCTATATTGGGAGTTGTAAATTTTGAGACTAAATTAAGTGTATTTACATTAGGGATTTTTAATGAGGGACCGACGACTTAACGTGCTTTTTGTGTTATATCCAGAAAAGTTTAGGTATACCGAAAGTCAAAACAGGCTCAATGTCCTCTCCGAAGGACTAAAATAACGTTTTAATACTTTATTATGAGCTATAATGATCAAACCGCAATATGAAATGGGAAAACAAGACTAAGATGTTTCAACCGTTACAAGCGGTCTTCGCCAGAGTCAAAAACCCAACAAAGTTTTTTGACTCTAACGAAGTACGCTTGTTTCGATTGAAAGATCTTAGTCATGTTTTCCCAACCCAACTAAGTTTTTTTGATCCAACCCAACTGATCAGTTGGGTTTTAGACTCTGACAAAGACTACTTGTTACGGTTGAAAGATCTTGTTTTCCCATTACATATTGTGGTTTGATCATTGATTGTTAATTCACGTCTTTATTGTGAAATCTTTTTATATAGTATGATATGCAGTAAAATTACAATCAAACACGTGATGCAATCAATGAAGTCTAAACCACAAGGAAAAAGAAAAAGAAATGAATGCTCTGAGGCCTTTCACTTTATGTCATCAGAGAGCAAGCAAAGTGAGAAACTTTTCTGTTACCTTCTTCTCTTACTTTGTTTACTCTCTGATAACATAAAGAGAAAAACCTCAGAGCATTTATTTCTTTTTCTTTTTCCTTGTGGTTTAGACTTCATAGTATGATATATCCAGCTGTGCCGGGGAAAATCTTCGTTGTCAGGAGTAAAAAAAAGAAAGAGAGAGAGAGAATATTAATGAAATTTAAATCCATGACTGATTACTAATAGTAATTACTAATAATCAGTAATGACCTGCAGAACTGTATCCATTACTAAATATTAATTTTGCCTTATCAGATAAAGAGTGGCACACGAAGGTACAAGCATATTAATGCATTGATAAAATAGTGCAGCATCTGTTTGTTATCAAACTCCCTCCAGGGTTAGAGAGATAGACCCAAATAGCCATATACATTCTGAAACCATATTAACCAGATAACTTGAAAATCTATGTTTCATTTATGTATATCAATATATGTCGTATCTATATCGAAATCAAATATTTATATAAAAAAAAATAATAAAATATTCAAAAAACAAACGATTTTAAAGGGAATCTGAATTATTTTCAAAACACTTTCTTTTATGACATTATAAGAGACATTACAATCGTAGAAAGAAAACTGTAAATGTTTGAAATTGGGACTTCTTTGATTACACCATTTACCTGACATTTATGGAGGGTATCTTACCGAGAAGTTATTTATTAAATTTTGTTACTTTTATTATCTGTAAAGAGTAATTTTATTACTTTTATTGTTATTATCTTTTGTTAACTGTACTATTTATAACGCTTCATTCATTGGTTTGTATTATATTTCAATTGTAAAATTAACAGCAGTAAGTTATTACATTTCTTTTCTTATTTGAAAGAGTACAAACACAAATATCATAGAATACCATAGACAACCTTTTTTTTATTAGAACCAATTATATTCATTTTAATCGTTAATTTAACTTCAAATTAGATTGATTACCAGATATAAATCATAAATCAGGTATATCAGTATTATGAACAAAAATCCGACACACCAAACGACTTTCTTTATAATTATACTTAATTATAAAAGGCATTAAACTCAAAATATTTACATTATTATGAATAACTGCTCTTTTCAATTTGTATTGCATTTATATGCAAATATATTTTACAGTCTTTTGTTAATATCTGTACCATTGCAAACAAACATTTTTTAAAAGTTCATTCGTTGCCATAAAAGAGTATTTGTTAGAACTTTTAATCTTGAAGAACAATTTTTAATTGCATCGCATTCTATATATATATATATATATAATATATATATATATATATATATATAATATATATATATATATATTTCGTTGAGCAGCTGACCGTATTTCGCTGATGTCATTTTCTTCACTAGTTTTTCAAGGTTTCTGAATACCTTCTTCTTTCCTTCATCCAAACGTTGGAGATGAAGGAAAGAAGAAGGTATTCAGAAACCTTGAAAAACTAGTGAAGAAAATGACATCAGCGAAATACGGTCAGCTGTTCAACGAAATATGCTTAAAAGAAGGACTGCTTCCAAATTTTACAAATATATATTATATTATATATATATATAATATATATTATATATATATATATAAAACAAAAAAAACATTGTACTTAAAAAAAGGTCCTACTGAACCTGCTCAGCTGCAGGTAAGGTCAGTGGCCTTTTTTGCCCCTGGTTCAGAAAACCTGTGGATATATACGAGTATAAGCCAATACAGCCTGCGGATATAGCTGCATGGTCCCACTAGGGGCGATGAAATTTGTTATAAACAAAAAAAAAAAGAGGGTCTCCAACCGTCTCTGAACCAGTGCGCTTGTTTCCCTCTCTTATCTCTCCTGAAGACGGTTCAAACCGAAAATTAGAGACTGTAAGTGTGTTCTTTTGATTTCTCTATGTTTCTTTGTCTATATTGAACTATATATATATATAAAGATTTCACATAAACACGTGAAATAACAATCAATGATCAAACCACAATAAGAAATGGGAAAACAAGACTAAGATCTTTCAACCGTAATAAGCGGTCTTCGTCAAGTCAGTTGGGTTTTTGACTCTGACGAAGACCGCTTGTTACGGTTGAAAGATCTTAGTCTTGTTTTCCCATTTCTTATTGTGGTTTGATCATTGATATATATATAATTATATTTCAAATTCAACTAATACGTTAATTCAACTAATACTCACACACACACTCACACACACACTGACAAATACACACACTCACAAACACTGTCTCTCTCCTCTCTCTCTCTCTCTCTCTCTCTCTCTCACTCTCTCTCTCTATAAACACACACATACACTCATACATACTCACACAAACTCACACACACTCAAACACACTCTCACACAAAATTGAAATAATAATATAATTATATGAATAAATAACAATAAATGTAGCGTCAGTTAATTCTTTAAACTAACATACGTAATGTAAATAGACAATTTGAATTTTGTGCTCCTGACACTGGAGACTATGCAAATAATCATTTAAATTTACAATTTTATAAAATTAGAATAAAGCTTAGAAGTAAGTCTGTGTAGTCATATGAAGTGAATTGCATGTAGTACAATTTGTGGAACATGCTGTTTTTAAATATATTCCCCCATGGGAGGGGTACTGCCCGTGGGAAAACACACAAACATACACACACACACACACACACACACACACACACACACACACACACACACACACACACACACACACACACACACACAGATAAATTGTAAAACTTCTTTTATTGGATTTAGGGTAACTCAAAACATGTACTATCGTTGATAAAACTATTTTGACCTTAATGCAATACTTTTATTTCTTTATATTTCTTATGGACAGTAAATCAAAACGAAAAGTTCACAAATTAATACTTATTATTTGTTGATGGTGCTTTGTCGTGGTGAGTTACCACCTATAGGTGAATAACACGTATATTATGTTTGTTCCAGGCGGGAATACCTGGGATAATGAACAAAGTCGACATCAAGAATGTCCTGAGAGAGTGTTCTTTAGAGGACCAGGTGAACGCTCTGGTCGGTGTGCATTCTTCCAGAAAGGTTACTCATTATCCAATGGGACCAATCGACAAGAACAAATTCAATTTCTTCAACACTTCCGTAAGCAACTGATTGTTATTTTGAAGAATATTATAAAAGCTCTAGTCCTTCTAAGATCTTTACTGAAGAATTATTAGTGTAATCAAGCGGATTTTAAAGCAGTCCAATACAGTTTTTTTCCGAAAATAAAACATCCCTCGAAAATAAGTCCTAGCGTAATTTTTGGGACGTGATTCCACTTTCCTTTTTTAAAAAACTCTTACGTCAGTCTATCAAACAGGTTTTAAAATAAAATCGAAACGTCAATAACAAGAGATTGATTTTGAACCTAGAAAATTGACCGAATCCCGGTTACATAACACACCTATTCTATCATCCGTTTATTTCTTATTGAATTTGTTATATATATATATATATATATATATAATATATATATATATATATATATATAAATCAATGATGAAACCACAATAAGAAAATGGGAAAACAAGACTAAGATCTTTCAACCGTAACAAGCGGTCTTCGTCAGAGTCCAAAACCCAACTCTGACGAAGGCCGCTTCGTCAAAAACCCAACTCTGACGAAGACCGCTTGTTACGGTTGAAAGATCTTAGTCTTGTTTTCCCTTTTTCTTATTGTGGTTTGATCATTGATTGTTATTTCACGTGTTTATGTGACATTATATATATCTTTATATATATATATATATATATATATATATATATAAATATATATATATTAACAATTGTTATTGATATGTTACATATATAACTTTTGACTTTTTTCTCAATAGTTACATTTTTTCTTAGTTGATAGTTCTTGTATATTTTGTATATATATAAACAAGAGTTCAAAACGAAGAGGAGTAACACACTGAATTTAGAAACACACTAACTCACATTTTTTGAAATATCCTACTTCAGGAGAAAATTTGAGTTAAAAAGTGGTTCTTTACTCTTTATATTATCTTATTCGATTTTGAACTCGCCTTGTGTCCAGTTTGGCATGTATTTCCAGTTTTATAATATATATATATATATATATTAAACTCTTAGGATATCAAACATGTGGTTTGGATGGATTTTTATTTCAAATTTTTATTGGGAAATCTTGTTTTGTATATATTATATATATATATATATATATATATATATATATAGATATATAAATGTTCAAACTACAGAAAGAAATGGGAAAAAAAGACTCAAATCTTTCAACGGTAACAAGCGGTCTTCGTCAGAGTCAAAAACCTAACTAAAACACAAGATGCAGAAACATGATGGTCCGGGGCCAAGAGGAGTGGTAGGGAAGAAAGGTATTTTAAAAGGGTTGGAGTGTAGGAAGGAGAATAGTCCAGAGTGGGGTGTTTGGGGAAACAAAGGAGTACAGAAGAAAGAGTAAAAAACTATCCGCTAGCTGTCAACCCTCTTAGAAGAGACTATTGCCCTCGTAATGAAAGTATCAAGTTTGAAGAGACCGTTACTAATGTTTATAATATTTGATCTATTAAATTTAATCACAGATGGTTCGATAATATTTCTTAAAAACACCGATTTTTCATAGGTAATAAATTTAGCTTCGGTACAATTACTGATGTGACTGTTGACCTTGAAGACACAAATATTCCTCTAATTCAGAGGTTCCCAAAGTGGGTTCCGCGGAACCCAGGGTTTGCTAAACGGACTGTCTGGGTTTCCGTGAAAAACATTTAATAAAAACATTCTTCTAAAAATTTTTTTTGTGGGTATGGATTTATTCTATATTTCTTGTGAATCATGAACCCAATAATATTTATATTTACATATACCCACAAGTACAAGTCGCTAAAATGTTATTCATATTTAGGATGAATCACTACTCAGTTTTTGGAACTATCTGACTTCCGAATTCCTGCTATTGCAAAAGTAGCACTTCACACATTGCTGGCATTTCCCACTACCTATTTATGTGAAACTAAATTTTCACTTTAAACTGCCATAGAACCAAATCCCGAAAGTAGTCTTAATGCTGGGGCTAACTTGAGAATCAAACTCTCAACTATAAAGCCAAAAATCATTACTCTGTGTTAAAATTGCTAGTAATTAGAATCTTTTAGTTTTGAATTTTTATTTGAAAAAATACAGATTGCAGTAATATTACTTTTTAATTGTTTTTAAACATACATACTATTTAAAAAGGCATATGAAAACATTGATATTATGATTGTATGAAATCATTAGAATCTGGGGTTCCCGGGAAAGTTACCGGAACCAAAAAGAGTTCCGCGTCGAAAAAAGTTTGAAAAACCCTGCTCTAATGTTGTAGACGAGTATAATGTTGTAGGGAATATAGCAACTATATGTCAATAGGAAGGGGCTCTGTTGTTATTCGAATATAGGTATATATGCACTTAGGCTATGATGTTTTGGGTATTGATGTACTTGCTGTAATCAAAGCTATGCTTTACTGGGTTGCGGCTTTGTTATAGCTAATACTCCAGGCTCTAGTCACTGCTGTATCTACAAATAAGCATCAGTCAATATTTGATTTATTCGCCTTCCTCTGGAAGCCAGTGTACACCATATCATACTTGTAAATATTTCCCTAGTAATTTACCGTGTTCAAGTTTACTCACAGATATAACTTTGATTTTGTATACGCATTTCGATTCCATATATAGACAATATATTTCTAAGGTAGTGCAATCAGTTATTATGTGATATTTACTCATTGGAGGGTAAAAAACTAATGAAATAGTCTCCACATATAGAAATTTAATGGTATAAACAACGCGTTTCGAACACATAGTGTTATTCTTCAGGCATTAACTAAAAAAAAACAATGTCATCAGAGAGTTATCTATAGTACAAAGTCAATATAGTACAAAATAAAAATAATATAAAATAAAATAAGGAAGAAAGTACGAAGCTAAGGGTAAGTGTCTGTGTTACAACTGACTGGAATACTACATACCCTCACCCACTTCCATCCTATTCTCAGTCCTTTGTAGCACAGATATCACCCTTAAGTTCGTACTCTCTTCCTTATTTTATTTTACATTATTTTTATTTTGTACTATATTTACTTTGTACTATAGATAACTCTCTGATAGCATTGTATTTTTTTAGTTATTTTCTGAAGAAGAACATTACGTGTTCGAAACGCGTTCTTTATACGATTAAATTCTTATATGTGTAGACCATTTCATTAACTTTTTACCCTAAAGTAGACAATATAATATCATAGACATTTCAAATCAAAATTAATTATATTTAAGCATATATTGGTTGTTAAAAACACACTTGCAAGAGCTGTTGGCTTATGCAAGCTGCTAGTCCTTTATCAACAATGATATCTGTAGTAGTCAGACTGAGAAGCAAACTATGAGTGTAAACATACATCGGAGGCAACACTGATTATTACATTAGGGAAATTCCATTCGGAAAATAAACGTCAAATGGAATTCTACTAGTTCTACCTTTATCTATTTTTTTTTCATCTCACAATGACTGGAATATGATGATTCATTTTAAAGTTAATCATAAGATAATCCTTGTATTTTTTTTATAAATCGTTTTTATAAACTTCTTAATTCTGTTTAAAAGAAAAAACAAATTTTTTGGTTGTCATTAATTATTTTGATCTTAATACATGCATATGAGTGCAGAGGTTCGTTTATGTCAGATTAAAAACTGGATATACTTCATGGTGTTGGGGTCATTCCGTTTGATTTGCAGCCCGGGGGCGGTCGTATATTTGTCGCCCGGGGTTGGTCGTATAATTTGCCGCCCGGGGACGAGTCGTATGATTTTTCATCCTCTAACCTCTAACCACCTCGTATCTTGATAATGCATTAACTTCAAAATTCAAAAAAACTCTTCAAAACACTTATTTTCGTGGAATTACAATCAATGATGTATTTTTAAACTTGTGATGTTAGTCCCAGATTTTCAATTTATTACAGTACTCATATACATATACAGTCGTCATCAAATGAAAACCAAAAATTATATATTTTTTAAAACAAAAATATATAATTGAAATCATAAAAAAATGTTGAATTAAATTAACTGACTACGCAAAGAAATATAATAAACTTTCAACTCCTTTAAAAAAAACTAGTTCTGAAAATTTTTAAAAAAATTTTTTTTTTTGCGAATATAACATTTGAAAATCGGTTTAAAGACAGTATCACACGTATAAAACATAAAAACAATTATAACATGAATACAAAGTTTTGTATATAATATCAATTTTTTTTAGCTCTTTATGATTTTAATTTTTTTTCTATTTTCTATTTTTACACCCTCAAAATGTCGTCCTCCGGCACGTGCTGCTCGGCTCAGTATGTAATATATGAGGTATATACTATATTCCTGAAATACTCTATAAAAATATGTGATCTTACGAACTTGTTTCATCGTACGAAAAGACAAATTATCAAATTCCCTGCTCCGGGGCAATTATCAAATTATTCAATTATTCTATTATCAAATTATGAAAATCCTCAGCTCTCAGACGTAAACATATTTCTAAAATATAGTTTTTTTTTCTTTTGGCATTTTCCCAAGATGTTGGGATTTTGTTGGTAGCAGTGATAGCTTCGTTTTATCTTGTTTGAGAGTGATCCTCGGGAATAGTTATCGCCTTGGTCAACCCCTACCCCTTAGCATGGTCCGGGTTTTCTCTCGGACAATGAAGCAACTTATCTCTTCCTCCTTCACTATTTCCCACTGACTAGGAAGCACAGCTATCTGTGTTCTCGAATGCATTCACCCACCCAATCACTCAAATCCAAACATAAATGCCTTTATATATTATTACGTATTATTATAATAATAAATATATAATTTTACAATTTATCGCTCTGCTTATTACAATTGTAATATGTATAACAAATATTATATTTGTTACTAAATATATGTTATTTTAATTTATCAAGTGTGTTTTGGGGCGGTATTGGGTGCTGGAGCGCATTAGGCTATTCACATGTAATTAGTGATTCATCACGAAATACTCATCTTACGAAACGGCTTTCCTTAGGTTAGGTTAGGTCAGGTTGCAGAGGTACTCCCACAAGGGAACACACGTAGGCCGAGCATTGGCCCTTTGTTATACCACACAATGAAGATTGATTCTACAAGTAGGGATATATAACGAGTACCCGACATCGTACAGACTCGGGACCGATGGTTTAATGTCCTTCTCCGTGGGACGACGTGCTCAGAATTATTAACCTCTCGCGTGAATAAATCGAGAGCTAGGTGGGGATCAAACCCCGGTCCTATCAGTTCAGAGGCGAGCACGTAACAACTGAGCTTGCTTGGCCCCCAACGGCTTCCTTAATGAATTAATTACTAATGAAGACGTATGACACTCTCGTTACTTCGCCTGTATACTGAAGTATATTTCCTAGAGTCGACATGTTTCGAATCATCAACATTCCTCTTTAGGACGTTAATAACTTCTTGAATGAATTTTCTAATTTATATTCAAAAATAAATATTCAAAGGAAAAGCTTCCCTGAAAACCCTCAATACCAAAATAAAATAAAAAAAATCTGGAGTGGCCTACACTCTACTTTACTATAAGTAACTTAATGTCAAATTTCTTGAGTATATAAAACATAACGTCTCATTTAAGCATAACGTAAACATCTAAATGGGATATAATTATTAGCCTGTCATTCCTGAGGTAGTACAGATAGTGATTGAAGGACATTTCAATTTATAAACTTATTTTTGTACATCACAAATAATTTATTATTTGCAAATAATTTCATTAGTATAACTACAGCAGTAATAACATTTTTGAAAAACCAAAGTGAACATTTCTTGAAACGAAATAGTATCCTACAAGAGAACATGGCTATTGTTCAAATAGCCAGTAGATTTCTTACATCGTTTACTTGACATCCTTCTACATTGAATATTAATGTAAAATTTTCAAATTTGAAACAGTAAAATACTCTTTTTTTCTCTGAAAAACTTCTTAAACAGCGAAGAAAATGTTGTTTTAAAGGTGATTTGTTAATTAAAGATGTACGATAATTACAGTTATTAATCTCTAAACGAAAGATTTCAATTTTGAATTATCTTTTACATTTTTGGTTTTTAACAGAATTATTATACTGGGAATTTTATGGCTTCTTAGTATTTAATAAGATCATTTTCCTTCCCCTTTGTCAAATAACATATATACGATTTTTTTTTTAATGAGTGTTATCATTTACCCTGCACAATATTATTCCTCTTACATCTCTTATAAGTCAATAATATATTTTCATTTTTCCATTAGAAACATCAATTTTATCTCAGTGGATTCGCTCAAAAAATTTCTAAGTCAATGTAAACAATGTAAAAAAAATATAAAAAATTCGACAAGTATAGCAGGTGATCTCTTAGTCTAGGATAAACAAAGAGTTTTTATATCGTTATTGCTCTTTTCCGTAATTGAAACTTGATGATTTTTTTTTTATGAATTGCTAATTTTTTGTTCAATTTTTGGTCAAATTTTCATAATTTTTTAACGAGCCGTTTAGCGTCAAAAAACATTTTCTGAAAACACAAATCGTACTCTAACGCCCCTTTAGCGAATGTAATTTTAGAAAAAAATATCTCAACTCATTGTCCATATAATGTTCTATTTATAGGCATAGTTTCATTCTTGTCCGTCAAACAGTATGGCCCTTATCGCTCTCACAAGGTTTGAGATTGATTTATAAGTCAAAATTTGTACATTTTATTGAAAAAAAAATATTTTCTGTTGATATAAAATTTTGAATATATTTTTCGTTTGTTCCATTTGTAACCTCAAAGATAATGTCAAAATCTCAAAACTCTAGGGTTATTAGTTTAGGAGAAATAAATGTTTTAAAAAAAACGGTTTTTGGCAAAGAAAGTGACTTTCCCATCATGCATAATTCTTCCCAAACAATAGGGATCTTCGTCTAAATGGGGCCCATTTTTGTGTAAAATATCAACTTCATCCATCAAAGATTCTGGACCGTAGCGTGGTAACAAGTAATGCTAACACACGCACCCACCCACCCACCCACCCACCCACACACACACAGACATCATCGTAAAAACGTCATAAAACGACTTCTGGGACCTCAAAACATGTAATTCCATCAAAATCTCGAGATCGAATTTTTTCATGATCACTATACTTTACTTATAGGAAAGTAAAAAAAATGAAAATTTCAGATATATAGCAGGAGCGATAGATGGGAAGTCTAAAGCAAGGATCTTCAATCTTTTTTACATCGCGACTCATTTTTGACGCCAAAATTTATTTGCAACCCCTTAGTGAGAACAAAAATAAAATTAACAACAAATAAAAAAATCTGGAGTGGCCTACACTCTACTTTACTATAAGTAACTCAATGTCAAATTTCTTGAGTATATAAAACATAACGTATCATTTAAGCATAACATAAATATCTAAATGGGATATAATTATTAGCATTGCATTCGTGAGGTAGTACAGATAGTGATTGAAGGACATATCAATTATAACCTTATTTTTGTACATCACAAATAATTTATTATTTGCAAATAATTTCATTAGTATAACTAACAGCAGTAATATCATTTTTGAAAAACCAATATGAACATTTCTTGAAACGAAATATTATCCTACAAGAGAACATGGCTATTGTTCAAATAGCCAGTAGATTTCTTACATCGTTTACTTAACATCCTTCTATATTGAATATTAATGTAAAATTTTCAAATTTAAAACAGTAAAATACCCTTCTTTTCTCTGAAAAACATCTTAAACAGTGAAGAAAATGTTGTTTTAAGGTGATTTGTTAATTAAAGATGTACGATAATTACAGTTATTATTCTCTAAACGAAAGATTTATATTTTGAATTATTTTTTACATTTTTGGTTTTTAACAGAATTATTATACTGGGAATTTTATGGCTTCTTAGTATTTAATAAGATCATTTTCCTTCCCCTTTGTCAAATAACATATATACGATTTTTTTTTTAATGAGTGTTATCATTTACCTGCACAATATTATTCCTCTTACATCTCTTATAAGTCAATAATATATTTTCATTTTTCCATTAGAAACATCAATTTTATCTCAGTGGATTCGCTCAAAAAATTTCTAAGTCAATGTAAACAATGTAAAAAAAATATAAAAAAATTCGACAAGTATAGCAGGTGATCTCTTAGTCTAGGATAAACAAAGAGTTTTTATATCGTTATTGCTCTTTTCCGTAATTGAAACTTGATGATTTTTTTTTTATGAATTGCTAATTTTTTGTTCAATTTTTGGTCAAATTTTCATAATTTTTTAACGAGCCGTTTAGCGTCAAAAAAACATTTTCTGAAAACACAAATCGTACTCTAACGCCCCTTTAGCGAATGTAATTTTAGAAAAAAATATCTCAACTCATTGTCCATATAATGTTCTATTTATAGGCATAGTTTCATTCTTGTCCGTCAAACAGTATGGCCCTTATCGCTCTCACAAGGTTTGAGATTGATTTATAAGTCAAAATTTGTACATTTTATTGAAAAAAAAATATTTTCTGTTGATATAAAATTTTGAATATATTTTTCGTTTGTTCCATTTGTAACCTCAAAGATAATGTCAAAATCTCAAAACTCTAGGGTTATTAGTTTAGGAGAAATAAATGTTTTAAAAAAACGGTTTTTGGCAAAAAAAGTGACTTTCCCATCATGCATAATTCTTCCCAAACAATAGGGATCTTCGTCTAAATGGGGCCCATTTTTGTGTAAAATATCAACTTCATCCATCAAAGATTCTGGACCGTAGCGTGGTAACAAGCAATGCTAACACACGCACCCACCCACGCACCCCACCCACCCACCCACCCACCCACCCACCCCACCCACCCACCACACACACACAGACATCATCGTAAAAACTTCATAAAACGACTTCTTTGGACCTCAAAACATGTAATTCCGTCAAAATCTCGAGATCGAATTTTTTCACGATCACTATACTTTACTTAGAGTAAAGTAAAAAGGGAAAATTAAAATAAATTTGATCAATAGTAACTTTAATGAGATTGCTATGCCGCATTAATAATAAATACATTATTTATTTAATTTAGTCCTTTATTTTCTATATAAAAATAAACAATTTGAAACTTTTCGCGACCCCCAAAGAGGCCGCGACTCACCGGTTGAAGATTCTTGGTCTAAGGTTTAAGAGACTACATAAACATTATTTAAGTAGTTTAAATCTGCAAGATTTAAGGAAATCGACTATCTTCCTTTGCTGGCTATGCTACCTAAGTACCTATTTCAAGTAAACAATTTGGAAATGATATCATTACCATATCTATATCATATTATGTAACATTTCTGGTTTTACTTTACTTAAAATCTATTAAAATAAGGAAAATATATTCTGTTCAGTATGTTATGTACATACAATGACAAGAACGTATGCACACACATGCATTCATACAAAAACACACACACATAATACATACTTTAGATCTTTTACAAACTTTCTTAACAAAATTTATTTAGATAATTTTATAATATTACTCTGAATACTTCAAGGATCAATTTAGTGTTGCAATAATTTATCTATATTTATATTTAGCCATTTTTGTCTAGAGTTAACAACTGCAAACAAAAATAAACATTCAGAAGTATCGGAGACATGAACGTACATAAATATAAAAGGATTTCACATAAACACGTGTAATAACAATCAATGATCAGACCACAATATGAAAATGGGAAAACAAGACTAAGATCTATCAACCGTAACAAGCGGTCTTCGTTAGAGTCAAAAACCAAACGCTGTTGGATTTTTGACTCTGACGAAGACCGCTTGTTACGGTTGAAAGATCATAGTCTTGTTTTCCCATTTCATATTGTGGTTTGATCATTGATAGATAAATATATTAATGTAGTTAAGTAGTAGTTTTTTTAAGAGATATTTCATTAAATAGAACCGCAATCTCAACATTCATGATCTTATAGCAGACAAAGTATAATAGAAATAGGAGTTGGCCAAGTGACAGGAACTATAAAGATTTACGATGTACGATAATTTAAAATAATTTAAAGTATTTGTATTAATGATTAGAATTTTAAAAAGGAATATTTCAGGTAAAAGAAATTATGAATCCTCCAATAAAAAGTGTATTCGCTTCATTGAATGATGAATTAAAAGACACGGCTTTTAACGAATATTGGAATAAAGAAGTTGGGAGAGTACCAGACCCCACTCCTGGATTGCCGAAACATGCAGATCCTTTGTCGATGCTGATGGGTAGAAAGTCAGGTAAAGAGTTTGAACTCAAGTGTCTTGTGTCGTTCTTAGTAACTGTGTATATTGCTAGCATAATTACGATGGCAAGGGTAGACCAGTGGCTTGAGAGCTGGCCTCAGAATGGTATATCCCTGGGGTGGGAAACTTCTGGCACGCGTGCCAAACTTGGCACGCCGATGACTTGTCTCTGGCACGCAACAGCACAGATTACCGTTAGCACAGATGGAAGGACATGTTACCCTAAGCACAGACCAAAAAAGAACTACTTTCCTTGGGGTTGACAGTATATGTACGTCCTGGTGGTGAAGAGTTTTAAGCTCTACGAAGCTAAACAGGTCTCAAGAAAAAGAAGTTGATCTTGTTGCCATAGTTACCTCCTTTTTTTAAAAGGTTGAATAATTTTTTTTTCCTGTTTTTTATACTATGTTTTACTGCACTGAGGAAAATTATTATTTTTTCGTTTAAAAAGTTCTTAAAACATTCCAAATATGATCTAAAAAAAAGTCTGGCACGTGGAAAAAGTTTGTGCCAGAGACTTGGCAGATTTTGGCAGCACTCTCAAAAAGGTTTCCCACCCCTGATATATCCGAACTTGGATACTCACTTTGGCTCTCGATGGGTAAGAAGACAGGTAAAGAGTCTGAACACATGAGTCATGTGTCGTTCTTAGTAACTGTGTATATTGCTTGCATAATTACGACGGTCAGGGTAGCCCAGTGGCTTGAGAGCTGGCCTCAGGATGTTATATCCGAACTTGGATATTCATTTTGGTTTTCGATAGGTAAGAAGACAGATAAAGAGTTTGAACTCAAGTTCCATGTGTCGTTTTCAGTTACTCTGCATATACCTAGTATAATTAATATGGCCAGGGTAGCCCAGTGGCTTGCGTGCTGGCCTCAGGACAGTATATCCGAACTTGGATACTCACATTGGCTCTCGATAGGTAAGAAGATAAGTAAAGAATTTAAACTCAAGTACTATGTGTCGTTTTCAGTAACAGCGTATACAGTTAGCATTTATACGATGGAGAATATTTTTCATTGTTATCTGCAATTTGACAAACGTGCTCTAACTGATTAATACTTTTATTTTAATTATTGCTATTTACAGGACTGGTAGATACAACAGGACTTATTCACCCCAGGCTGACTCCAGGGCAAGTGCTTTTCGAGGACTCTCTGGGCAGAGAACTGTACAAGAAGAGTCACAATGATTTGTATCCCGGAGAGAGAAAGTAGTATGTTATCTTACTGCTTAGGTCGTAACACTGAGAAAATATCTAACTATGTCACTGATCATAGATAAGCACTAACAGTCATGATGAATGCAACAGATTTATGTAACCTTGGTCGTACTTAGCACTTGGATAGGTGACCATTTAGTTGTAAGTAGTAATATCAAAAGAGAGCAGGCCAAGGGTCCTAGCCATATTGTATATACTAGTTTCAATGAGACCACCAAAGTTACATAACATTGGGCATGGTTAGGACTTGGATAGGTGACCATTTAGTTGTAGGTAGTAATATCAAAAGAAAGCAGGCCAAGAGCTCTAGCCAAGTAGAATATACCAGATCATGAAGGCTCATTAATAATTCTTAACAACATCGAAAACAATACTGTTATAATTACATTAATTAAATATAACACATCAAATACTGAAAATATTATTAACTGCCATTACTAATCAAACTTAGTGTCAACGACAACCTAGGCTACCTTTTATTATTTCTTCATGTGCCGCTTTGTTTATTCTGTCTTACATTGCTAGCACAATAACGAGGGCCAGGGTAGCCCAGTGGCTTGCGTGCTGACCTCGAGAATAGTATATCCGAAGTTTGATACTCACTTTGACCCTTGATGGGTAGAAAACAGGTAAATTATCTGAACTGAAGTTCCATGTGTTACATGGAACGCTCAGTAACAGCGTATATAGTTAGTCTTTGTTTCTTTATGTCCTTTACGCCTCCTTCCCTTTTCAATACCACACCAGATGTCCAACTTCACTTGTTCACTTCGATATGTATACAGTACTCATATACATACTCAGTGGTCATCAAAGAAAACAAAAACATTTTTACAACAAAAACGAATAATTGAAATTATAAAAAAAATTGTTAAATTAAATTAACTACGTAAACAAATATAATAACCCTCAACCCATTTATAAAAAAAAACTAGTTTTGAAAAAGTTAAATTATATATTTTTTTTTTTAAAGATATTTATTTAAATACACAACAACGCATATTATGCGTAACAAGCATATGTAGTATGAGCAACATAAATAACTTTGATAAACATGAGCAAAGAATGGAACCCACTGGTTCAACTTTTCACTTCGTTTCCTGATTCTGGATGATCATGGCAGAAGGTCCCTCGGCCATCTTCTCTTAAGTCGTCTTGGGGGATTCTGGGAAGGTGAGGAAGGAGTAAGGGTTTGTACGAGTTGATTTGGGTGGGAGAAAAGTTTGATATCAAACGCCTTGTAACGATCAGGGGCTAAATTATATATAAAAGCGATTTTTAGGTCTCTATGAAGAGTGTGGTTTGTGACATTATAAGGTGCATTAGTGATAGTACGGAGGATTTTTGATTGAAGTGATTGTATTTTATAAATGTTGGAAGGTTTTGCACAACCCCATAGTTAACTCCGTAAGTCCAGATCAGTCGCAGTAATGTTTTATGTAACAGCACTTTGTTGTGGAGTATCAATTTTGAATGTTTTCTGAGAAGTTGTATAGTAGTAAGTAGCGTCGTTAGATTGTATTTATTTTTCATTTGCAAATATTACTGTTGAAAACTACGTTTAAAACATAAAAACAAATTACAACCTACAAAACTCATTTTGGTATAAACTTTAGATTTTTTTGTTAGCTTTTTATTATTTTAATTTTTTTTCTATTTGTATTTTCACCCTCTTAAAATGCCATCCCCTGGCACATGACCCTCCCCCCCCCCCTTGCTAGGCCTCTGTAAATACAATATGTTGGAGAAATGTTACATAATTATGGTTTCTTATGTATGAATAAATACAGTATGGTGTTGGAGAAATCTAAAGTAACATTTTTAGAAGATGGAATATTATTTTAATTGAATGAAACTTGAATCCATGACTAATCGGTAACTGCTAATTATCAGTAATGACCTGTCGAATTGTATCCATTACTAATTATTAATTCTGCCTTATCAGATAAAACGTGACAGAGGTAGTACAAGTATATTTGTGTTTAGATGACGTCAGTTGAATATATGCTATCCTGTATGACTGACTGGAAGTCTTTCTCCACTGCCATATGAATTGCATTGCATACATATATCTCAAATACAGTGGAATAACGAAATGTATTTCTATTCAAGCAAGCTGGACGGGCTGGATGTAAGCAACATGCTGCTAGGACGCCCGACTGCGCATGACGAGACCGGTGCGGCTGTCAAGGCAAGCTTATCATGGTGTGACCAAAGCAGATACACGGCTTCCTCTAACCAACTGAGCGCCTTCAAGCTCAGGAACGACCATCAGTTGGGAGCAACGCACAACCCGTCAGTCCCACAATAGCATCCTATACAATATGTATATACATTTATGAAGTTTAAACCACAAGGAAAAAGGAAAACAATAGAAATAAATGCTCTAAGGCCTTTCACATTATGTCATTAAAGAGCAAACAAAGCAAGAACTGATATTACATATATATATAACCTGTTATTTCTGTGGCCACAAGAAATTCAGGAATAACAGTAAGTAGCAAATGCTCTCGATTGTTAATCAAAACACAAACACAACCATCACCTAAACTAACATTTCAATATATATGTATAGCATTATCAGAGCTCAACAAAAAATCAAGATATACGACAACAAATATACAAAACGAACAATAGATGATATACAATTATTCATTACTTCCGATGACTGGATCTAACAGACCTTCTATGTTGTACAAGAAACATTTTTTTTTAGTTGAAAAACTCTGCCATTGTTATTAAATATATATATATATATAAAGCTTTCACATAAACACGTGAAATAACAATCAATGATCAAACCACAATAAGAAATGGGAAAACAAGACTAAGATCTTTCAACCGTAACAAGCGGTCTTCGTCAGAGTCAAAAACCCAACTGAACACTAGATGCAGAAAACATCTGGTGAGGAGTTGAGAAGAGTGGGAGGGAAGAGTGGTATTTTAAAAGGGTGAAAGTGCAGGAAAGGACTAATGTCCAGAAAGGGATGTTTGGGGAAACAAAGGAGTACAGTAAGAAAAAGTAAAAAAACTATCCGCTAGCTGTCAACCTTTAAAATACCACTCTTCCCTCCCACTCTTCTCAACTCCTCACCAGATGTTTTCTGCATCTAGTGTTCAGTTGGGTTTTTGACTCTGACGAAGACCGCTTGTTACGGTTGAAAGATCTTAGTTTTGTTTTCCCATTTCTTATTGTGGTTTGATCATATGTATATATATATAAACTAGAATTTAAAAAAGAACACATAGAAAGGAAACCACTGAACTCACTACTATATTTCGATGTCCTCGTCTTCAGGAAAAGAAGTGAATCGCTCCAAAGGCTGATAACGACTCCTTATCAGCCTGAGTCGTTATCAGCCTTTGGAGCGATTCACTTCTTTTCCTGAAGACGAGGACATCGAAGTATAGTAGTGAGTTCAGTGGTTTCCTTTCTATGTGTTCTTTTTTAAATTCTAGTTTATTCAGTTCGAAGAATCGCTTCTCTAATTGTATATATATATTATATATGAATTAAATACCACAATAAACAATATATATCAATTAAAATGCTCTAAGGCCTTTCGTCACAACATCATCAGAGAGCTAAATGAAACAACTAAAAAAACATAATAACAAGTTAACGTAGCTGATTGAAGTCTTCAAGATTGCTGGCATCCCTGTCTGAATTTAATGTTCCTAAACTTGAAGGAGTCTTGATCTGCCTACTTATTTGTTTCATTAATATTTCATCTAGTTTGTAAAGTCCCGGACTATTTAATCCTGCAAATTTAATGAACAATAGTCCAGGACTTTACAAACTAGTATATATTCTATGTTTTGTTATTGAGGGCTAGGTCAAATAAAATAAAATAAGCTCCTTTCTAGGCCGACGTTTCGATGTATTTGTACATCATCTTCAGGGCTAAAATTAGAGTAAGAACTATAATACATTTACCAAAGCAATCTACAACTCACATAGAGAACTAACACAAATTTTTGAGACCAACAGATACATAACAAAAGGTTATTTTATAATCAGAGTTGTTGAGTACAACTTTTTGTCTCACTCAGGTTGTTTAGAGTGTAGAGTAGGAATCTTTAAAGAATACCTGATAATTGTACGGGCTCAGGACTCTTTAGCATTTTTTTAATCTTCCACTTGGAAAATTTGTGGACCAGTGTGAGAATCAAACCCGGTTCTATGAAAGTCAAAGGGCTATTCTGACCACAAAAACAAACCCTTTTTTTCTGATAAAATTGTCTTTCATTGTGATTTATACTTGTCTTAAACACAAATCCGCATCTCTGACGTAATTTTCTTTGATTTTGATCCTTGTGTATAGGTAATATCCATATATTCTGACATATTTTTTTTTGTTTTAATTTCCACGTATGATATATATCGTATCCATACTTTCTGATACTATAATTTTCTTTGATTTGTCCACCTGGCACTGATTCTTGAAATTCAGAAATGGGTTTCTTGAGAATTTTGATCCAAAGAAATAACTTTTCCTGATTATAAGCCGATGTTTCTCCAATAATTGTTCAATATTTTCAAGGCTGGTAATTCAAATTGTCTGTTTTGCTACTTTTTTAAGCATTTAGCTTTTAGCATCACCAAAAATTGAAAGCAAAAAAACCAGATAATTTGAATTCCCAGCCTTCTAATGCCAAACAATTTTTGGAGAAATATCGGCTTATAATCAGGAATAGTTATTTCTTTGGACCAAATTGTTAAGAAACCGTTATTGAAATTTACCGATATTGTAATTTTCTTTGTTTTTGATGTCCATTTATTCTCTGGTTTTGTTATTTTCTTTGATCGCTGTTAGATGTTATACTTATTTAAATAACACAAACTACTATCATAATCCAGGTGACATACGATAATCGCTCAATGACTTGTATTTACAACTTATCTAACTTATTATCATAATGATTCAAGGTTAAAAAAGGAATAGCAAATTAGATGTAAAACACATCGACAAGATAGATTCTCGAAAAGCGGTAGAATATGAATCAATAATACAAGTGAATAAAAGTAAGTGTTTTCTATTGAGGTCAAACGTTTAGTTTAGTTGTGTTAAAATAAGTTTCGTTCAAAGGTCCAACATGTAGTTGGATTAGTCAAACACTTTGTTCGACAACCATATATTTTTACATTTAAAAATTAAATTATTTTTTTAATATTTTTTTATTAATTTTATTTACATTTAACAATTTTATTCTTCTAACATATCATATGAACTCATTATTACATTTCAATTTTTTTTTTAATAAACCTTTAAATAACAATTTTGTTTCACGTACAAATTTCTAAGTTAATATAAACAAAGTAAAGAAATTTAAATAAATCCCACAAGTATTCCAAATTTTCAGTTTTTATAGGTATATTGCCTTTTTTTCCCTCCAAATTAGTACCCCTACTCTGAGGTAGTTTATTAAAATATTTTCACATGCTACATTTTTTATGCTGCATGTGTAGTAGAAGTTTATTGCCCTTTTTCATAAAATCGGAATTTTATGAAATTTTTTGTGCAATCGTTCATTTTTTGACCAAATTTTATTGTTCTGTAGTTAGCTGTTTAGTGTTAACAAATATTTTCTTAAAAGGTTAAAAGTATTATAATTGCCCTTGTGGATAATATAATTAAAATAAAAAATATCTCGAATCATTCCCGCATAATTCTCAATTTTTAAGTATAATTTCATTTTATTAAAAAAATAATCTTTTCAACTGTTTTAAAACTTAAGATTTTTCCATGTACTGCATCTGTCATTTTGATGATAATGTCAAAATTTCTAGAATTAGCAATTAAGAGGAAAAAAATTGTTTAAAAACAAAATTTTGGCCAAAAAAAGTGACTTTCCCATCATGTATTATTTATTATTAATATGGCTAACCGTGATACCTCGTAAGATGATCTTGGAGTCGTTGGAGGGCTTTCGGACCTTGTCCATCTTCGATCGCAACAAAGATGGAAGATGAACAATGTCTGAAAAAGCTCCAACGACTCCAAGATCATCTTACGAGATATGACGGTTAGCCATATTAATAACATAAATCATACGAACCTCAGTGGTAATAACAATATGCATTATGTAATATTTACCCCGAAACAATAGGGCATATCTACATCATAAGGCCCATTTTTGTGTACAACATATGAATTTGATCCATCAAAGATGTGGAGTGTAGCACCTCCGAAAACTTTTGGATACCCTTCTACCCATCTGCCCACACAAAAATTGTTGGAAAAACATAAACTGACTTAGGGGCTAAAATATAAATCCGTCAAAATCTCCTTCAGAATCAATTATATCAAATTAAATTATGGAATAGAAAAAACACTAAGAAGGAGCACTTCTTTATTTTGACATCCGCTGTCATCAAGAGAAGTAAAGCTAAATTGAATGCTGTCTGAATAAACAAGCCGTAGGAATAATCAAGGGCCAGGTGGGTAGAAAAAGGATATACATATACATATATATATATATATACATTTCACTCAAAATTCGAAAAAACGATCCAATCTCGTTTTTCTGCCGTTGTGTTTCCTGCGTGCTTGGTCACCCATTCTCTTTTCCCCTGAAGATGGATGATCCGAAAATTTGAGTTTTTAAGTGTGTCTCTTTCTCTGTGTTTTGCTTTTCTTCGTTTTTGAGCTGATATATACATAAAGATTTCACATAAATCTTTTTACTCTGGGTTTTTGACTTTGACTAGGACCGCTTGTTATGGTTGAAAAATCTTAGTCTTGTTTTCCCATTTTCATATTGTGGCTTGATCATATATATATAATAAATTCAAAACGAAGGAAACACATAGAAAGACACAGACATAACTCACATCGATATTTCGACCATCGTCGTCATCAGGAGGTGTGAAGAGCGAAGAGTCCCGCAGGAAGGCAGGGCGGTGACACCGGTGAGCCACGATGACGGACACCTCCTGATGACGACGATGGTCGAAATATCGATGTGAGTTATGTCTGTGTCTTTCTATGTGTTTCCTTCGTTTTGAATTTATTTTATTTAAAAAAGACCGCTGGACCGTTTCTTTTAATTTTATATATATATTTGTGTAATAAGGGAGCAGATTTTCGTTGATACAAATTTCATTCAACACTTTTTGAACCCTTGTTCTTGTCTCTTTTCTCTTTAACTTTTCTAATTTCCTAATCAGTGTTTTGAAGTTTTCCGGGATATGAAATAACAATTCTCCAAATGTTTTATCTTGAAAACTCATTGTTAACAATATTCACTTTTACATAATTCAACAACGTTTCAGTCATGATCATGAGTCGTTGATGATGGTCAACGATGACTGAAATGTTGGTGAATTATGTAAAAAGTGAATATTGTTAACAATTAGTTTTCAAGATAAAACCTTTGGAGAATTGTAATTTCATATTTCGGAAAACTTCAAAACACTGATTAGGAAATTAGTAAAGTTAAAGAGAAAAGAAACGAGAACAAGGGTTCAAAAAGTGTTGAATATATATATATATATATATATATATATATATATATATATATACATATATATATATATATATATTGATAAAAGTGTCGACCGTGGAATAGAAACAAAACCAAGTTTATCGGGACTCGGTCAGTTCTTCATGTTCAAATTAAACTCTCATTGCCTATAGTCCCGATAAATTTTAGTTTTGTTTATATATATATATATATATAAGTTTAAATTACACAAAGCACGACACAGAAAAGAGAATAAAAAGAACACTTACAGAATTCAATATTTCGAACTGTTCTTCGTCATTAGGACAGTAGTCTAGAAGAGAGGACGAAGTGAGAGAGATCTCCCCACGTCGAAGAACGGAGCGCGAATGAAGCTTTTAGAGTCAACCGATGAGAGCAGCACTAGCGTAAAAAAGGAGCTGGGCACTAAACGTCGGGGAACGGAGAAATCAAAAACAATAGATAAAATTATAAAATTAAAAATTATAAAAAAGGAAATAATAATTAAAAAAAAAATCTGGAGTGGCCTACACTCAACTTTACTATAAGTAACTTAATAGCAAATTTCTTGAGTATATAACACATAATACTCATTTAAACATAACGTAAACATCTAAATGGGATATGATTATTAGTCTTTCATTCCTGAAAGAGTACAGATAGTGATTGAAGGACATATCAATATATAAGCTTATTTTGGTACATCACACAGCTGATACAAATAATTTCATTAGTATAACCACAGCAGTAATAATATTTTTGAAAAACCAAAGTGAACATTTCTTGATACGAAATATTCTCCGACAAGAGAACATGGCCTCTGTTCAAATAGCCAGTGGATTTCTTACATCGTTTACTTGACATCCTTCTACATTGAATATTAAAGTAAAATTTTCAAATTTTAAACAGGAAAATACCCTTATTTTCTCTGAATAACATCATAAAAATCGAAGAAAAAATGTTGCTTTAAGATGAATTATAATTAAAGTAGTACGATAATTACATTTATTAATCTCTAAACTAAAGATTTCAATTTTGAATTATCTTTTACATTTTCTTTTATAAAATTATTATACTGGGAATTTTATGGCTTCTTAGTATTTAATAAGATCATTTTCCTTCCCCTTTGTCAAATATCATATATACGAATTTTTTCTGAGTGAGTGGTATCCTTTTCCTGCCTTCTGTACTCTGTTTAAGTTTGCTATGATTGAGAAAAATATATTAGTAATTAGCCAGTTTACATACTCAAATAGAAGTCAAAGCCAGCTATTCAATATAATTTAAATCTTTTATAGTTGGGAGCTTCTAATTTTTGAAAATAATAAATATGAACTATTAGACTAGAGTGGTAAAAAAAATTGGATATTTCTCAACAAACATAAGTCCTCTTTCTTGAGGAAAGAGTCCATTCATTACATTTCAATATCATGGAAAGGTACTACATTCACAATTATAATGTAATTGTAACTGATATTAAGTTTTGCTCAAGAGTGCATATATAGATTTATTAAAGCATTTTATGAGAAAAAATCCATCATGCCATGGAAGACAAAGGTAATTTATTTATGTTTATTGGCGGTGATTTTTTTACATGTAACAATATTATTCCTCTTACATCTCATATAAGTCAATAAACAATTTATATTGTTCCTTTATAAATATCAATTTTATTTCAGTGGAATCGCTCAAAAAATTTCTAAGTCAATGTAAACAATGAAAAAAAATATAAAAATTCGACAAGTACAGCAGGTGATCTCTTAGTCTAAGATAAACAAACAGTTTTTATATCGTTATTGCTCTTTCCCATAATTGAAACTTCATGATTTTTTTTTATGAATTGCTAATTTTTTGTTCCATTTTTGGTCAAATTTTCATTATTTTTTAATCAGCCGTTTAGCGTCAAAAAAACATTTTCTGAAAACAGAAATCGTACTGTAACGCCCCATTAGCGAATGCGATTTTGAAAAAAAAATATCTCAACCCATTCTACACATAATGTTCTATTTATAGGCATAGTTTCATTCTTGTCCGTCAAACAGTATGGCTTGTATCGCTCTCACAAGGTTTGAGATTGAATTATAAGTCAAAATTTGTACATTTTATTGAAAAAAAAATATTTCCTGTTGTTTTAAAATTCTGAATATATTTTTCGTTTGTTCCATTTGTAACCTTAAAGATCATGTCAAAATTTCAAAACTGTAGGGTTATCAGTTTAGGAGAAATAAATGTTTTCTAAAAAACGGTTTTTGGCAAAAAAAGTGACTTTCCCATCATGCATAATTCTTCCCAAACAATAGGGATCTTCGTCTTTATGGGGCCCATTTTTTTTGTAAAATATCAACTTGATCCATCAAAGATTCTGGACCGTAGCGTGGTAACAAGCAATGCTAACACACTCACCCACCCACCCACCCAGACACACACACACACACACACACAGACATCATCGTAAAAACGTCATAAAACGACTTCTGGGACCTCAAAACATGTAATTCCGTCAAAATCTCGAGATCGAATTTTTTCACGATCACTATACTTTACTTATTGTAAAGTAAAAAAAATTATATGAATATGAATATATAAGTTAAAAATAAAAGGAAAAACATATAAAAGTTAACGCTTCTGATTTAAACCGGGATCTGATCGGGCCCCCAATAACCATATGTGGGCCTCCTCAGACGCTCTTAATGTCAAACTACGGTCATCAGTGGTCACTAGCTTAATAATTTGAACAGTAAAGCAGTCATTAAAAGAAAGGTTATGACTGTTAGCATGGATAGCTACAGGTAGCTGTTTGCACTGACCGACCGAAGCTCTATGGCCGTTCAAACGCTCATTGAGCTTGGTAGAAGTCATACCAATGTAGAATGCTCCACATTGTCTACAGTTCAGTCGGTAGACGCAATTCCTGGATGAGCAGGAGGTGTTAGGTGGGACGCGGAAAGAGTTGGTTGGTGAGGAGAAGAAAGGTGAAGGGTTAACTAAAGGACAGGTAAGGCAGAGGCGACGGCCGCATTTCTCCATACCACCACGCACCACCCCAATCCCAGGAGTTTCAAGGGATCTGTGGGAAAACAGGTTTACTAAATTGGGAGGCTTTCTGAAGGACAGGCGAGGGGATTTTCGGAAGACGGAGGAGGTGGAGGGGAAGAGGACAGGAGAGGAAAAATGTCCTTGATGATATTCCCGATCCTATGGACCCCAGGAAAGAAAGTAGTAACGAGGAAGGGAGAACTGTTGGGTTCAGCGGCAGTCCTAGGAAGATATTGATTGGTGGCAGGTATTAAACGTTTATCAACAAACCTGGGAGAGTAGCCCCGCTGGACGAATTTTTCCCTAAGTTTGTCGATATGACACTGTCGTTGGTAGAGGTCACTGCAAATACGGTGTATGAGGATGGAGAGGGAACGAGATAGGGACTTTTTTGTGTGGGATGGGTGACAACTATTGAAGTGTAGATATATATATATATATAACTTTGCTTAGTGTTTTCTCTTTCTTATTCATAATTTTTTGTCCTTTTTGACTATTTAATGTAATATTTAATCAAACAAATTACTTATTTTCACAGGAATGATAATCTGTCTTTAGTAGGAAAAGGGCACAGTTTTGGAATATCTTCATCAGATGATGATATTGGT
This sequence comes from Hermatobates lingyangjiaoensis, assembly GCA_026182355.1. Taxonomy (NCBI): domain Eukaryota; kingdom Metazoa; phylum Arthropoda; class Insecta; order Hemiptera; family Hermatobatidae; genus Hermatobates; species Hermatobates lingyangjiaoensis. Next base: position 511,551 of record JAPFBL010000182.1, on the reverse strand, counting down.
GTCAGCGAAATGATTGGATCAGGGCCAAAGAAAGAGAAAATAGACCTCAACCGATGCCTGTGCATTGTCAATCAAATTAGAAATCGAGTTAAAAAAATGAATCCCAGCTTTCCTTACCTCGACTATATGGATCAGCTTCTCTACTCTGACCTGGTAAATAGTCTACTGTCATTTAAAGCAAACAGTTTAAAAAAAAGTTTTATTTTACTCGTATCTTAAAAGAAGCAGCTGCTTATCATAGATTAGAGATTCCCAAAGTGGGTTCCGCGGAACCCAGGGGTTCCTTAACGCAAGGGTCTTCAACCGGTGGGTCGCGACCCCAAAGATTTAAACGGGGCTCGCAAAATGTTTGAAATTGTTTATTTTTAAATAAAAAATAAAGGACTAAATTAAATAAATAATTTATTTATTATTAATGAAGGCACAGCAATCTCATTAAAGTTACTATTGATCAAATTAATTTTAATTTTACCTTTTTTATTTGTTGTTAATTTTATTTTGGATCTCACTAAAGGGTTGCGAATACATTTTGGCGTCAAAAATGGGTCACGATGTATAAAAGGTTGAAGACCCCTGCCTTAACTGCCTATCTGGGGTTCCGCGAAAAACATTTAGAAAATTTTTTTTTTAAATTTTGTTTGTTTAGTGGGTATGGATTTATTTTGTGTTTCTTGTGAATCATGAAACCGAATAATACTTATACACATAAGTAGAAGTGGCCAAAATTTTATTCATATTTTGGATGAACACTAGTCAGTTTTTGGAACTATCTGATTCCTGAATTTCCTGCTATTGCAAAAGTAGCAGTTAACACATTGCTGCCATTTCCCGCTACCTACTTATGTGGAATTGGATTTTCCCTTTAAACTGCCGTAGAAACCAAATACCAAAGTAGACTTAATGCTGGGGCTAACTTGAAAATCAAACTCTCAACTATAAAGCCAAAAATGATGACAAAATAAACTTTATGTTAAAGTTGCTAATAATTCTGTTTTATGTGTTAAGTACTACTTGTGGAAGATATGAAAATTTAAATCTTTTAGTTTTGAATTTTTCTTAGAAAAATACGTATTGCAGTAATATTAGTTTTTAATTATTTTGCAACATACATACTATTTATAAAGGCATATGAAAATATTTATATTATGCTTGGATAAAATCATTAGAATCTGGGGTTCCTGCGAAAGTTACTGGAACCAAAAAGCGTTCCGCGTCGAAAAAAGTTTGAGAAACTCTGCCATAGATTATTATAGAACTGGACTACCCGTGACCCTTTGTGTCATTCAGAAATTATAACAATAGTTATTGAAATTAACTCACTGAACATGATTGACAGGGATAATTTTAATTGTTTATTGTCATCACATACAATATCATCAGAGAGTTATCTATAGTACAAAGCAAATATAGTACAAAATAAAAATAAATTAAAATAAAATAAGGAAGAGAGTACGAACCCATGGGTGAGTGTCTGTGGTACAACTGACTGGGAATAGGATGGAAGTGGGTGAGGGTATGGGGTATTGAGTGTATGGTATATGAGAGTATCATCAGGTAACTATATATTTTTTAGTTAATGCCTGAAGAAGAACACTACGTGTTTGAAAAAGCGTTGTTTATACCATTAAATTTTTAAATCATTAGTTGTGCAATCCGTAATTGTGTGGTATTTACTCATTCTGAGGTAAAATGGATAAACCAACAAATTTTTATATGTGGAGACCATTTCATTAGCTTTTTACCCTACAATGAGTAAATACCACATAATAACTGATGCACTACGTTAGACTTACTGAATATTTTTGTATGAAATGTTGCTAGAGTAAAATAAAAATATTGATTTATTTATTAGGAAGGTTTGATGTAAGCCAAATTGTTAATTTGTAACTTAATAATTTGTTCTAAACTTTGCGAAACCTTGTAAGTTGAGAAAATGTTTGAATTGAGATCTCATTAAAGTTTTTCAGTAGAAATCAGGTTTCAAACATTGTTTTCTTTCAATATAACCCTTGTTTTATATTGATCATTAATATAGGTTAGGCTAGGTTGCAGTGGTAGTCCCACAAGGGAACACACGTAGGCTGAGCATTGGTCCTTTGTGATACCACACAATGAAGATTGATTCTTCAATGGCAGTCCTAAATTTTGCCTAACTCAAGTGTATTTAGAGTAGGGATCTTTAACGAGTACCTGACATCGTGCAGGCTTGGGACCGACGGTTTAACGTCCTTCTCCTAGGAACGACGTGCCTCAGAATTATTCACCTCCCGCGTGAATAAATCGAGGGCCAGGTAGGGATCGAACCCCGGTCCTATCAGTTCAGAGGCAAGTATGTAATCACTGAGATCAAGAATATAACGTTGTTTCAACAACACTCTGTGACGGCATAAAATTTAATAACTAAGATTAATTAAAACAAATATAATAAAACATACAAATGTTGTTTGATAATCTTTTCTTTTTCAGGGACACACAGGATTTCTGGACAGATCGATTATTTCAGAAATTTGTTCAAATTTTGGAATTAAAATCGATTTCAATGAAATAAAACCACTTTTGGAAAAAACAGGTTGCGGTTGGGATAAAATAAAATACGAAAGGTTCAATGGACTTATTATTCCTTCGCAGCAATTTCCCCAATTGGACAAAATTAAAGGTTTTTGTATTAACATTTATTTCATTCATTATCTTCAAATCTGACTGACCAAGGTAAACGCTTCAGGTATATTGTGTTTCTATTTTTGTCCGTTTCGGATCGTATTTCCAACGAAAAAGTGTATATATATATATATATATATATATATACTAAATATACGAAACGGTCTACAAGGACTATAAAACTTTAAATTACACAAAGCATGACACAGAAAAAAGAACACATACAGAATTCAATATTTCGAACTGTTGTTCGTCATCAAGAGTAATGAATTCGCGAATTCACGCTCCGTTGTTCGACGTGGGGAATACAAGTAAATTGGAAACATACTCAGTAGCAGTAGCAGTTTGCTTCTCAACGCGAGTACTTCGCAGTTCTTCCCGATGACGACGGATGTCGAAAAATCGAAGTGAGTTCTGTAGTGCCTTTCTGTGTTCTTTTCTATGTGTTAAAGTGTATATATATATATATATATATATATATATATATAATTATATATATATATATATATATAAGAAACGTTGCTATAATAAGACCATATTTGACTATAATTTTTTTCTTTATAAGTTAATTAAGTTTCCTAAACAACTTTCTTGTTACTACATTCACTCTATATAATAATACTCCAATTTCCAACATGTTTCAACTGTCACCAGACATTATCAAGACTTGAATGACTTTCAGAATGATAGTTCCTTTATATAAGGGGAATAGAATACGTTGAAGGAATTAAAGGGGTTAAAGTTGCTTCCTAAACGGTGAGGTTGAATGTCCTAGGGCAATGGTGGGAAACCTTTCTTAGGAGTAAAGGTCATTTTAGTATTGTCCACTTCCCCAAAGGCCACAACGAATGGATAAGCAAATTCCTATGTAATAGTTATATTCTAAAATCCTTGAATCTGTCATTATATTACTCTAAAACTGTTTCACATCTTTCAAAAGATTCACTGGTGTCTTCATTGCATTCGTTTATTACCTTTGTTAAATCAGGAAAATTATTTTCTTAAAGATTAGACTTTTCAAGTAATGATTGATAAATAGTCTTCCTCCTAAATGCTAGAATTTTTTTTATCTTTATTACCTGAATTATAATTTTTATATTTTGAAATATTTTTCTTAACAAACGATCAAACGGCCACAACTTCACGATTTAAAAGAAAGACCTGTTTTGATTTATTCATGTTCCTTGGCCTTTCAGCCACACCATGATAAAGCAGAATAGGTTGATGTTTTTTAACGTGGAGCCCTTTCGCCACGTCACGAGAACCAACCGTCTGCTCACTAATGATAAACAACGAAACGGTCCTCGTGAAGTGCCCAAGGTGGACTTCGCGGAGACGGGCTTCCACGACCTACATCAACGAAAGCTTTTAAGCTTTTGCCAGTTAGTCTCTAAAAAGGACTGAGTGTTACTTGATGATAGGGTTCATCAATAATTACAGGGGAAAATTAAATTGGAAAAATACAAGGGTAACAGTTAATAGTGAGTTGAGAGATAGTAAAGAAGGTATGTTAGGGAAAGAGTCAGAGGTAACAAGAAAAGATGCAGAGAGAAAATAGGAGAAGCATCCAGACGGTGGCCCGCCGCAACATGCCGGGCAGACCCTTGTCCGCCACAAACAAGCCACAACTAGCCATGTCCGAATAAAACATATGCCCGTTAATCTCTAGAGAGACTGTTGGTTACTTGATGAAAGGGATCATCAAGGATTACAGGGGAAAGATTAAATTGGAAAATACAAGGGTAACAGTTAATAGCGAGTTGAGAGATAGTAAAGAAGGTAAGTTAGGGAAAGAGTCAGAGGTAACAAGAAAAGATGCAGAGAGAAAATAGGAGAAGCATCCAGACGGTGGCCCGCCGCAACATGCCGGGCAGACCCTTGTCCGCCACAAACAAGCCATGTCCGAATAAAACATGCCGTTAATCTCTAGAGAGACTGTTGGTTACTTGATGAAAGGGATCATCAAGGATTACAGGTGAAAGATTAAATTGGAAATTACAAGGGTAACAGTTAATAGCGAGTTGAGAGATAGCAAAGATTAGGTAAGTTAGGGAAAGAATCAGAGGTAGCAAGAAAAGGTGCAGGGAGAAAATAGGAGAAACATCCAGACACCGTCTTCGCTGGGGCAGAAGAAAGTCTTAAAAAAGACAAGCACAAAGCTAGAAGAAGAAAAGATCACTCGGAACCAAGCCCCTAGACCAGCGCGCGACTGAATGGGCTAGCCACCAGCGGACACCAGCCCAGACCGGGACCGAGATAGCAGCTAAAGTCACTGTTGTGCCCACAGCGAATGTTACCTTTTACCTACAAGGGCGGACGGCCCCCTGACCAGCGCGCAGACAGGCAGGCTTGCTACCCCCGGACGAGGGAGCAGAGGCAAGCACCCTGCCCAGGTGTGCCTTTCTTAGTTCAAGCCATTATTTAGGCATGTTAAGCCCCCCCACCACGACAAGGTGAACGCACGTCGGGGAGGTTTAAAAGAAAGACCACATACGGCCTTAAAGCCGCGAGTTCTCCCAAGACTAACCTAGGGGGTCGCTCGCAATACCTGTAAAGGTCCTAGTTGGCTTTGAATATGAGATTCCCAAAGAGGGCTCCTTAACAGACTGTCTGGGTTCCGCGGAACCCAGTGGTTCCTTAACAGACTGTCTGGAAGTCCGCAAAAAACATATAGAGAAAATTTTTTTCTAATTTTTTTTTCTTTAGTCGTTATGAATTTATTCTGTGTTTCTTGTGAATCAAGAAACCGAATAATACTTATACACATAAGTAGAAGTGGCAAAAATTTTCATATTTAGGATGAATCACTAGTCAGTTTTTGGAGATATCTGAGTCCCAAATTTCTTTCTATTGTAAAAATAGCACTTCACACATTGTTGCCACTTCACATTACCTACTTATGTAAAACCGGTTTTTACTTTTATGCTGCCATAAAACTAAATACCAAAGTAGACTTAATGCTCGGTCTGATTTTGGAATCAAACTTTCAACTATAAAACAAAAAATGATTACAAAATAAACTTTGTGTTAAAGTTGCTAATAATAAAGTTGTTGCTCCATGTGTTATGTACTTGTAGAATATATGAAAATTTAAATCTTTTAGTTTTGAATTTTTCTTCAAAAAATACGTATTGCAGTAATATTACTTTTTGAATTGTTTTTAAACATACATACTATTTAAAAAGTTATATGAATATATTTAATATTATGATTGTATGAAATCATTAGAATCTGAGGTTCCCGGGAAGGTTACTGTAACCAACAGTTCCGCGTCGAAAAAAGTTTGAAAAACTCTGGATTAGATGAACTGTGGCTATTACCATCGACCCCCCCCCCCCCCCCCCCCAGGTCACACAACTTCCACTGATTAAAGAATAACGAAAGCCTCTGCTAACAAAATTTCCATCTTTCGAAAGGTCTTTCTGGAAACAAAGTGTCTCAACGTATGAACTTTGTTTCATCATATGAAAGGCCAAATTATCAAGGTGGTCTCATTTTTCAGACGTAAACACAGCTCTAAATGACCAAACCACAATATGAAATGGAAAAACAAGACTAAGATCTTTCAACCGTAACAAGCGGTCTTCGTCAGAGTCAAAAACTCAACTAACTCTGACGAAGACCATTTGTTACGGTTGAAATGGTCTTGTTTTCCCATTTCATATTGTGGTTTGATCATTGATTGTTATTTTACGTGGTTATGTGAAATCTTTTTATCGATGAACACCTCTAAAAATATAGGGGTTTTTTCCTTTTGGCATTTTCTCAGGATTTTTTTCTAACACTGATAGCTTTGTTATATCTTGTTTGAAAGTGTCTCTCTCTAATTGTTATTGCACTAGCCACCCCCCCCCCCCCTCCCTCTCGCATTCCCTCGGACAAGGACGAACTAATCTCTTCTTCCTAGCTATTCCTCACTAAGAGTTAAGCAAGCTGTATTCTCGAAAGCATCTCGTTTAGCCTCAATAACATGTCACTTCAGTCGAAGAAGCATTTATGGACGAAAGTATTTTTTGTGCTTACTCAAGTTCACAGGTTTATTTTGTTTTTTTCTCAATATAGACTCAAAGAAAACTAATGACAATGCTTATCAGAAGGAGAGAGTTCTTTTATCTGTAGAAACAAAGCAAGAAATAGTCGCCAATTACGAAAAAAAAAAGGAAATGCAATTGTGTGAACTCGAGTGACGTAGAAGAGATGAGCTGGGCAATCATTATTTCATCCGCACAAATAAAACAAACGTTAATAAAATTCCCAGAAATTTCAGAATTCATTGGAAAGAATCACCCAGAAGAAGTGTTTGCTCGCTCAACGTCTACCTGGCATACTACAGAAGAATTATGAAAAGTCATCAAAGACAAACATCCTTGGATCGGTTTTGACACAAAACATCAGACAAAAATCAGTGCTGAAAATGAACTTGAACGAAAAACAGCTAAAGAATCTGAAGACGTATCAGTTAAAACAATTGAAAAATAAAATACAAAAAAATATAAAACAGATAATAAAAAAAATTGATAGTAGTTTTGAAGAAAAAAAAATAATTTTCTTTTTAATTCATAATTTTAATAAAAGTTGAAAGTATGTTAAGCGCGTGTGTTCGTAGATTACGTGTACGTGTTTGGAGTCACAAAAAGTTGACTGTACCCTCCCCCCCAGGCAAATCCCAAACTAACTTTACAAACTGACTTTACATATTATTATTTAATTTTATGATTTATCTCATTCCTTATTACAATTATAATAAGTAAAACAATGATTGCATTGGTTATTACATATGTGGGTTATTTTAATTTATCAGGTTTATTTTGGGGTGTTTTGAGGGCTTGGAAAACATTAGGCTATCTCCACGCTATTCATCTTACGGAAGTACTTCCGGAACAAATTAATCTTGTATGAAGAGGCATGACTAAAGCAATTTGGGAACTATTAATATCTTGATAATGACTGATGAAATTTGAAACTTTTTGACTATTGGAAGTGTATTATCACATAGTGTGAATGTAGTAACAAGGTCGCTTTAGGAACTTGATGAACTTGTAAAGAGACACGTTTTGTCAAATATGGTCTTATTATAAAAATGTTTAAATAAAAAAAAAAATAATAATGATAAAATACAGATAAGAACAAAATTAATTACTTTGCTATTTTTGAAAACAATTCGTCATTTAGAGAAGATGAGAAATAAAGATTATTTCTCTCTCTCTTATTTGATCTCTCTCTCTCTCTCTCCCTCGCATATCAAAGTTGAGTTGTGTCTGAGTCAGTTTTTCATTTTCGTAGATAGATTCCTTCAGCTAATTTCTCTTATATTCTGTTTTGCCAACTGATTTAAGAGTTGGATTGCTTTGAAACCATTTTTTTGAATTTAATGATGATTGCTTATTCCTTTGCCAACAAACCATAATTAATTTTACACAATTAAACTGCTCACTCGGTTTTTGTTGAAAAAGAAAATATAAATAATTTGCTAAGTGCCTTTTTTTCATTGCAGGAGCTCTTTTCTAATTAAGCTTGAGTGTAATACTGGGCATAAACTTTACTCCTTAAGATTCAATAAAACAAATTGTTTTTCTAATTCTAAGGTAGTGCAATCAGTTATTATCTGGTATTTACTCATTGTAGGGTAAAAAGCTAATGAAATGGTCTCTACATATAAAAATTTAATCGTATAAACAACGCGTTTCGAACACATAGTGTTCTTCTTGAGGCATTAACTAAAAAATACAATATCATCAGAGAGTTATCTATAGTACAAAGTAAATACAGTACAAAAGAAAAATAAAATAAGGAAGAGAGTACAAACCTACGGGTTCATCCGTAGGTTCGTACCTCTTCCTTATTTTATTTTATATAATTTTTACTTTGTACTACAGATAAATCCCGGATGATATTGTATTTTTTAGTTAATGCCTGAAGAAGAACACTACATGTTGGAAACGCGTTCTTTATACGATTAAATTTGTATATGTGTAGACCATTTCATTAGTTTTTACTCTACAACAAATTATTTTTATACTTTAAACACAGCATTTTGTAAAAGCGGTTTATTGTTGCAAAAGTCTTTCACCTTCTACTTCTTTTTGTTTTCTTACGTTTAAAACTTAAACGTTTTTAGAATAAAAAACTTCATTTGTGTGGAGACTTTTGTTGGTTTATCCATTTTACCTCAGAATTTCTTACGTTTGTACTTAAGCATATTGAATAATTTATTGCAGTTTAAAAAAATCCTTTTCTAATTCATTTGGTGCAATAGTCTTTAAGATACGTTAAATCTATTATGTTCATTCACATGACTGCTTTAACCTATGCAATCCTTTTGAATGGTTTCCATCCAAGGTTGTCTTTAATGATTTGATGAATACTGGACTTTGAATAACTGATTTACCAGCGATTCTTCTACCTGTTATGTGAGAACCAGATTTTTCTAATAACTAGAAATACGATCCTCAAAACAAAATTTATATATCTCTCAATTCGTATTGGTTTCAGTCTATTACTACATGTTATTCTTGTGTAAGTTCTACTTTTCTTTCCTCTAAAATCTACACAAATTTTTATTTACATATTTTTTAGTCAGTTTTTTAAATCTATAGCCGCTATCAATCATGTAATACATTATATTTATCTTGTCATCAACACTAAGTGATAATATAAGCTTTCAGATAAATTATTATAACCAACAAATAAAACAAATAATTATACTTATTTTTCCAAATTCTAAACATTTCGCTTTATTATCATTTATCACGGATTAATACATATATTTTTTAACTATAAAAAAGCTATTTTAGACAAATGCTTAAAAATATTGTTAATAACAATCGAATGGAAATTTTATAGAATGACCTTATATACACTGCCGTATGTTTTTAGGAAAGTTTTAAAATATGAGAAGTAATACATACTTTCCCTAGGGATTGTATACAGTACGTAGGCATTCTATAGAATGACAAATACTTTTTAGGCAAATTATGAAAAAAAAAACATCCTGATGGGGTTATTATGTAAATGACGTGCATTTCTCAAAAATAAAAATGCTATTCAGAAAAGATAATGAGAGTGTAACTAATTTCATAAATGCTGAGTGTAATAATAATGAGGATAGCACTAATACTATAGTGCTGATTTGAATATAACGGTTATGTAGTTATTTCCTTGCAATAGCAAAATAAAATATCTCTAAAGATGTCCACAAATAAGACGAAACGTTTGGCTTAAAGGTGTTGTATTGTTTGAAGCTAGATCAGAGGTTCCCAAAGTGGGTTCCGCAGAACCCAGGGGTTCCTTAATGGACTATCTGGGGTTCCGTGAAAAACATTTTTCTAAAAAATTTTTTGTGGGAATGGAGTTATTCTATTTTTATTGTGAACTATGAAATCGAATAATGTTTATATCTACAGTAAAAGTGGTTAACATTTTATGCATATTTAGGATGAATCACTAGTCAGTTTTTGGAACTATCTGATTCCAGAATTTCCTGCTATTGCAAAAGTAGCACTTCACACATTGCTGCCATTTCCCACAACCTACTTATGTGAAACTGGATTTTCCCTTTAAACTGCCATAGAAACAAAATACCGAAGTAGACTTAATGCTGGGGCTAACTTGAGAATAAAACTCTCAACTATAAAGCCAAAAATTATTACAAAACAAACTCTGTGTTAAAATTGCTAGTAATTCTGTTTTATGTGTTATGCAGTTGTGGAAAATATGAAAATTAAAATCTATTAGTTTTGAATTTTTCTTCGAAATATACACATTGCAATTATATTACCTTCTTAATAGTTTTTAAACATACATACTATTTAAAAATGCTATGAAAAGATTATGATTGTATGAAATCATTAAAATCTGGGGTTCCCAGGAAAGTTACCAGAACCAAAAAGGGTTCCGCGTCAAAAAAATTTGAAAAACTCTGAGCTAGACCAAACCTTGATAAAAAAGAAAATAGGTTTTTAATTACATAAATGAAATAACTAAATTCTATTTAAAAACAAAATAACATCTAATTTCAGGCCAGATCTAAGCCAACAAATGGTGATGATTTAGTCTAAATACTTGATAAAATACAGGAGGTCATTGCTGTCAAGTGACAGAGACACAATCTGCTGAGTCAATAGAAGAAGGAGGACTAGATAAGGAAGGAATAGATAGTGACTGAGAGAACGGTTAGATCTTGAAAGGCATGATAGAGTTATTGAATGATAAGGGGCTAAATGATAAGGAGAGGGGGACGGATAAGGAAGGAATAAATAGAGGGGGGGGAGGAGAGAGAGAGGAGAGAGAGAGAGAGAAAGCGAGAAATGGAGGCTGAAGTATAGAAACTGAAAAGCAGGATAACCTCTTACTAACTAGGGACTAGAAAGGGAGTGATAGATAACGATTGTAGGATAGATAAGAGAAACAGAGTTAGACAAAGATGGATGGAGAAGGATTAACCCATTGAATGGGTTACTCATGTTAAGAACACTATATCAAAAGCTTGAGCCGTATAAGAATCTGTTTCCGTTCCTTAATATCAAGAAACAGCAATATATATAATCAAAAATATGCCCGTAATTTGCAGAACCTTGCTTTGTATTATGTTCCTCTGTCTTCCTAAATAAGGTTTTTTCCGAAAAATTTCAAAGACTATTTTCAAAGTTTACAAATATATATAAGTATCGGTGATACTCTGACGAAGACCACTTGTTTTGGTTAAAATTTTAGATTTCTTCAAAATTTACTATTGTTTAGACGTTAGTTTTTATTTCACGTTTTTACTCTATTTCTTCTCATAAATATATAGTAAATAAAGTTTGGTTGAACTTTATTCAACTGAATTCAAATGAATGGGTTAAATTTTAACCCATGTGAAAGTGTGATACAATTTCACAATAAAGAACTTCGGTTACACTTTTAATTTCTTTAAATAAATGTTACTTAGTTCAAACGAAATTCTCTACTTAATGGAATTTAAAAATAGGTCTGTTTCAGATATGGAGCCTCATCAACTGTATTATGAAACAAGCTATCAACAATTTTTGAAAGATGGAATGGAAAAAAATACGGGTGATATATATCTTTATTTTTAATTTCAAATAATCAGAAGTATGTAAATAAAATAGATTTCTAGAGATCATAATAGCATTGATAAATATCAATGAGACGTTTTAGAGAAGTAAACCAATGATTGTGGCCAGGGTAGGCCAGTGGTAATGTACTCACCTCTGGACTACCTACAAATTCATATTACTCCATCTATTCATTCATTGAAGTAATTGTTTTTGTTATAGATATACAAATTCAAAACGCAATCAATAACAAAATCAATGCATAACATTATACTTTACAAATTTACTATTCATTCATTCTTCAGATATACATGAATGAATGTATATCATTCATTGTTTTTTTTTCACAATATTCATTGAAAAAAAAAAAGACTGAATTCGGGGTTCAATACCCATTCTGGGAATTCACGCGGGAGGTGAACTTGAAAGTCTGAGTACATCATCCCTAGGAGAGGCCATTAAGCCGTCGGCCCCGAGCCTAAACGATATCCTACGAACTGTTCAAAATTGCTACTCTAAATAAATTTGAGTTAGGCAACACTTAGGACTTCCAATATAGGTAGAAGGTTCTTTGTATCATAAAGGCGCAAAGTTCGACCTATTTGTGTTCTCTTATAGGGCTGCCATTACAACCTAAACTAATTCAATGATTACACTTCTTGGCTCGACTGGTTTAGTCGAATGAACCTATGAGTCTAGTCGAAGGTTTTGTCCAGTAAAGATTGTTGTTCCTTTAAATAATGTAAATTTCATTTTCTTAGTCAAAAAATTCTTACTTCTGCCTATGAAAAAGGTTTTAAAATAAAACCGAAACGTCGGCAATGAGAGTTTGACTTTTGAACCTAGAGAATTTGACCAAATGCCGATTAGATAACACACCTATATGTATATATAAAAACTTTAACAAATAAGAAAGAACACAAAAAGTCACTACAGAACTCACTTCGATATTTCGACATCCATCGTTATCGGGAAGAAGTGCGAAGTACTCACATTGAGAAGCAAACTGCTATATATATATATATATATATATATATATAGTTCACTCAAAATTCGAAAAAAACGATCCAAAGGTTTTTGGATCGCCGTTGTGTTTCCGGCTTGCTTGATCGCCCATTCTATTTTCTCCTGAAGACGGATCATCCGAAAATTTGAGTTTGTAAGTGTGTCTCTTTCTCTGTGTGTTGCTTTTCTTCGTTTTTGAGCTGATATGTATATATATGTTTTGAGATTTTTTTGAGGGTTTTGGTCTAGATATTAAAAAACGCTACTTCGCCAACGTTTCGACATATATTTATGTCCTACTCAGGGCTAAATATATATTTAGTGAATTTACTATGTATATATATAATATCAAAGTTCAAACCACAATAAGAAATGGGAAAAAAGATTAAGATTAAAATAAAAGATTAAAATTAATTTAAAATTTAAAATTTAATTTAAAATAAAAGATTAAAAAGATTAATATCTTTCAACCGTAACAAGCGTTCTTCGTCAGAGTCAAAAACACCAGGGTTGAAAGATTTTAGTCTTTTTTCCCATTTCTTTTTAAGAAAGATCTTAATCTTTTTTTCCCATTTCTTATTGTGGTTTGCTCATTGATTGTTGTTTGTTTATTGTGAAATCTTGTTACCTAAGTTTTTAAATAGTATTAATTTTGACGCCTTTTAAATTAATTTATCTATTATAACAATTAATCTTATTTATTTATTATTATATTAACGTAGTTAAAATGATATATAGGTATGTATATGCTTAAAGTTATACATAGTAACTTTATTCTTAAGATACAATGAGTTAACAGCATACTGAGAGAAATTATAAATCTAGAACAGAAAACACATTCAGTTTTCTCTTGATACTATTCAAAACAAGTCGAGATATGTTAATATATACAAAGTTATTTGTTAATGTACAAAGACAAACTATTTGTTTAACTTTACTTATTTACTTACATTGATATTAAATGGTAAAGAATTCATTCAAACTTAAAACTCAGTCAAAAATTAGCAATAACAGTACAAAACACTCTCTTAGGGCGCACCTCGAGAGTGGCAGGTTTATCATCCATAGAAATCACCGCAAGAAATGTAATTGAAGCCGACAAAGTCAATCTAGGTGCTGAAACGTCAGCAGGCACATGCCTAAATCCACATGTCTTCGTCCAATATGGAGTTAGTCATCGAGACTTCTTTAAGGTAACAGTTTTTGTTTACATAAAACCTATTAATATCAAATTAATTTTATCTCATTATATTATTTAAAGAGTTATTAAATGCAATGTTTTTTCTTGTTTTTCTATTAATTACGTAAATTCACATTTTAATATTTATTTTCTTCAATGAATATTCCTTAAACTTTGAAACATGACCTAATCGGAATCATACAATTGTTGGAATAGATGTAAGAGTTTGGAATCACAGGCTTAAAGGTTTTGAAGTAATTCAATAATTTTTACTATAAGATTAATATGGAATATTAGGGTTGAGAAAAATAATAAAAGCCTCCGTATAAATATATTTTTTTTAAACACTTTTTCTTCTTGTTGGAGTTTGGTCAGTGTTAATATACGGAATCATCTTTTCGCCAACGTTTCTTCTTTATTTTTAGACATCCTCAGGGCTATAAACTAACAAAAAACAATGGACATTTGTCATATCTACTTTACAATCATCATAACAAATTCAAAGAAGCTAGTCTTGAGTAAGTAATTTTTTGAATTTGTTATGATGATTGTAAAGTAGATATGACAAATATCCATTGTTTTTTGTTAGTTTACAGCCCTAAGGATGTCTTAAAATAAAGACGAAACTTTGGCGAAAAGGTGATTCCGTATACTAACCCTGACCAAATTCCAAGAAGAAGAAAAAGTGTTTATTAGTAACTAGCAAACGTACCCGTCTTTGACGGAATCAAAAATTCTATTATACTTGGTATTCCAAAATATCAATTATAGTATTATACTAATACTACAATTAGAAGTTATAGAATAGTAGAAAATACCATTATTAGTACAGTGCTAAACAAATGCCTCTGTATACAAAGATTAGATTTTAAGTTAGACATACACAAATCTACAATCAATGCTTCAGCTTTATATGTCTTATGGTGGCAATATTTTGTGGACAAACCGACAGACAGAAATTATTCTAAGGGTACATGTGGCTACTCTGAAGTATGAAACGTAAAGAAAACTTGAAATGAGTTAGTTCTAATTAACGTGCTCCCAGTCAACAGCTAGCACGCAAGCCACTGGGATACTCTGATTCCATACCTTACTTTATTACCAGTGTTTATATTACGCAAATATTAAATTAAAAAAAAATATTTTTGTTGTATTTATTTATAATACATTTGCACTACTGTCATCGGCGAGCAAGCAAGCTACTGGCTACCCTGGCTAGATCCCTTTACTTTATTACCATTTTTTATATTATCCAAATTTTAAATTCAAAAAAATATTTGTTTGTTACATTTATTTATAATATATTTGCACTACTGTCATCGGCGATCACGCAAGCCACTGGGCTACTCTGGTCCCATACCTTACATTATTACCAGTGTATTTATTAAGCAAATGTTAAATTAAAACAAAGTTTACAGTTATATATAATACATAGCAAACGTACCCGTCTTTGAGGGAATCAAAAGTTCCGTCATTTTTGGTATTCCAAAATGTCATTAGAAATTATAGAACAGTAGAAAATACCATTATTACTACAGTGTTAAACAAATGCCTCTAAATACACTACATTAGCTGTCTGTCCTTCAGGTTCATGGTAGAAGAAAGAGTTGAAACCTCTGACCCTTGAGCAAGTAAACTACATTTGACCATGTGAGAAAAACTTGGTTTCGCTACCTTGTATTCCTGCGTTAGATGAAGTCTCCATTTGCGACTTAGTTAACGTCATTGCGAAATAGACTCTGACCGGACTTTGCAATCATTTCAACGGAAACAGACAGTGGCTCGGAATAAATGCTATGTGTGGTATACACACAGACTCCCCAATACCACATCCAGTCATTATGTCCGCCTCTATGGCATATCTGTGTAGAGCACGAACTCAGAGTCGTGTCCCGTTGCACAGTTTTTGGAGCACTCATGTTTCGTAACATGAAATTTGTTACTGCTACTAAATTGCAGCATCATTGGTGCTCCTACTTTAAGTTTTTACTCATGAGCAGGCAGTTCAGGAGAAATAAATTCAGAGTCAAGAAATTCAATTAGATAATGAACTGCTTCTTCATCACTAATCCAATCTCTTTACTGACTTGTAAGTTCTTTCCTCGGCTTCATATAGCGTAAGAACTTGTTTGTTGATTTCTCCTGCCTGTTCATATTAAGGGCTGAGAATTGCTCGTTTACAAAACATTTATTCTCAATAGATAGTACATCCTCAACTCTGAGAAACACCATTTCAATGATGTCAAATACGCAATATATTCATATGCTCAATTGAAATTAAAATCAACTAACAATACCTACTTGCCACACCTGTGTATTTTCAAAACAAACGTGAAGTTAGGAAAATACAGCTAAAAGCCCCATAACTTCGCTTCTGTACTGAATTAATAATCTATTTAGAGCCCATATTTTAAGTTAGGCACACACAAATCCAGTGTCAATGTTTCAGATCGCTATGTCTTATGGTGGCTGAGTTTACTTGTGACAAACATTTTTGCGTTAAACGTCCATAACTTCACTTCTACGTTGAATTTCCAATCAATTCAGAGCC
This sequence comes from Hermatobates lingyangjiaoensis, assembly GCA_026182355.1. Lineage (NCBI taxonomy): Eukaryota > Metazoa > Arthropoda > Insecta > Hemiptera > Hermatobatidae > Hermatobates > Hermatobates lingyangjiaoensis. Next base: position 495,101 of record JAPFBL010000182.1, on the reverse strand, counting down.
TATATTTTAAGTTAGACCTACACAAATCTACTGTAAAAGTTTCAGCTTTATATGTCTTATGGTAGCTGAGTTTACCTGTGACAAAGTTTTGCGGACAAACAGACAAACCGACAGAATTTTTTCTAAGGGTGGATTCGGTTTCTCCAATGTATGAAACGTAAAGAAAACTTGAAATGAGTCAGTTCTAAGCAATGTACAGACAAAATCATTATTTTATTTATAAAGATTTGCGGTCAAGAAAAGAATACCTTATAATTTTTTTATATAAGATCTAGATTCGAACAAGCAGTATTACCTTTCAGGTTTTATCAACTAAACACTATCTTTTAATCAGGATGTATGCATGAAAGAGGAAAAATATTTCATTTATCACAATAGTTCAAGTAATCTGTTTAGAACGCGTTATTTTTATGAAACATTTCTTTGTTACTTTTATGATTTGTTCTACATCATGAGTTTATAAATATTCATTAAAAAAAATGTGTAAAAAACCTAGTCATATTTGATTAAGGGGCCAGAGTAGCCCAGTATCTCATGTACTCGTCTCTCGACTGGCGAGGTATATCATTCAATTTTTTTTTTTTAGAGTATAAATTGTAGTTTATACTCTAAACACTGATGGGAGTTTTTATGTATAAATAGATTTATACATAAAATCGAATCCCGGGTCTACCGGGGTAAAAACCTACCCCGGTAGATCCGGGGTTCGATACCCACTCTGACCCTAGATTTATTTACGCGGGAGATAAAAAATCTCAAGAAATTAGTTTGTATGTAATTAAAAAAAAAAAAAAGGTGCCAATGACTAAGAAGTGGTATTTTTGGCACTTGCATCACTTTAACAAGTCACTGTTGTTGCAGACGCTACTAATTAGCCATATTAGCATCGCTAATTACGTTATACAAGTCCATATGAAGAAGTTTTTAGGTCATCTGTAGACTTCTAAATTAGTATAATTTAAAATATAAAAAAACATAGGCGATTACAAATATTATTTTTAAAGTCACATAAACATATACGCAATATCTTAAAAGAAACCTGTATAAAGATGCTATTTGAGGTTTATCATTTTCTTACATTTTGACATTCATTTAAAAGGAAATTTGGAGATACATGGTTGATTAAAAATTATATTGTTTATTTTACTTTCATTCAAAACATCTCTATCCATTGTCTCTTTACACTGTCCAAGCCACCTTCGCTGACGACAAGGCAATCCTTTCCTCAAATAAGTGTCCTGACACAGCCTCCTACTACATTCAAGAACACTTAAACATTTTAGAATCATCTTGGTTAAAGAGTTGGAGAATATGTATCAATGAACAGAAAAGTGTTCATGTGACATTCACTTTGAGGCAGGATACATGTTCTCCTGTCTTTTTTAACTAAATTCCTATCCCTCAAGCTACTGCCACCTAATACTTAGGACTGCTTCTTAACAGATTTCTTACTTGGGCTCCCCTTAAAAAAATGAAAAGAACAGAACTAAACACTTTTACTTCACTTACTTGATAATCGTTCAAAATTAACAACTGTCAATAAACTATTACTGTACAAATCTATGATTATACCTATTTGGACTTACGGTATTGAAATATGGGTAGCAACAAAATCTAGCAATGCCCAGAGGATACAAGCTCTTCAGTCAAAAATTCTTAGAAAAATTCTTCATTGTCTTCTACATATCAAGTCAATCTATTCAGACCTTAGTTCATCGAGTAGCAATATCTCGCTATAAAGCCTTCCACAAAAATCTTGTTAACACTAATAATACTCAGTCATAAACATCTCAACTAATATTCCAGAAAATCCCTACAGATGTCTGAAGAGAAAGTGACCAAGATACTTATTAGTATGAATTATTCTAGTGACTCATAAATTTAATTTAATTATAACTTATTTTTCACGCCAGGAAGTATATTCACTGGATTATTTCTTCCTTCCTGCCTCCATGTGCAAGTGTTTATATTTCTTTTATCATTGTCACTGGTAATGTTATAATTACGTTGTTGTGACAATGTAATAAAATACAATTAATAACAAAAACATTTATCTCTGTGACTTTAATAATCTTGTAAACCTTAAAAAAGGTAAAATCCATTTTTATTTGCTGTGTAAACAAAATTAAAAGATATAATTTATGTTAGCTGTTTGTTCAAAGTGTGATCTTGGGGGAAAAAAAGTAAATAAAATAACTCAGTGGTTCCACCAACTTATTGTTTCAACATAAAAGTATCTTCTGTTCACACATACATGGTTGGAGCGGTCTCCTAAATGATTATAAATAACACTTAGATGGTAAAAAGAGAGATTGAAATAAATTCTAGTATATTTTATTATAAAATTTCATTATACAAAATAGTATAAGTAATTATGAACTAATAAGTTTTGTACAACGTTTACAGCCTCGCAATGCGGATTTCATAAAGAAATTATACAAGAAAATAAACGTTCATTTGGAAGATAAAGTGTTTGATGAAATATGGCAAGAAGGTAACAAACGTGACGGAGGCACAGGAGAAGTATGCATCGAAACGTTCAGACAGATTCTCCGAGAAATAGAATATGCAAACATGATTAAAAAACTTACCTAATACACTTTTAACTGAAAAATTTTAATTTTTTTTGGATTTTAAATAAAATTACTTATAATATTTTTTCTATCAAGGAAAGGTGATATATTTACAAATAATATACATCTTAATTTCACAAATATTAATTTTCACCATCTACCACTCTTCTGCTTTGCTTGTTGCTTCATCTTGTCTTTCTTTGAACTAGACTCTTTCCCATTATTACTTTTATATTCCTTCTGTTTACTGCTTTTACTTTTTATTTCTTGCTTGCTTTTGACCTTTTTATTTGAATTAGTATTGTTCGTACCTTTCTTCTTCTTCTTAACTTCCTCTTCACTCTCATCATCGCTGCTTTCTGAAAATAATTTACAGAATATATAGAATGGCATGAATTATAAATGTTTAGAACATTTGCTTACGACAATTATATTGGAATTCAAAACAGTAAATGTTAAATATATCAAAAACCTAATCATAATTGGGACTGCTAACTTATTAATGTAGATTGTAAAAAGATAAAATCGAAACCTATTTAAAAAAAAAAAAACATAACCAATGAAGCAATCATAATTTAATTCAAGGATGAAGAACAACATAGTTCATTATAAAAATTATTTGTACATTTAGACATACAAAAATAGAATTTCTGGAAATAATACAAATGTAGTATTATGTAGTATTATAGTATTATGTAGTACAGATCTTCTTCTCCAGATAACTTTAATGCCAAAATATTAAAGGGAGTTTTGTTGTAGCTGAAGCTAACTGAGCGGTCGGTCGAAATGCGACGAACACGCATGCACCCTGCTGGCTGCCCTAGGTAAGCTACTAACTACAGAGAGAAAAAAGCTAAAAAAGAACAAATAAAAGCCAATAAAAATAACAGAAGGAGAGGAATATTAAATGAAACAATGAAAAATTTAAAAAAAAAAATAACGGTACAAGCTGAGGCTAGGAGGAGAGCAGGTTATATATATATGATAAAATGATAATATGAAATGGAAAAAAGACTAAGATCTTTCAACCGTAACAATCGATCTTCGTCAGAGTCAAAAACCCAACTCAGTTGGTTTTTTTATAGGTTTGATCATTGATTGTTATTTCACGTATTTATGTGAAATCTTGTATATATATATATATATATATATATATATAAAATAAATTCAAAACGAAGGAAACACACAGAAAGACACAGACATAACTCACATCGATATTTCGACCATCGTCGTCATCAGGAGGTGCGAAGAGCGAAGAGTCCCGCAGGAAGACAGGGCGGTACTCCTTCAGTAAATAACTCCGTTATTTTTTTTTTAAATTTTTCATTGTTTCATTTAATATTCCTCTCCTTCTGTTATTTTTATTAGCTTTTATTTGTTCTTTTTTAGCTTTTTTCTCTCTGTAGTTAGTAGCTTACCTAGGGCAGCCAGCAGGGTGCATGCGTGTTCGTCGCATTTCGACCGACCGCTCAGTTAGCTTCAGCTACTCAAAGGGACTACTTCTGCCCGATGACGACGAATGTCGAAATATCGCTGTTAGTCTTTTTTGTGTGTGTTTTTATTTGTTTTTCTCTTCTATTTCCTGTGTGAACTATATATATATATATATATATATATATATATATATGATAAAAGTATCGACCGTGGAATAGAAACAAAACTGAAGTTTATCGGGACTCGGTCAGTTCTTCAGGTTCAAATTAAATTCTCATTGTCAACGTTACGGTTTTTATTTAAAACCTTTTTCATAGGCAGAAGTATAAATTTTGAAACAGAGAAACTAAGTATTACATTACAAATTATTTTACAAAAAAAAAATAGTCTGTGGATTTCAGCAACAACTGCAGTTTGAATGAACACGTGACAATGAACTGAAAAATGACATTTTTCATTGGTCTCCACGATCGACAGATTTGACTCATATAGATTTCTTTTTATGGAGATATGTGAAAACGGAAATTTAAATAAAATTTTAAAAATGTAGATTACTTCTTGCTAATTCTTTTTACAGATAATTTCTACCGTCAATACAAATAATGTTATACATTTTTTAAAGTGCACACGGACTTTATGGACACCTTGTGTATATATATATAAAAAGCTTTCACATAAACACGTGAAATAACAATCAATTATCAAACCACAATATGAAAATGGGAAAAGAAGACTAAGATCTTTTAACCGTAACAGCTTTTTTGCTGCCCTAGTGACTGTTTTTTGATTTGAACAAAAAACCGTTATGTAGTTGCTTCCTCACAATAGAAAAATACTAAGGTAATTATGTGCATTAATTAAATAATGTAATATAATTACTTTTCATGTTATTGTAATTAAATTCTGTATTGATGTAGTCCTGAAGATGTCTACAAATATAGACGAAATGTCGTCTTAAAGGTGTTGTATTATTGAAGCTAGACCAAACCTCGATAAGAAAGAAAAATAGTGTTAAATATATGTGGTGGAGATAAGGAAAACGTTCGTATATATATATATATATATATATATATATATATATATATATATATAATTAAAATAAGCAGTGACACATAAACTGAAACACAACAAAGACTCACTTTTCAATATTTCGACCGTAATGGCGGTCGTCCTCAGGAGAAGAAGTGAATTGACGGAGGGACGACAGTCAACTGACTATATATATATGTATATATATAGTTAACACATGAAAGAGAAAAAACAAATAAAGATACACACAAAAGACTCACAACGATATTTCGACAGTCGTCGTCATCGGGTAGAAGTAGTCCCTTTGAGTAGCTGAAGCTAACTCAGCTATATATATGTATATATATATGTACATATATATATATATATATATATATACTATACATATATATATATCATATATATATATATATATATATATATATATATTATATATATATATATATATATATATTATCTACATATATATATATATATATATATTTACCTGATGATGAGGATTCAGAGGAAGACGTGGAAGACTGCTCGGAGTCGGAATCAGAAGACAATTGATCGACAAGTTGAGGCACCAGAGATGGCTTTGGTTGAGACTTGAGGTGCTCTCTCAGTTCATCCCTAGAATCAAAATCATTCTTTACAAATTATAATAAACGTAAAATAAAAAAGAAAAACATCCAATCAGCACTTGGGTAGTACTCACGTCAAACCACCTAGACCAATTGAAGTGAAAAAATTAATGGAAAATCTTGTGTTTTTCGGATTATCCCTTGGAAATAAACCTTCCATACTGCTCTGAAATGTCCTGAAAAAGGAAGTCAATTTTAAAAATTGTGAAAAAAAACTGAAGTATATCCCACTGGATGGTACTGGTAGTATACTTAGCACAAATATATGAAATTTAACAAATAAAAGACAGCACAGTAATACCGCTTAAATACATAACAATTTAATAGTTAAAGAGTAAGACTTTAGTCTCTCAAACTCATTAACAACAGTGTTTCTCAACCGGGATTCCTCAGAACTATTAAGTTCCACAAAGATCCCGAAGGTTTCCGGAAAGCAAAAGAGATATGCCAATGGACACTTAACCTTATTTTTTTTTCTTATTTATTAAATTTCATGTTCGTAGTATTACGCGATACACACGCTCAAAATATTCGATAAACCAATAACAATAATCTGATGAAAACATTTATGTTTTATAGTTCTATGAGATTTCACTCTGGAAGATGAAGAGAAAGAAAGGTGGTCGAGTGAGGAAATAAATCTCGACGTAACATATTTCATTCTTCTTTAATTGTTACTTACAACTCTGAATTACTGACACTAATACTTCTATGTGGATTTTTTATTACTTTAAATTTAAACATTTTTTGTGTGAATGAAAATTCCTTGAAGTTTTCCAAACGACAGTTTTCATCAGTATTAACAATAAATTTGACAACGAAGTAGTATTTTTCATTAAAAAGAGTTATAAAAAACAAATGTAATATGATAATTATAAAATGAACTACGATGAAAGTAATGTAAGCAAAATATTATATCTATTTTTCCTACTACTGCCAATTTCTCTAATACAAGTAGTAACGACACTTCTAATACGAGTAGCATACGATATTAGATATTCTTACCTCAAGAGCGAGCTGTACTCCTACAAGTAGTAAAGGAACACCTGCTAAAGAGTGAACGGTAACCCTACTACAAATAGTATTGGAACTCTTACTACATATAGTAATGGACCTTAATGAATGAACGGTACCCCTGTAACAAATAGTACTGGAACCTACTATTCTTACAAATAGTAATGGAACTGTTCTGCGAATAGTAAACAGATCCCTACTAAAAGAGTTAGTAGGACGCCTAATACAAGTAGAAGTTCCAATGCAAGTAGATACGCCATTCCTTTTATAAGAGTGAACGGTACCTATACAAGTAGTAATGGGTCCATACTGTGAGTAGTAGACGACATTCCCGCTACCTGATTACTCATATTAAAAATTTCATGTACCCGTACCAAATCTATAATGGACCCATACTGCTTTCTGTATTCCATTCTTTCAGAATGGACCCATTCTGCTAGCAGAGTGAACGGTACCCCTACTAGAAACAGTATCGGATCCGTACTGCGAGTAAAAAACACATTCCTAGTAAAATAGTTAGCAGGACACTGTGAACTACAAGAAGCAACCTTTCGTTAGTACAAGCAGTAACGACACCCCTACAAGAGTGAACAATACACCAACAAGCGGCACCTCAACGGTGATGAGAAACACTCCATTGTTAACAGACAGTAAAAATATTGTACTCACGGATCCTTTAGACGTTGATTCAATGACGAAAGGCCCATGTACTCGGACAATTCTTGAAATAATATTTTAATAAATATCCTCGAAGAAGAAGTTGTTTCCTCTTCATTAAGATGGATTGTTTCCAAGACCTGCCAGGAGATTGCGTCCGTATAAAGCAGATGGGCGAAGAAGCGAGCCACATTGCGAAGTCTGTTCGTATCCAGACGGTGTACAGTGGCATAACTGCTTTTGAACATTTCTTCCAACGGTGTTACGTAAACATGATTGATCCGACAAAACCTCTACAAAAAAAAACCCATGAGTATTTCATCATATATAACGTTTTTTTTTAAATTTAACTATTAATTAGTTAAAATATATAGACCACTAGAAATAAAATCTTCTATATCACAGCATTTTATTATTATTATTAGCATTTTACCTTATAGTTCAATAAAATCGTTCCAGGACACAAGTGGATTATTTTCAGCCATGAAACTCAAGTTATGTTCTGTACACTTATTGGTGAACTGAGAATAGTATGTTTAATATCTAATTGTTTTCTAAATGAACTTTGATCGATAGTGTAGTAATCTTTCGTGATATAATATTCATTAATGGAGTCTTCACCATCATGTAATTAGTCATCATAATTAGAAAACTTCACAACAATCGTTCGAAGTTATGGGATTTAAAAGGATTTTAAGAAATCCATAAAATTAAAAAAAAAATCGTTAAAAAAACAGGTTTCTAAATATTCAATAAATATCCATGTTTTTTTTTATCAATCTGCATTTGTGAATTTGAGGTACTTTATTCATTGTATTAGAATCTATAAAAATGGAACCGGTACAAAAAAAAAACTTTAGTATGACATGAATACTCAATTGTGAAAATTCTTGAATGGGAGAAGAAAGTTATTAGAAAGTTCCTACATTGTTGAGTAAAGAACATAACATTGTAGTTTACATTCTGGAAGGACTAGTTAAAAATATTTTGAAATAAGGGATTGGTGAAAATCCACATGGGGAAAACAAAAAACTGTGATAAAAAAAAGAAGCAGGTTTTATTTACGAATAATTATCCGGCTTGTAATAAGAATCGTTGAATAAGATCGGTTAAAAAGCCGTAAAGCTTAGAACTGTAAAGAAGGTAGTACAGTGACTTCATTACTTGAAATAGTAAGTCATCGTATATGATTTGCCTTCTTATTAATGTCGATATTAGAAAACATTTAACGTCAGTTATAAATTAAAATTTCTATGATCTCTAGTAGAGAAGGCTCTTTAAGTAAATGTAAATCTATTTTACAATCTTTGTTCTCAAAATGCTTTGCTTATATAAAGTATTTGTACATTGACACTTGTTTTATCTTTCTACTATCAGTTATGAATTAATTACTATAATACAAGTTATGAACTGATTTTTGACTTTATATTGAACAATGAATAATAAAACAAATGCCACATTTGAGAGTATACCTGAGCAAGAAGTCCAAAGAATTTCTCGTAACTCCTAAGTTCAGCACAGCAGTCAAGCAGCATGTGACAGACTTCTGCTTCCTGACCAGGCTTGATGTCCATTTTCAGCAACTTGTGGCAGCACTCCTCAAAGTCCAGAGACGACTGGATTGTTAAATAAATGGTTCGCCTTAGTGCCACTAGGTTAGTTTCCGTGTTGTCCACAATAGTTACTGCGCCTAAACCAAATCAAGAGGTAAGGTTAGGTTGCTGGTACAGTCAAACAAAGAATACATAGGGGTCGAATATTTGATAACATACAATGAACATTCTACATTAAAATTCCTAAAATTTTGACTAACTCAAGTGTATTTAGAGGAAGGCTATCGTACTACCTTGGGGCTGACGGTTTAACCTCCTCTCCGAGGGACAACGTGCTCAGATTTATTCACCACCCGCGTGAAAATTTCGAGGGCCAGAGTAGGTATTGAACCTCGGATCTAGCAGTCAAGAGGCGAGCACGTTGCTACTAGGTTAACCTGGCCTCTTTAAACCAAATCAAACAAGTTTCATTTATAGTGAATTTTAACTATGTAAAAAAAAATATAACATCAGGAACTGTATGATCATCAAGGGTCATTAAGATTTCTGAAACGATCTCAAAAGTTACCCACACAAAAGTCTTCAAGAGGTATTTACGATCATTGTGACGTACACACAGAGAGCACGAACCCGTTGATGTAATCGAAAAAATGCTATAACCGTGACTGGTTCTACACTACCACTTTTTAATTAAATATGAACTAAACAATAATGATTTTTTTATATGAAAACATAACCAGAAAAAATCAAAGAAAATGAAACCGCTGCGATTCAAATTGGGATGTTATTAAGTCATTTCTTTAGTTCGAACGTAAACAGATATTTGATTTTTTATGTATATAGAAAATATGATAAATAACATGTCACATTTTTACTCATTTTTGTTTTGATAGTAGTTTTCTTGGAGGGATTCTAGACAATCGTTCTATAGTAAAATGAGTCTACAGGGGTTTAGGAAAAAGATACTAAACAACGTGATTTGTAACATCGCCACATTTATTCCACATCGTCATTACAAACTCACTCATATATATATATATATATATATATATCAATGATCAAACCACAATAAGAAATGGGAAAACAAGACTAAGCTCTTTCAACCGTAACAAGCGGTCTTCGTCAGAGTCTTCGTCAGGTTTGATCATTGATTGTTGTTTCACGTGTTTATGTGAAATCTTTATATATTATATATATATATATATATATATATATATATATATACATATATATGATTTGTTGCGATGTTGACCAATGGGAGTAGAGTTACAGGTCCATGCGTAAGGTCCCAGTTGCACGCTGCTCAGCAAAAAGCCTTTGCGTTCTGCCAATAGGTATAGAGGTCTATATATATATATATATAGAGTTGGGTTTTTGACTCTGACGAAGACCGCTTGTTACAGTTGAAAGACCTTAAGTCTTGTTTTCCCATTTCTTAGTGTGGTTTGATCATTGATATATATACCATATATATAAAAAGATTTTACATAAACACGTGAAATAACAATCAATGATCAAACCACAATAAGAAATGGGAAAACAAGACTAAGATCTTTCAACCGTAACAAGCGGTCTTCGTCAGAGTCAAAAATACAACTTCAGTTACGGTTACAGCTTGTTATGGTTGAAAGATCTTAGTCTTGTTTTCCCACTTCTTATTGTGGTTTGATCATTGATATATATATATATATTCCGTTGGTCAACGCAAAAACCTTCCTATTGCTATCCACTCTAATTCCCATGGACTGGACTTTATCACTGCTTCCGTGTCCAAGTCCTTAATCGGATCCCTGTACCGTCTTCTCGGGTTACTTTAAGAGCTTCAGAAGAGGCGATTATCTGTCTTCTCAAAGCCCGCTCTCCTCCTGGCCTCAACTTGTATTGTTAATTTGTTTTTTTAAATTGTTCATTGCTTCATTTAATATTCTTCTCCTTCTGTTATTTTTCTCTCTGTAGTTAGTTAGTAGCTTACCTAGGACGGCCAGCAGATTGCGTGAGTGTTCGTTACATGTGTGTCTTTTGGTGTGTGTTTTTATTTGTTTTTCTATTTCCTGTGTGAACTGTATAGATATATGCCATACAAAAAAAATTCACGAATGAGCACCTCAAAACTTGGAAACTCGTCAAAATATCAAAATAAAATCCATGCTAACTGTTATCACTTATTTATAGTAAATTAAAAAATTGAACAGGATCGATATATATCTAGTTAATACCTGATGCGGAATTTTCTTTATCTTCATCAGATTCTTCTTCACTACTGCCTGATTCGCCATCTTCATCAGACTCACCTTCACTAGAACTTTCCCCTATGATTTCTACCTTTAAAGCTTTATATTTTTCTTCATTTTCCTCAAAACTTGGATCATGTTTAAATACATCTGAAATGAAAACATTCATGTTTAATTTAACTTTAATAAAATTTAATAACTAGAAATCATAAAATTATTTTCTATAGAATCATTCTATATATATATATATATATATAAAGATTTTTTTATAAATAACGTGTTTGGAACGCATAGTATTCCTGTTTAGGTGAAATCCAAAATACAGATGTAATGTGCAAGTATTTCGAGAAAGGAGGACAAATAAACTATTGTTAGTTTTTATTAAAACTAGACAATTGATTAATAGTCCTTTCATTCATTTACAATAAGGACACTCACTGTACACTGACAAGTGAAGACAAGGTAACTAACTGTTCAATCACAGGTCAGTCAACCAACAAGACCTAAGAGCGAAGATTCAAATTTACACAGACAAATGAGTATTTTGATTTAATTAATTTATTTTATAAATAAAAGAAGTTATTTCACAATGAATTGAATTTTTTACAGCTTTCAGTGTAACAGAATATATTTTTAAGTCGAGCTGACTGCTGGATAGTAATAATGCAGCACAGTGTAGTAGTCCAGTAATGAGGGTGACTCTATCAAGCATAGTAGTATCAACAAGGCTATTGGTTTAAGATTTATACTGAAAGTTATATCTTACTGAGCAGATCCTGCGAATCAACAGCTTCATCAAGGGTTAGTATATGAGTATACTGGTCCTCCTCCTCAACAAGATCCAAGTTCTCCGCGATCGAAGGAAACGAACGGAAGTCATCTTTGCGAACTTGAAACACTACTTCAATCATATATTGCGTCTGAAACAAAAATAAATTACTTCAAATAGGATTCATTTAAAAACAACTCAACTAAGAAATTTTGGCAAAAAATATAGCAAAATTTCTGAAACAATTAAAAAAACAAAGTAATAAAGTAGTAAAATATTGATATAGCTTCTCGACCACTGATATTTCAAATTCACCGAAGGGGTTCTTGAGGATTATAGTCATAATCAGGAGTTGTATGTTTATGAACAAAATCCTCAAGAACCCCTTCGGTGAATTTAAAATAATAAGAAGAGATGTAACATAATAAACCACAAAATGAGTGAAGATTCACCAAATAAATAACAAGAATAACGAGCAAGAGTATGGCTACTGTAAGAAGAATCTCTCTCGGGTTTCATGAAGTTTACATTGGAGCAATTCAAGTGCATTCAATTGACTGCAAAACTAAAAACTAATTCAAAATAGTATAAGTTCAATTTCAAAGGAAAAACCAAATAAATGGATAAGTACGAAGTAAAAACAAAGCAACACTTACTCAAAACTAATGCGCTATATCTTTCCATGATTTGGAATAAAAATACACACAATTATTTTCATACTGAAAGAATTAATTAATTCAGGTGCGTGCAATTATTTGTCGTAATGAAACAAATATTCTTCAAAACTTTAAATCCATCAAGAAACAAACTTTGTTCTCCATCTATTCTTCTGAATTATTCCTTCTGAACTATTTTTTTTTTAAATCATTAGTTGTGCAATTCGTAATTGTATGGTATTTACTAATTCTGAGGTAAAATGGATAAATAAACAAAAGTCTCCACACAAATGAAGTTTTATTCAACAACAACAACAAAATGTTCGAAACGCGTTGTTGTTGAATAAAACTTCATTTGTGTGGAGACTTTTGTTTGTTAATCCATTTTACCTCGGAATTTTTTTCTAATTTCGATTATAGCAAATTATTCAATGAATGTAGTTGTTATATTAAATAAGTTGAAAGTAGTTTGTATTTGATACCCTCTTATCGAGACTTCCTTCATGCAGGATGTTCCTGAGCATGTCGAAGATAGCGTTGCTGCCTTTAGGGGATACTTCAAGAAGTTTCTGACCACATTCTTTGAGAAAGGCAACGGCCACTTCTACTGAATCATCTGTGGGAGTTTCCAAGAGGAGGGTCAGCACCTCTAGGGCTATAATCTCATGAGCCTAAAAGAATAAATCAATTCATCTTTTATGGATATTAAAGCTATCATGTAATATAATGAATCTGTACAACAAATATACCATATATATTAAGTTTTATAACATAAAATTAAAAAAAAAAACAGTTTACTACTGGTTGACTATCTCTAAATGGAATCATTTTGACCTGTTTTGATTTATTCGCATATAGGATTTAGCCTTTGGGCTAGCATATAGAACAAAGCAGAGCAGGTCGATGTTTTTAACGTGGCTCCCTTTAGCCAAGCCGTGATACTCAACAGATTTACAAATATATTTGCGATCTTGCATTCCACGGCGCGCCCAAGGTGGACCTCGCGGAGGAGAGCATCCACGACAGACATCACACAAAACAAAAACAAAAAAAAAATTAAAATAATTAATTTAAACAAAGCCTTGAATCAATAGTCACTTCTTTCTATCATAAAAAAATATTACTGCCTAGCTTATTTGGATTGTATTAAGCTGGGATGGGGGAGCTCTCTTCATCGTTGCAATGGCGTAAACAAATTGTTTGAAAGCTGGTGCTGTTTTGCCTAGAAAGGCATTAGGGAATTATTTTGACCTGTGTTGACCTTTATACGCACCAAGCCATATTTCAGGCCATATCGTTTTTAAATCAAGTCAGGTTGTCTTTTTACGATTTGCCCTTTAGCCATCGCATGTACACATGGCGACGCCCAAGGTGGGCCACGCGGAGGTGGGCAACTCGATACTACTCGCGAAACGGTTACACTGGGTACGAATGATATTTCGGAGCAAAAAGGAAGATCCCATGTAACATAACTAGGTAAGACTTTGTCTGATACATTATACATATACTTTCTTTTTTTTTTTAAACTAAAGGTAATGTCCTAGGGTGATTTAACCCTATTTATGGCATGGATGTAGCTCAGGAACGCCGGGAGGTTGACTTTTTCAAGTACTCTACCATATGAGTTGGACAGGGTAGAGCCTAAAAACTCTGTATCTCTCCCTGTCATATCTCGGGCAGGCTTCAAGGACATGCTGCACAGACTCAGTCGGGTGCTCACAGTCGCAAGCCGCACTTGGTCTGAGCCGGAAGCGCATTAGGTACGACCCGAAATTACCATGGCCTGTTGGGAACTGGAGTGACACGTGGCTATTGACCAGGGGGGTCGCCGGATTTGCAATTTTTTATCGTTTAGTTCACAAAGCCCAGTATCTAACCACCTCATCATAAACTTAAAACATCCTCTAAATCAGTACAAGTTGATTAATACAGAAAACACAAGTAAAGAATAAATTCAGTTTACTTCTACAAAAAAGATCATCACTCTTACTTCCGAACTCGTATTTACATAAATATCAATGATCAAACCACAATATGAAATGGGAAAACAAGACTAAGATCTTTCAACCGTAACAAGCGGTCTTCGTCAGAGTCAAAAACCCATTCATATTGTGGTTTGATCATTGATTGTTATTTCACGTGTTTATGTGAAATCTTTTTACATATATATGTTTACGTATATGCATTTACATGTGTTGTGGTAGAGTTTTTACAAGATTTTAAAGGCTAGGATAATGTAACCTATTTGAGTAGCGTTATATAGCAAATGATTTTAGTTTATAAGTGACCAACTGCTATGATACGTAGAATAAAAATAAAGTGACAACGTTAAATATTTTTATTAATCGCCAGCGGTCATTAACATGGTGTTTATACCGGTTCCTGTCAAATCACCGATATTAACAGCATAAGGTGTGTATATCATTTTGGAGTGTATGACACCATCTGCTGTTTAACCCACAATAATCTTGTTAACCCATAGTTGAAATGGTATGCCAAATCAAAAATGAGCCATATTTTCACCACTTGGACAGTCAGAAGATGCTGAAAGTCTCTATAAGAGTGAGCGTTGAAACAAAAAGAAAAACAAACAAAAATATATAATTCAAGCTGAAGGCAAACAAATTACCACTTGTTGATTAACAAGGTGAGCAATAAACTGGCAGGAAGCAATGCAGAGTGGCTTATCATTTCGCTTGAATCCTCTCTTGAATTGAAGAATAACACGTTTCAAAAGAAGTTCTCCTATATTAGGAAACTGAAACAAAAGGTTTATACATTAATTAACTTCATCCTATAATCTAACGTCTTTTGAGGTAAGATTGGCATATAAGGAGAGGTATAGCCATAATACCACTGAAGAACTGAACAACACTCCCCGCATACAATGAAAGATACCAAACGAAAAATATTTCTTTAATCTGAATTAAAAACAGTTTGATTTTATCATGAGTAGTAAGTCATTTCAACGACTGATAACATATTTTCTAGTGGCAGACACCATACAGGCTCGGTATGTTGATATATAAATATCAACATCAAAACCATAGTAATTCAGAAATGTCACTAAGATCTTTAATCCAAAAACAACTGGTCTTCGTCAGAGTCACACTCACTAGACTCTTACAAAAACCCACTTGCTATGTTTAATTTCTGGTTCGTTGATTTTTATTTCATGTGCTTACAGTGAAATTTTGTTATTATATATATATATATAAAGATTTCAAATAAACACGTGAAATAATAATCAAAGATCAAGCCACAATATGAAATGGGAAAACAAGACTAAGATCTTTCAACCGTAACTGATCAGTTGGGTTTTTGACTCTGACGAAGACCGCTCTTAGTCTTGTTTTCCCATTTCATATTGTGGTTTGATCATTGATATATATATATATATAAAAAGTCCAAACAATAAGGAAAAAGAAAAACAAAAGAAATAAATGCTATGAAGCCTTTCACTTTATGTCATCAGAGAGCAAAATAGTAACAAAGAAGAAGGTAACGGAAAAAAAGACCTTTTCTTTTTTTTGTTACCTTCTTCTTTCTTACTTTGTTTTGCTCTCTGATGACATACTCATCAGGTCTCAGAGCATTTATTTCTTTTGCTTTTTTTTCCTGGTGGAAACTAATTCGAGAATAACTAAAGCAACATGTATTTAAATTCAGTACAAGGTATCTATATGCTAAAAATAATGTCAAGGTAACTGAGTAGACGATTTTAATCATGAAATCCTGCAAGGAAATGCAATTAGAAAAAATCTTCAGTGGCCTGCACTCAACTTTACTATAAGTAAACTTAATATCAATGTTCTTGGATATATAATATATAATGTCTCATTTAAGCATAATGTAAACATTTAAATGGGAGATGCTATTAGTCTTTCATTTCTGAGGTAGTAGCAATGCTAACACACTCCACCCACCCACCCACAGACATCATCGAGAAATCTTCATAAAACGACTTTTGGGACCTCAAAACATGTAATTCCGTCAAAATCTCGAGATCGAATTTTTTCACGATCACTATACTTTACTATAGTAAAGTAAAAAAAATCTTTGGTTACCTTTGAATTTATAATGTTGACTAGGGAGGCGTACACGTTAGTGAATGTCGGGGAAGCAGCCTGGGCTTGCAAAATGGATCGACACAATAAGCCTCGGCCTCTGACGATGTTCTCTTTCATGAGAAGTCTGGCTATGATGCCTATATTCGAGGTGTTCACTTTGTTTATGTGGCCGTGTATTGACTTCTTGAGCGCTTCCCAAGCGATTCTTTGATAAGCAATGCTGTAAAAGAGGTAACCACAACAGATTAATTCACTTTGATAAATAATTAAATTCACTTTAAATAAATGGAATTTATTCAAATTGTATATTGTAGGGTAAAAAGCTAATGAAATGGCCTCCATATATAAAAATTTAATGGTATAAACAACGCGTTTCGAACACGTAGTGTTCTACCTCAGGCATTAACTAAAAAATACAATGTCATCACAGAGTTATTTATAGCATACAGTAAATATAGTACAAAATAAAAATAAAATAAAGAAGAGAATAGGAACCTAAGGGTGAGTGTCTGTGGTACAAATGACTGGGAATAAGTTGTACCACAGACACTCACCCTTATGTTCGTATTCTCTTCCTTATTTTATTTTTATTTTGTATTATATTTACTGTATACTATAGATAACTCTCTGGTGTCATTGTACTTTTTAGGTAATGCCTGAGTAAGAACACTACGTGTTCAAAACGCGTTGTTTATTCCATTCAATTTTTATATACGGAGACCATTTCATTAGCTTTTTATCCACAATGAGTAAATACCACATAATAAGCGATTGCACTACGTTAGAATAAAATTGTATAGTTTACTTTCTTTCAAAGTTTCTACTCTATTATTTAACACATTACAAAATTTCACGATGACCACGTGAAATAAAAATCAGCAACTAAACCACAGTATAAGAAATTCAGAAATGTGACTAAGATTGTTGTTTAATCAAAACAACTGGTCTTCGTCAGTCTCGCTCAAACTGAAACAAGTCATGTAGGACATTTAGTGTAGCATATAGAAGGGAGGGAGGTATTTTAAAGGACGTAACGGAAAGGGAAAGAAAGCGTGGTCAAGTCGAATCTGGGAAAACATGGGAACTCAGGAATAAATAATTAAAAGTCTAAACTTAGGCAGTTTGAGTGGAGACTCTGATGCAGACCAGTTGTTTTAACTGAAATATCTTCGTTACATATCTGAATTGTTTACTATGATTTGGACGTTCATAATGCATATAATATTAATATCATCAACTAGGTTTGAAGGAAGCGTTGGAAAAGACAGAACTACGGGAACTAGAAGCAAAAAATAACCCAACCAAATCAAGATCAAAAGGAAGCAGTAAAAAACTGAATGGAAAAACATATCTGACGACAGTAAAATTAAAAATACACGTTTGTTCATTTCCATTCCATTTTAACAGAAAATTAAAAAAATAATAAAAACAATGTTTATGCATGGTCTTACATTCTTCTATTTCGAGAGATGTATATTAAGTAGACATATTACGCATGATTTCCTTCATTACATTTACAAATATCCCTCCTACGAGGTCAACACACACATAGTTCAAGTTCAATTATAAATTCTTTTCCATATCTGTACTTCTTCCTGTACTTCAATAAAGGTATTTTACTATAATATAAGCCAAATCTAAAAATTAAAATTTAAGGCTTTCCAAATTTTATAATCTTCTTAAAGAATTATTAAACTCGAATAGTGGAAAATGGGATTTAATTTACATGCATTACTATAAAGGCAGAAATATTCCCTGATCAAAAAAATATGGTCAGCAATAACTATATCTAAAACTGTAGGAATATTGGGCATGGATAGTGAAGAATGTGGTTATAGAATCATTATAGAATGAAAACATGATTGAAACAATAAATTAAGGCGGATTTTATTAAAATGAAAATTAGCTACCTAGATTTGTCTGTGATGCTTGCTTGCATTAATTTCAATTTTGCAGGAGGTATGTAAGCACCTCCAGTTTTAAGTGTAAACACATCATCAGATTTCTTAGTAGGACGGGTTTGTGGAGCAGTAGGCGCTACGTCTTTTGAAGCCCGTTCAACAGATTTTGGCTTGTCGTCATAATAACGGGAACCAACAACATAATTTTCCTTCAAGAGATTCCCATCAGCTTTCTTTCGTGGCTTATCTTCATAATAACGAGGGCCAACTTCATATTTCTTCTTTTCAGAGTTTTTATTTTCATCTTTATTGGCTTCATCTTTCCAGTACCGACTGCCAGTTAATTCCTTTGATCTCCTACGACTAGATGAGGAAGAACTTCTTCTTCTTCTTCTCTCTTCTTTGCGACCATACCTTGAAGAATCCTTTGTTACATTACCGTCTCTATCATCATTTCTCCTTCTTTGATCACGTTCCCTAGATCGCTTTCTGCTCTTCAGTCTATCAGGTGAACTGTTCCTTTTTTCTAAACATTCCTTTCGTTTGTCATTGCTTATGTCCTGTTTATGTTTCTCTTTATTCTTGGTATAACGTTTACCACTAACATCACTTGATGAAACGTTAGATGATTTAGATCGCTTAGAATCTGGCTTGTCAAGAGACTCAAAGAAGTCAGCAGCCTTAGACCTTTTATTCTTATTTTCACTAAAAGTATGGGATTCTATATCTGTACCTTCTTTTTCCTTGTTCCCCATAATGTAATCATAGAAATATGCAATAACCCGATCAAAAAATAACAACAAACATCTTTAACAAAAACACCATAACCTCCTAAACGGTTATTCCAAGCAGGTTAGCCATTACGCAGTTCGTTATGAAATAGCCTACATTAACCAAAAGGAGTGTTGACACTCATTTAATAAGGAAAAAAATACCCACTCCACAACTTACCATCAGAAAAATCTAAAAAACATAATTTGTGCTAAATATTACCGTAAAAATGTTTATGTTAACATCCAAAATGATTACCAGTAATACATTAATCAATTCTGAACGACTTTTCCAGAATTGATTAATGTTTTTAACATTAAAATTTCAGATTAACATTATAAGAAAAGATTAACGACTTTTTCAAATTTTTTAATTTTGTTTAAAGGAAATATTAATTAAACAAGGTAATATTTCTTAGAATCGTTTACATAAAGTAAAAATTATATTTTTTTCACCATTGGTTAGTGGTTAGTGTTAATTCCAATTTCATATAATTTATAAAAATCCTGTCACCCTATGATATTTCCATACATTTAATAAGTTTTTTCTTCAAAATTTCGAACTTACTAGTTTTAAAATCTATATCATATTGAATGAAAATGTTCAGACTGTTTTTAATTTTGCAGTCATGTTTAACAGGTTTAAGGATCATAAAGTTTATTTGATCTTTGTGTACTAGATGAGAGCATGCAGAAAAAATGACAATTCTTTCCTAACTTCTATACCACGCAATAAAATCTATTTTCTGGTTAAGAAGGTCAAATAAAACAAGGAGAGAAGGGGAAAATTCATTCTAACTTCTAATCCTTAACATTTTCTAAATTTTTTCTTAAATGATACATAAAGTACATTCGACTTATCAAGATTAAGAATAATGTAGATATGAATTTATAAAACTTTGGCCTTTTAATTAATATTTTAGATTTAAAAAAAAAAAGAGAACTTCATTGGGAACAGCATGTATTCATTCTTAATAACTATTATTGAAATAAATATGAACGATAATATGCTCATACAGAATGAACTAGTGTTAATAAAAGGATTAGATCTCACAGAAACGAATCAATCTTCGAGTAGAGGGGACAGACTGTTGAAGAAATTCCTTCGGAGGCAACAAACACTTTTTTTCCATTTCAACTACCTTTACAGGGGTAAAATTGACAGGAGGAAAGTAGCAGTGCAGAAACTACCCATTGGTATTATAATTTGTATAATTAACGTCATTTAATTAATTTAATAACCTCGTTTGTGATCATTACAGAGCATAATACCTATTCACTTTCTGAGCAGTCTTATTAGGGATTCAGCGTGTTGATAGGTCCTGGATGAAAGGATTTATCCAGCTTCAGATGTAGTTCATAGCTTGAATCCCACTGTAAGCATGATAAGCTTATATGTACACAAAACCAATATGTTAGTACTACAAGTTCAAAAATATCACAAGAATGGGGCATACTCCATGGTTCATCTTTGCAGAAAGTGCATTTACGTAAAGTCTACTAAGCTGAATGAAAACAGACATCTCTGGGTAATGATACAGCCACTTTCTAGATCTTTCTCAAAAAAAAAAAAAGAAGTTTATTTGCCTGTGCACCCTCCTTAGAAAGTTCAGCTTTAATCCAGAGCAGATATCTTCCAACAGACACACTGTCTTTTCCCGTTCATGTTTTGCAAAAATATCCATCTATCAAACCGCACTTTTACACAGTGGGGAAGAAACCTTGTTGGATACTACAAAATGCATTCCTTAGCTATTTCGTACAGCATGTATCCTGCAATACTGCAATGTGATGAAACTCACTGAAGGGCAATAATATTCCGTATTCCGTTATTTTTAAACAGAAAGTATCGCAGCTCAGCAATCCAATATTAATACGCTGTACCATCTGTATTTAATAAATCATGCCCAACGGATTTCGAGCCGATAATAAAGAATAAAACAATTATTCCAAACGATTTCGAATAGTACTTTGATACTATAAGAGGTCTTCTCCTGATGACGAACTAGTGTTCGAAATATCAATCATAGCAGGTAAGTACTTTGACCTGTGACTTGGGTCATTATTTGATAATATTCGCATTGCTCTGCTCTCAGGAGGAACTCTCTAAAGTACAGATGATGAACAATTGCAGTAGATTCAGCGTTCAAATTTTGTTACTGATATCTTCCATCTTTTTGCTTTGATCTGTAGCAGTTTGCCCCCACAATTACTCAAAAAACACTCACCGAAAATAAGATGCATAAAGGTTTATTTTGACAAGCCTTCGACCACAGAAGGCCACCGTATTGTAAACAAAGTTATATAGGTATCGTACTATCAATTCAGAGTGAGCACTCCCATAGTAAAAACAAGTTGGTCATTGATTTAAATAGCTTGGACTAACAATAATAACGTGATAAAAATCAACATATAAACCAAATAAGAAATACATACATGGAACAAAGATCTCTCGATCAAAGTAACTTGCGTTCAGCAAGAGTCTTACAATGGTGCAGGAGAAAGTCGAGATATAGTGTAGTATTGAGGGGAGAAGAGGTATTTTAAAGAGGCAAGGAAAAACAATAAGGCTGGCTGGACATGGTACAAAGAGGGGTGCAGGGACAAATGAGAAAAAAATTATCTGCCAGTCGATGTGAACTCCTGGAGAAGGGTATCGCTCTCGTTAAAACAATGCCATTTCATTCTAACGTAGTACAATCAATTATTACATTGTATTTACTCATTGTAGGGTAAAAACCTAATGAAGCAGTCTCCACATATAAAAATTTAATCGTATAGACAACGCGTTTCGAACACGTAGTGTTCTTCTTCAGGCATTAACTAAGGGTGAGTGTCTGTGGTACAACAGTTGTTAACTGGTGAGTGGTACACTCACCCTTAGTTAATGCCTGAAGAAGAACACTACGTGTTCGAAACGCGTTGTTTATACGATCAAATTTTTATATGTGGAGACTGCTTCGTTAGCTTTTTACCCTACAATCTCATTTGAATAAATTTAAATGATCCTCTATAACACTTCGTATCAGTATATATTTTTTCGTCATCGTGATCATTTTAGACAATTTATGTTGTATATGTAAATAATCCAATGCTAGAACCGGCTACTTGGTTGATACAATTCAAGTTTCTTCGTGTTTATACGTTTTCTACACTTATATGCAGAAATGTTACAATATACGCACGAAGATCTATAAATAATCATCCTAACATCAATTAAACAATTTTATGAAAAAGTTGTGCGGATTTTTGGGTTAGCTCGTTGTAAACCAACTAAAAAAGGAAGGAGGGTGGAGGTAGCGAGTAAAATGTAGGTATCATAGAAAAAAAACCGAAACCGTTAACAGCTGTTGCACTATCTATTTAACAACCAATTAATCTAATTTAAACATACCAGGACTGATGTTAATCAAATAATAAATGCTGACAATATAATGTGATGTTTTATTGATTTGTATTTTGTAAACTATAGAATGATTAAACTGATTATTCAAGTATGTGTTAAAATAAAACTTTATTTGATGTCTTAACTATTCATTTCGACGAGTGAGAAAATATATTTGATATATTCATCTATAAAACAATGTTATACTTAATAACACAAAGATCTTACAACATGAAGTTTAATAAAGAAGTATGTAAGCGATTTTGAACTAGGCGTAAAAAATATTTTAGATGACTACTAGAAAGAGGAATTGGAAAGACAAATCTAAGAATTTGTCATTTAAAAAACTTAAATTGGTTGTCAAAAATAAAATTATATACATACCAATAATTTAAGGAAATATACACTTTCAGTTTTCAGATTCATTTTCTGTTAAATTTACTAATGTTTTATGAGGAATAGAGCGGTCTTTGGTGGGCTATGCGAGCCCTACCTCACACAAATTTAGGAGACCCGATATGACGCAGTCAAACACCCAAACGATATCGGCACCACGGAGTTGGCCTCCAGGTACTTCAGTGCCCAGTCATTCGGTGTTGGGATGGGATGAGACACTCATCGCTGTATGAGAAGGAGTATCTTGCATAGACAGGACCGAGAATGGAGCAAAAGCACCCAGTCTTTACCAGGCATGGCTCAGTTCTTGTCTTCGGGCAGGCCCTGATTCCCAGGACAAAAGGACGACCCAACTCTCTTGAGTACTATGACAGTCCTAAAACTGCAGACTATACAGGTTAGTCACCCAGTTTTCTTTTTTTTACAGCTTTACAATATATTTCACCAAGTTGCCTTTTTACATAATAATCTGCACTTCACAAGCTAACAAAGCATCAACATCAAAACTACAAGAGTCCCCTCTCTTTCCTAGCAAGTTTGTAATTACATCAAACTCAGGTACTTACAAGGAAAGTCTCACTCTTGTCGTGTAATTCACAATGGAGTGACTTGTTAAACCCCATAACAGGGGGTTTGACAATGAAATAAACTAAGTCTTTATTCATTGGAAGCCTAAAAAAAAAAAACAAAAAAAAAACAAGAAACTAATCAATAAAATGGGACACCAGTTAATTCAAAAATACGGCCCTGAAACTGGCATCTCAGCATGAATGCTTTCATTGAACTTTAAATAGATTTGGTAAAATCAGTCTCATTCTCACTGCAATCAAAAGGCCCCATTCATAAAACTTTTTGAATGTAAATTTATGCTCATTACAAGAAAAAAGCTAGAATTTGTTCACACAGTTTTGGAATAATGCCACATTTTTTTCCAGTAAATTCACAGCATGTAAATTATATTAGTAACCAAATATACAATATGAAGCAGTAACTTAATCAGATCATCAGACAGAAAACACAGTAACTGATTGGAAATTAGGCATTTAGGACAAAAAATTATAATAGTTCATATTGTTCATTCAATAAAGTATATTACTAAGAAAACGAAAACAATTAAATTAATCATAACATAAATATTTTTATTTCAAATATACAGGTTGAAAATCATTAATATATATTGATTTGCAAATATTCTTATATTCACTTTTATCAAACAATTTTAGAAACTTCTAAAAACATTTTTTTTTATTAGCATTTATAGTTATATATTTATAAATATGTACAAATATTACATATAAAAAGTTAAAATATATAACAAAAAAAGGAATTTGAAAACTAGTTTGCTATCAAGTACAATGTACAACACAATTTTTGTGGAAATAAAAAAAAAATCAACTGGTACAAAATGAAATCAGATCTCCAACAAAAGTGGAAGGATGAAATTATGAATAAATAAAATTAAAAAATCCCGGATGTTAGGCAGAAATTCGACAGATGCATACCTATTGCCTCTCTCTCTTTTTAAGGGAGCGCTTGTTAGCGCTTCGGTTGATAAGATCGGCGACGTAACTCTTGTGATTGAAGAGTTTCATGATTTGGGACTTGGCCTCTTGCATGTGGTCATTTACAACTTTACACCTTTGTGCATTCGCCTGAAAAAAAAAAACTTTAAACTGTTTTATTCAAGTAAACTTGTGATTCAGCAGTACGAAGTAAAGTTTTTATATTATATTTGGAGGACAGGGTTTCTCAATTGGAGTTCCCTACAGCGACGTAGCAACTATGTCAGATATGCCAATATTTATTTTCATGGAATTAAAATCAAGGGTTTAATTTTACCCTGCTGTTATTAGCCACAGACTTTCATCTTTTAAACAGTATTCTGTTACATATCCTTTACATAAACAGTCATCATCGAAACAAATATAATTAAACTTTCAACCACTATAAAAAATTAGTTTTCAAAAATTAAATAAATTTATTTTTTATTTGTAAATATTACAGTTGAAAAATCCGTTTAAAAACAGTATTACACACATAATACATAAAAATAATTACGACCTTAAAAACTCATTTAGTATAAAATTTCAGATTTTTTATAAAGCCTTTTTATGATTTTTATAATTTTATAATATTATATAATATATTATCTTTAATATTTTTATTTTTTTCCTATTTTCACACCACAAAAATACCGCCCCACCCCTCCTTGCTGAGCCACGGGTTACAAAAGATCCTAAAAATTACATAAGAAGAAATATGATAAGTAAAGATAATTCCGAATTTGTTTAAATGTTCATATAAGCAAAAACTGTACATTAATACACTTATTTCACAAAAACCACGTGAAATATATATCAACTTCCAAACTACAGAAAGAAATCAGAACAAAAGATTGTGCTTGAGATTT
Source organism: Hermatobates lingyangjiaoensis (assembly GCA_026182355.1). Lineage (NCBI taxonomy): Eukaryota > Metazoa > Arthropoda > Insecta > Hemiptera > Hermatobatidae > Hermatobates > Hermatobates lingyangjiaoensis. Next base: position 469,627 of record JAPFBL010000182.1, on the reverse strand, counting down.
GATATTGACAGAGTCAATCTGCTGAGATATGACTCTGAGGAAGACCGCTTGATTCGGTTGAAACATCTTAGTATTTTTTCTGATTTCTTACTGTGGTTTGGAAGTTGGTTTAATACACTTGTACTCAACCTGTGTGGGTCACATGTTTATTTGATAAGGCAAAAATCAATATTTAGTAACAAATACAATTGGACAGGTCACTACTGATAATTAGTAATTATCAAAACTTGTAGTCACAGATTCAAGTTTTATTCGATTAAAGTAATTTCCTACTTCCTAAAAAAAATTTTGCTCCAGATTTCTCCAGCGTTATATAGTCTTCATATAAAACAACCGTAATTCTCAATATGTCATAAGTTTTTCTTGTCTAGGATTTCTACGGCTCCCGCTAGTTACAAATATTAAACGTGCTTTTCTCAGACATGCAGCCCAATATGACAGAAAGTTTATACTGAGACTCTAAAGAGTCAAATTCCTCTTTAGAAGAATTAAGATAAAGAATGAAATAAAACTGTTATTTAAAGGTTTAATAAAAGAAACTACTACACAGACGGGAGGGAGTCCAGTCTATTATTGGGGAACTTCGCAAGCACACGAAGGAAGACTTTGACCACACTGAGGTGAACAAACTAATCTTTTAATATTAATTCTGCAAGCATGACTTGCACACACTTACTTTAATGCGTTCATTGATCCTATTCATCATCTCATCATTTTTCTTGTCTAAATCATGCATTTTAATTCTAGGTTGACCTTCTTCAAGAACATTCAAAAGATTCGAAAACAGTTCAAAATATTCACTCTCCGAATTAACCTGAAATACAACAATAATTAGAAACAGGAAATATATTTTTAAAATTTGATATACAGAAACTATTTCTATCAAATAAATATTTAAATTTCAATTTTATTTTAAATAATATTCCGAGTATCTTATAAAGTGAGGGTTTGTTAGACAAGAGCCAGAAAATTAATCTCAAATTGAAAACAACAACTATTATTAGATTAATAACTATATGCTGTTAATTAATTTACCAGCAGTGAACTCCTTAATTTGTTCAGTATAGGTTATTTCTTTTCATTTCATGAATTCGATATATGCTTTACTAAATAACTAAGGAGTAAAGAGTAAAACGGTTCACTTCAGTCATAAACATAGTAACAGCATGGCATAAGTACGAGTAATCCAGCAAATTAGAATAAATAAATAAAAAGCCTTGTCATAAAATATCAATGTTTTAAAATACTCTTTGACAAAAACTTACACCCGTTTCTTTTGTTTTCCTTTGAATTTTTAGTGACTCCTATTAAAGGTAAAATTACGAGGAAATAGTTAAAATTCTGATGATACTCTGACGACTTCAGGAGGACCATTAGGTGGGAGAAAGGTAATTTAAATGCAATAGTTAATAGACATGACCTTAGAAATGAAGAAAGAGAATAAAGTGAAGTATTCAAAGTAAATACAGGGTGTCACAAAAAGATGTACTCACTCTTTGACAGACAATTCATTTCGCCAAATTAATTAATTCGACAATTAATTAATTAAATGTTGTTTTGGATGCAAAATTTCCAGAGAAAATCGTATGGAGTGATCAGGCTACCTTCAAGTTAAATGGTTCAGTCAACCGTCATAATTGCGCATACTGGGTCCATGAAACCCCCCATTTTACCATGGAACAGCATTTAAACCTTGCAGGTGTTACAGCGTGGTGCGGGATATCAGTACTGGGGATCGTTAGACCACTCTTTGACAAAACTGTCAGTGGTACAGTTTACTTAAACTTACTGATGGGAAATGTCGGTCCAGGGACTGAAGATATGTTTGGGCATGAGGAGATTTACTTCCAGCAAGGCGGAGCTTCTCCCCACTATCATCGTGATGTACGGGCTCACCTCGATGCAACATATCCAAACACATGGATTGACAGAAGAGGTAGCGTTGAATTTCCTGCACCTTCACCTGACCTTACGCCAATGGGTTTGTTTTTATTAGGGATATCTTAAAGATAAGGTCTATGCGGCAAAACCAGAGACCATTGAGGGTTTGAAAGAAGAAATTCGAATGCAATGTCTTGCAATTTTAAATGAAGTGCTTCGCAACGTTGTCGAATCCATTGTTGGACGTTATCAGCTGTGTTTGGAAAATGATGGAAGGCAGTTCGAACATTTGCGTGTATAAAAATTCATCTACATTACAATAAATAATGGGTTCTATATTAATTTGTTTATTTTTATTATTTTACTTATTAATTTAATTTCTTACGATTGTATATTTGTCAAGACACATCTACCTACAGACAGAATGCTTGAGTACTAGAAGGTCAGACGGTGAGTACATCTTTTTGGGGCACCCTGTATTAAAGAATCTGAAGGATTTTGAATGAAATCAGTAAAATTCTAAAATCGGTAATGAAGAGCTAACTGACTCGAGTGACTAAGAACCATATTTATGATGTTTTACGACGCTTACCATATCTTCCACTTGCGATATCAAGTGATAGATCTTCCAGCCATTGATCTTGTGAAGGGCATTCTTCTGATTCGCTAATTCACTTAGCGTTGCCTTCTTCTCCTCCTTTGTTTTAATATCCGAATACCTCATGAAATGATTGTTTGTCGATTTCCAAACATGTTTGTAGCTTTTTAATAAGGACATCCTTTTCCGTTTCTCTTGCTCGTCAAATTCTGAAACATAAATAACATTTAAGGAAAACACAAAGAGCATGACATGATATAGTATGTGTTATATTGTATTCCATTCACCCAGAACTCTGATAACTATTGTAGTTCTCACAGATCAACCCTACAACTACTAATTTAATTCTATATAATAAATACAGATTACCATATTTGATTTGCTTCATTTTGAACACCAAAAGTAGACATTTTTCAGTTTCACGATAGAATACAATTTGAATAGGAGCAGAAACTTCCATAATAAAATCCTCAATAGATCCCAACTCCAATAAATTTGAATATGGTAAAATTTAGAGCCTCCGCTGTGGAATCCACTTGCTGCTTTTCTATATATTCGATAGCTACAATAACATATTCTTTGGCCTAATGAAACAATTTACTTACTTTCGTTGCACGATTCCTGAGTACAGCGTGCCTTCCCTTACAATAACTCCTCCTCTTGCTATACGTCGTTCCATGACATGACCCCAAGCGCCACGAGAACCCTTTCTGCATTCTCAAGTCACCCTCTTTAGTATAATCAAGAAATTCTTTTCGTGAAATCCTAAAATCACCCATCCTTACAGATGTTCAAAACCATCTATTCTTACATTACATCAGTTGCACTTTTTTTTTTCATTACTCACCATCCTCCCTCTAAAAAGCTTCATGCATCTTCCAAAATATTTTTCTTTAAAAAATTTATAACAACAGTTTAGCAAGTTTAAATATTCGCTAACCCTATTTTCTTGGGATTCGAAAAACTTTCTACTTTTTTGAATTTCTCGTCAATGAGAGTTATTACAAAATATCCCCACTTACTACTTATGTTCAAGATATACCAAAAGTGTAAAAAATGGAATTCTTATTAATTTTTTGGAATTTTATACTCTATCCACTTTTAAGTTCAAATATATTTTGTATTTAAGTGAAAAATAGCATATGCTAGAATCCCTCCAATCCAAAATCCTTAGAATGATCTGTCATCCACCATAATATAATAAAATCTCAAGGTTTCCTTTGTTCGTAACTGTGAAAGAGAACGCTGCAAACAAGTTCATAGCAGGTATCAGCTCCACAAACAATGGTGATATCCTACACTACCAATGCTACTAATGCTGACTGTCTAATTTCTGTTAATTTATCAAACAATTATTTGTAAAGTAGAACTTAATATGGAAACTTGTACTATAATTAGCAATAGTAAAAATAATATTTAACAACATCTACTACTGACTTCAACAAACCTTTTCTGCAAAGTATACTAAAATAAGTGTGGATAATGGCTTACCCATAGTTTTAAGACAGCTTCTTTTGTATATTTTTAAAATAAGGCGAAAGAGCACCTTTCTAAAAGGTTAAATAACCTTTTAGCTTAACAATATAATATCATTCGAGTACATTTTAGTGCAGAATGTTTAAAATTTTATTAAATTTATCAATTAAACTTCGAAATATACTTTTACAATTATTATTATTTCTTAACAGTGTTTCATTTTTTGGGGATGATTTGGTGAGAGTATATTTTTAAAAAAAATGAATAACTGCATACATATGACAGTTCATACATTCAAAGAGTTATATCGTCATAAAAACATGTGATTTTATAATATAAGTGGCAAGAGCAAAAGAATTTTGTTGTAAAACATCCAGAACTTTAACTGTTATTCGGAACAATAAATTTCTGTGTCTTAGTAAATGAGTATAAAAGCAGCTGAATTTGACCTGTTTCAAATATCTGAAATACATTAAATTTGTTAATGAATTAACGAAAACCTGTGAGTTGTTAGCCGAGCCACAGCATCTACTTATAAATCAGGAGGATCTTAGTAATCCGGGATGTCACCCGTGTGCACTCTGACCTCGCATCCCCTACATTTTATACTTTCAATGATGAAACCACAATATGAAATGAGAAAACAAGACTAAGATCTTTCAACCGTAACAAGCGGTCTTAGAGTCAAAAACCCAACTGTTGATTTGAGTTGAGTTGGGTTTTTGACTCTGACGAAGACCGCTTGTTACGGTTCAAAGATGTTAAGTCTTGTTTTCTCATTTCATATTGTGGTTTGATCATTGATTGTTATTTCACGTATTTATGTGAAATCTTTTTATTTTATACTTTGTTGAATGATAAGGAACATGGGACTCATACTAAATTTTATCAATAGAAGATATTTATTTCACTTTTAAAATAAGTTAAAATGTTGACATGTTCTCAACATGTGAAATAAGGTAATTCCTGTTCCGAAAGGAGGAAACATTATAACAAGTACTATGACATGTTCTCAACTTGATTGATCCAAAATTGTTATTGTTTATACCAAACAGTTTTGTAGAAAAATGAACTTTTTTTTTCAAAAAATATCCGACCACATGGGGAAACCGAAGCCCGCGTCTCTTTTGGAGAAATTAAGCTATTTTATTGACTGAGCTGCCTGTTGTCTACTTTGTATAGTCAAGAATTGAATTACAGAAAGTCAAGTTTCTAAATGTGTCCAGGTAGAGAACCCGAGTGATCTCAGGAATATAATATACAGCAATGCTCTGTTATCCGTTATGAAATGAAATGTTCTATTAATGAGTTATCAACACTACCTGCTTTGGGTTTAGGATGGTCGTCAGAAATGAACTCCATCCATGACGAGGGCTCACACAGCTGGTCATGGGGTAGTTGCTGCTTCCTTGGCTTTTTTCGAGGAGACATTTCCTGGTGGTGGTGGAGGGGAGTGGGAGGAGGGACCAAGGACAAGAGTGGCGTGGAGTCCTCTCCAGGACTAGAGGCAGCTGACAGGGTGCTTGAACCGCCTGAACCTGCCTGGGCAGAACACTCCTCCTCATTTCCAGTGCCGCTACCTCCCACGCTTCCCGTCGACACGCTCAGGGAAGACAGCATTGGCAGCAGGTTCTTCTGCACCTTCACCGCGCACCACCTAAGTAGCAATCCGTATGCCTTTACCACATTAATGCATTTTATATAAATACATGCGTATTATTATTACCACTGAGGTTAGCATGATTTATATTATTAATATGGCAAACCGTCATACCTCGTAAGATGATCTTGGAGTCGTTGGAACGCTTTCGGACGTTGTCCATCTTCAATCGCAACTAACCTACTGCTACCTGAGTAGGTTAGTTGCGATTAAAGATGGACAACGTCCGAAAGCGCTCCAACGACTCCAAGATCATCGTACGAGGTATGACGGTTTGCCATATTAATAATATAAAGCAATTTATATATTCTAATACTCGTTACTGCGGATGGTCCATTAATGAAATACAATTATAGATTTTAATTATGTTTATCATAAACATACAGTTGAATATTACAATAAAAATATATATATCTATATCAATGATCAAACAAGTCTTGTTTTCCCATTTCATATTGTGGTTTGATCATTGATTCTTATTTCACGTGTTTATGTGAAATCTTTTCATATTACTATATAGAACATTACAAATATATATTGTAATATTAAACAGTAATAAAAAATGTTCCGTTGTTTCGTGGTCCTGATAAGGATTTAAAAAACCCTCTAAATGTTGGCGTTAATTATACTACTATAAATAGTAATAACATTTAACCAAATTTCCATAATTTATTGTAGAAGTAGAAGAGTCATAAAGTTCAAAAAATGAATCAGGTGAATTTTATATATGAATACATATAAATTTTGTATATGAGGAAAAAATTACTTATATATTAACGACATCTACCATTACCAGGGGAGCAAGCAGGAACATATCACTGTTGCCTCAAACACTGACCAAAGAGCATTTTTATTAAATGATTCTAAATCCTGTTTTTGTCAAGTGTTTCTTGCTCCCAAAAGCTAGGTGTTTTTTTACTAATCCTCGAAAGAACGATTCATATGAATTATCACAGGGCTTGCATCGGTAACATCCTATATCCATACTAATTCTCACCACGGTTTCACTATTAAAAAACTGTTTCCCTGTTTCCTTGGAGCCAGATCATCTCTTGGACTCAATCTCTGTTACTAAAGTTTACTTTTATTTTGTAATTATGTTTTTAATATTTTTTGCATTATAATAACTGTATTTTCCTCATAAATTTCTATTAGTATTATTTTACTTTAGGATAATTATTAGTTTTTTTCGTTTTTTTCGCCTTCATATCTTGTCTTTATTGTCACATCTCCGTCTATTTCCCTATTTTCCACTCTCCCTCTCCGCTTGATGGAAAACAACACTGCTCTAACAGGCTTACTGTTTGCTCAGTCTATATCTTACTGAATAGACAACCACTTCTTCTTCTGATGACGATTAACTTCTTTGACCTCTGTATATTGATGGGTAACCAAATGTAGAAGTGAGTACTCAGTTCGATATTTCGTATACCAGGTTAGTTCTCATCAGAAGAAAAGATGAAAGGGGAGAAATGTGGTTGGTCTAGTATGTGAAAGTCAATCCGCCAATACACGAAGCAGTCTGGCATGATTCCAGCTTTAATAAACCAGACTGACCACTTCCTCTCGGTTCATCTTGTCTTCTGATATCATCAAGAACTGTTTCTTGATCAAAAAGAAAACCGATCATACAGTTTCATATGAAAGCTTTGTGTCATATTTAGTTCTGTAAAGTGCATCTAGGGAACTGTCATGCTAATATTTTGAAGTATACATATAAACTGGAAATTGAAACAGGACACATAAACAGAGAAGGCCCAGGACTGGTATGAAACACAATGAAGACACCTCTGTCTCTATCTTTCCGCCTTAACTTTCCTGCTAACGAAATATCGACTATACCAAGTGCCCCCCTCACTTGTTTGTCCTGTGTTGAACTGCCAGCTTTTGAGAAGTCCCTCTCAATAGTATGCCGCACTCATAAAGCAAAGCTACTTTCTGTTAGTTCTGTACACGATTAATCCTTCAATACAAGTATCTAACAATAACCTTGTGATAAGCAAATAAATGCATAAAGCACATTCGAAAATCTAAATAAATACATAATTTGTGAAAATGATAAAGTCTCCACATATAAAAATGTTTTAAACAACGAGTTTCGATTCCTAGTGTTTTTCTTCAAGTTATATCAACTGTTATGATAGATGAATGCAAAAGATGGGAGGTACTTTTATACACACGACAACAGTTGGTAAACAGTACTAGTTCGAAACACGTTGAATGAATAAATAAACACTACAATTTGTATGTGTAGACTTTTACTATCTTCCAACATAAGTAAATTACAGTGTGTAACAGTAACAGTGATTGCACACCTTTTTGAGTGCTGACATCCTTCGGCAATAGCGATGACTCATATTTTATCAGAAGCTACGCTATTCCTCTGACGATGGTCATTAATCGTTAAAAAACTTAGATATATTTCCAATCTTCAAATCCGAGCCCATGTTTTCATTGTTCGATGTTGATACTCCTCTGACGATGGTCATTAATCGTTAAAAATCTTAGATATACTTCCAAACTTTAAATCCGAGCCTATGGTTTGATTTATTCATGTTGCTACTCCTCTGACGATGGTAATTAATCGTTAAAAATCTTAGATATACTTCCAATCTTCAAATCTGAGCCCATGGTTTAATTTGTTCGATGTTGCTACTCCTCTGACGATGGTAATTAATCGTTAAAAATCTTAGATATACTTCCAATCTTCAAATCCGAGCCCATGGTTTCATTTGTTCGATCTTATATTGCATCAATGATACAGAACGTAACTATTAGTTTTCTGTTTGCTTAGTGAAAAAACTATAAGTGGTGATTTGAATCATAGCAGTAAACATTACAAAATAAACATAATTTACAACATAGGAAACACTAAAAAGGTTTAACTGACTAACCCATACATGGATTATCATAGTATACAGTATAACAATTTTTTCACATAAAAACATTTGAAAGGTTATAAAAAGAGCACACAAACATGTTGTAAGGATGCTGTTTGAAATGATTGAAGATTGGTCTTACCCGTCAGGGTCGCGTTTGCGCAGTATGCTAGGCCTCGGAGACAGGTTCTGCTTCTGGGTGGCCACGGTCTGCTGAGGACCTAATACCACCCCAGACAAGTTGTTGGTATAGGAAGTAAAATCTGAGCACATTTGAGCTGTAACACCCACAATTTACATTAAATCTATGTTCACCAAATCAAAACAATGTCTCATCAATAATAATCAAAGCAAAATAGTAATTACATGCATTAAATCCATAACTATGTCCACCGCACCTCTAACTTCTCCAGAGTTCAATATAATTCTATTTATTATAATGATGTGAAGTTTAAGTACTATCGACAATGTTATATATGTCGATATGCAACAAGCAAAATTATACAAATTCAACCAAAATGAACTTTTAGGTTGGTTTCTCTTTACTGCATTTCAGAGACTACCCATCTAGTTGGGAACAAAACGTAACATCCTAAGAACGTTAAGTTTCTATTAATACGAGTCTGCCATGTCACTCAGTCCTCGAATTCTTTAAATTCAGTAATACCCCTAAAGTACGGTAGATTGGTTCCACGTTATACAAGGGACATGACATCTCGTTCTAAGAGTACCATGTTATAGAGGGGATTGCTGTAGTTAATCCAGCTACTGCCGAAAGTCAAGATCAAACCAAAGAGCTAACATCTTTGGTTTAGAGTACCATGTAATAGAGGGGATTACTGTAGTTAATCCAGCTACTGCCGAAAGCCAAGATCAAACCAGAGAGCTAACATCTTTGGTTTAGAGTACAATGTTATAGAGGAGATTACTGTAGTTAATCCAGTTTCTGCCGAAAGCCAAGATCAAACCAGAGAGCTAACATCTTTGGTTTAGAGTACAATGTTATAGAGGAGATTACTGTAGTTAATCCAGTTTCTGCCGAAAGTCAAGATCAAACCAGAGAGCTAACATCTTTGGTTTAGAGTACCATGTAATAGAGGGGATTACTTTAGTTAATCCAGCTACTGCCGAAAGTCAAGATCAAACCACAGAGCTAACATCTTTGGTTTAGTCCTCCCAACCGGCTTGTTTGGAGAGAAGTTCAATTCAAATGTGAATGCTATGTGTAAAAAATGACGGCACCCAGATACGCGGTCTACTTTAACTTGAAGACAAACAAGTCAAAAAATTATAAAATACAAATTCACAGAAAGGAGAAGAATTAATACTCTAGCAAAATATTAACCAACTTTTTTTTTAAAAATAGTTGAAAATTACAAAATTAAATACATCATAATCTACCCAAAATATATTTACTTTTTTCCACAGTTAAATCAATCAATCCAGGTATTGAAATTCATAAGCCTCTGGTAAAAGACTTGTAAGATATTATTAACCGTCATACCTCGTCTATCACTGGTGAAGTCACCCACCCGGTTTCGCTTGGCTGTATCATCAACGACTTCACCAGCGATAGACGAAGTATGACGAGTAATAATAATATTTTATTTACTAACCTCTGTGGCACCAATAGATGCATGTATTTAAAAGACTTGTAGATTTCTTTTCTTTTGGGGCCAAGGTAGTATAGTGGTTACATATTCACCTCTGGCCTTGTAGATCCGGGGTTATATACCCACTCTTGGCTTTCAATTTATTCACGCAGGAGACGAAAAAAATCTGATACGTCCGTCTGAGAGGACGTTGTGCCTGTATGATATCAGATCCCTATTCTAAATATACACTCTAAATTAGGCAAAATTTAGAACTCCCAATGTACAATGTCATTGTGTTAATGCACGGTCTACGTGTGTTCCCTTGTGGGACTGCCACTGCAACCTAACCTAACCTAGATGTTTGTAAGTTTTCAGAAACAAAAGGAAGAACAATTAATGTTAAATATTATGCTCCCATTATTCCTTGTTAATAAGTGTAGTCATGGGTTGTTGCTGTCACTATCAGAGAGTATTTGGTATAGTTAGAACTAAAACGCATTGTGCGAAGTTCTGTAAAAGGTCTTTTAAGCTCTATAAACATCGAGGACTTTAAACAGCGATTAACGCAGTGTAACGTGATATGCTAATGAACAAAGGGAGGGATTCCCTCATCTTATGATACCCATGCTGCAGATGGTAGTAAATAATAAAGGGATAGTTCTCAGATTTATTCACTTCCTACGTGAAGAAACTGAGTGCCAGAGTGCGTATTGAACCCCGGACTTACCAGTACCATGTTTACTGTATTAAACAACAAATTTCCCTCACTGTAACAGTACTTTATTTAGGTGTTAACCTGAAAAAGAACCCTAAGTATCTAAAACGAGCTGATATATTCATAAAACTTGAAGACTTTTTTCTATAACTTCACTATTATGGGTAAATGAATATTTCTTATTTGTTAAGAACTGCTAAGAAGAGTGAGACCTTCAGCTGTGGGAGTAGACGTGGAGAAGGTGGAGTGGGGAACCACTGTGGGCGTACTTCTGTTCGTGTCCACCACCATGACTGGGTTGAACCTGATAGACGGGCCTGTCGCACTAACTACTCCTGCACAAAAGAGAATGCTAGAGTCAAAACACTGCAACGACATAATGCAACAGTGCAACAAAATACTACATCCTACTTTAGTTTTAACTCAAGTACCCGTGAAACAAATTAGAATGAAATAGAAATAATGAGTGACTAATAAAAATAGCAAACTCTTCTTAACTTAAATTTAAAAAAAATTAAGTAAATACCAAAAACTAACATACCAATATGATAAATAAAAATATTTCAAAACACTGAGATTATAGTTCTTTAAGTTTTGTGCAGATTTCTTTGTTTCCAATTTACACCTTTTATGGGACATTCTTAACGAATACAGCAACTTGAATATATTTCTTGAAAATTCTCCAATGATAAAACGTTATACTACATATTACGTTATTAATATTTCCGAAAATAAGACACAGTCTTACTTTATTTTTAGGTCACAATCCGTGCTAAAGCTTAAGTACATTAAGTAGATTTACATATTTTTGTTTAATATTTATTTTTATACAGAAATTTAAATTTATTCCATTACAGTCATGTCATCTTCTGGAACATAATCATAAATTATCAAAATTTTGAATTCCGTCCTGATTTTCCTCCAAATCTATTTCCTGTAGAATCATTGGTCTGAATATCTCATGTCTTGCAATATAGCTATCGTTAAATGAATACTTATTGTCTAAGTAGCCTGCTTGAAACGAACTTTAAAGGTAAACAAGGAATTTCTTGGAATATTATTTTCCAAAGAATTCTCTGAAATATTACGACATCTAGAGTTACCTACTATATTCAACAGCAATTTTGGAACGAATTATATTTTTTACATTATCTTAACTAGGGTCTATTTTCAGGGGAGGACTTATGGTCCAAATCGTCCCGAAAATAGGACTCACCATATTTTCGGAAAAAGACGGTACTTATGTAAAAAAAAATTGTAATGAACTAGCAATAAATATCAATTATAGAAAGTTAACTGTCATGCATACGTATTTTGTAACCGTAATGCTAAGTGAACATCTTTGCTTCTTCGAACTTCTGTACTTTTCATTACTCCTGAAGATGTTGTGTTGCAGAAATTATTGAGAATCCTGAGCGTGTCGTCCCCATTTTGTGTTTCTGAATTCGAAGTTTTAATTACATATATTTTGTGATACTATTAACTTCATAACCAATATAATACGACTTATTTTAAATAAAATTCAAAAAAAGAAAACGAAAACTTTTGTTTTCTTCTATATACACAAATACACAATACAAATTAAATACGCAAAAAGAAAGTAAGTGTATTATCATTCTTTACAATAATGAGTGAATTATCATTCGTATATTCATGCACATAAAATGTATATTCCAATGAATTTAGAAAAGCCTGATTTTTAACAACTGGAAATAACATATTTCTTCAATATCACAGAATCAATTCCTTCCATGTCAAAATTTGATCATAGAAATTATTTAAAATAATGTTTTTAGGATCACAATGGTTGATCCTAACCTATAACTGTCATGAAGTCGTTTTTAGTTTTGAATTACATTATAAGCATTAACAGAATTAAATATTTCTTTAAAAACGAAAAAAGAACTCCAAAGAATTATTTAGTATAATATAAAGTAAGAAAGAAAGTATAATATAAAAAAAAATATTAATACCTTTTTGAACAGTTAAAGCATGTATGAAGTAACATTTGTATAATTACAAAACAATATAGAATAATAAACAATTGTTATATTGTTAAACAATTATAACAAAGAAAAACGAACAATTTTCGACAGACAACAAATCAAAAATAGAAAAGTTATCTTTCAATATAAAAAGAATATATTAATGAACAGGGTACTACATAATGTTCCGTAATTGATTTGACACCGTTTATAACTGCTCCAATTACATTAGTTACGCATGAATTGAATAATAGCCCATTTAAAATTAAGAGGGATTTTAACCACTACTCATTATATTAACAACAGTTGACCTCTTTGAATTCTCAAAAACCAGATACAAAGCTTCTAATAACAACTAAATGGTTAAAAAAAAACAGCTCACCTGGTTTACTCTGAAGAAATAAACTGGATAGTCTGTAGTTTTTTTTGTTAGCAATAGACTATAATATTGCTGACAGCTGAATGTTAAAATTCAAACCAAAAGTTTACATAACCTCCCACATTTTCATCTTCTTTTATTCATTTATAGCAAACATTGAGCCACTTATACTTTTTTTACAGCTGATTTAGGTTTTATAGTTGAAAGAACCTTCTCAGATTTAGATGTAAGTTGGTAAAATGTATATATTCCGATGTAAAGTTTCCTTTTAATATACTTTCTGTTTTAATTTTGAGAAAGAGTGGATACATTATTACCAGCCACCTCAACCCTTTCAACTATTCAAATTATGGTTCTTTAAATATTAAGGTAATTTAAATTAACTTTCTTAAGTAAATACTTTAAATAACATGCTTATCGACTAGAATTTCATTTAAAAAGTTTAATTTCAAATATAAGGTAAGTAAACAGTAGTAGTAACCCTCAATTGAAAAGATAATTAAACAAAACTAAATTTTAATTTATTTTAACTCTTCAGGGTAAGTGAAGCAGACTTGATAATCTTATAATCGTTAAACATGGTTGATAAATGAAGGACCTGGAGAAGGATATGAAACTGTCGACCTAATGGTGCAGTATTTAAAACCCAATTGTGCGAAAATTCAAATTTTAACGATTTAATTGAGCAAGTAAGTAATAATTATTAGCAATTACGAATTACTAACAATATGAATATTGCTGTTATAAATAAGTATAATTATTTATAACTTTTGTATTTTAATTAATTAATTACAAAAGATGATACAGTTTATTTAAAATAGCTTATTAAGGCTTTGTATATCTATTTTAATCACCATAACATAACTGTGCAATCTAGTAATACATTTCCTAACTCATGTTAAGTCTCCACAGAAAAAAGTTTATTACAAGAAACTAAACAACGCGTTTCGAACACTTGATGTTCTATATATTGTTTTCTAGATAAAAAGCTTTCACATAAACACGTGAAATAACAATCAATGATCAAACTACAATAAGAAATGGGAAAACAAGACTAAGATCTTTCAACCGTAACAAGCGGTCTTCGTCAGAGTCAAAAACCCAACTGACTCTGAAAAACCCAAGTCAAAACCCAGTTGGGTTTTTGACTCTGACGAAGACCGCTTGTTACGGTTGAAAGATCTTAGTCTTGTTTTCCCATTTCTTATTGTGGTTTGATCATTGATTGTTTTCTAGATGTAACCTGAAGAAGAACATCAAGTGTTCGAAACACGTTGTTTAGTTTCTTGTAATAAACTTTTTTCTGTGGGACTTAATACTTTTCCTACCATAATAACAGTTTTCAAAATATAATTATTGCTTCTAATATTTGATATGTACCACATAAGCCCAATATTCTATTTAGGGTTCAGAATTAGTGTTGATAAAGAAAGGAAATGAATTTTAGATGTGAATTAGTTTATTCTAGCATTTTTCATCATTCAGTTTGAGTTTGAGCGCATAACTCTAAATATTCGATACCCTGGGGCTTAATAGGTCTAATGTATTCATTATATTGATAAAGCACCGGTAATACACGATTTTTTTTTTACACTAACCCCTAAATCGGTTTAACGAAGTTAGGGTTTTATAAAGAGCGAAAGTATGGCTTATTTTTGATTCAGCACCCATTTAATATTAACTACACTCGAGTGACCTATCAAAATGCTGAACGTGCCCAATGTGGCTTAACTCCAGTGTTAGCATGACTATGAGAATGAATTACAATACTACTCAGTATAATTTGATTAGATACCTTGGTGTGATGGGGCCGAGGACTGCGGCGAGGTGACGGGGGGTCGTTGGTCCAAATATACAGAGACTGGCGTGGGGTTAGGGGCTGGAGCAGGGGCAGGGGAGGGCTGCTGGGTGGAGAAGGGCAATGCTGTGAGGGGTGCTGGGGTTCCGTTAATGGGGAAGACAGGGGAGGGCGCGGAGATGGTCGTGGGAGCAGGCTGTACTGGCGCCAGGTGTATCTGGTGCGTGGTGGTCTGGGACGAGGAGGACGCCTGCTGGACCATCGCCACGCTGGCGCTCGACACGCTGCCCACTGAGGTCACCAGGCTGCCAGTCGAGCTGGGTCCGCCCGACTGGGGCTGTACTCCGTACACACTCCCGCTCACTGTAATCCACACACATCATCAACAAAAATCACAACTGCTTCATAGAAATGAACAAAATCAAAGTTCAACCACTGCAATATCCTTTGTAACTCTGAACCAATTTCACAAACATTTCTAATTCATCCCATTAGATAAGTACCCCCCCCCCCCACCCCTAGTACATTGGGGGAACCCATATACAACATCAACTAAAACGTATTTCATGTGTTAGGAGTAAATTAAGCGAAAAATGACGTACTCATACTGCATTCACATCAACATTCTCTTTTATACATTATCAAAGAAATATCATCGTTATGTTTTTTTTTGTTTTCCAATGCCCACACGTATAGCCCTTTACGTTTTAAAACAGTTTTTAAGGGTCACAAAGTGTGGTTCATTTATTATTTAGCACTTTTATTAATAGGGAAGTTGTTAACGTAATTGCCTTTGAACTGGTAGGTCCGGAGTTCGTACCTACTCTGGGCCTCGATTTATTCACGTAGGAGGTGAATAAAACTGAACACGTATTCCTTCGGAGAGGACGTTAAACCATTGGTCTCCAGCCTGTATGATGTCAGGTACTCATTAAAGATGAATTAAAAATTCACTTCAGTTAGGCAGAATTTATGACTCCTATGTAGAATCAATCTCTGTGTGGCATCACAAAGGGTCAATGTTCGTTTTATGCATGTTGCCGAGTAGGACTGCCACTGAAACCTACTAACCTAGCCTAGTAATGGGCAACCTACATTACTGGGTTGATTTTCCATTGGAAGTTGTAAATGTTGCCTAAATCAAGTATATTTAGAGTAGAGATTTTTAAAGAGTACGTAACACCGTACATGCTCAGGATCGACAGCTAAACATCCTCTTCGAGTGACGACGTACACAGATTCTTCACTTTCTGAGTGAAGAAATCGAGGATAGAGTGACAATTCAACCCGTAATCTACCAGTCGAGAGGCGAGCACTGGGTAACCATAACCTTGCCCCAAGCATATAATGATGCGATAGCTAATTATATTTTTATTTCTAGTTACTTCCCTGCTTTTCTCTTTTCTTAATGACTGAGTCAGGGAAATGATATCTGAAGTTCTTAAGAGAACATGATAGTGGGGGATTAGAATTACTCTTTGAATTAGATTGAGGATTTGAACAAGGAAGCAGTCATTAAAACTAAGGCCTAATTTCAATAAACCATTACTAATACTATGTGGTTCTTTGAATTTAATTAACGAAAATTATATATCTGAACACTTTAATCTTTCATATGTTCTAATTTAAGGCTCCGTGCAATTTATAAAAAGATTTCCCTTTTACTTTATCGATGTTTGGCTCAACGTTTTTTCTTCTATTTTTATTGTGTTTAATCTTCAATTTTTGTGTTCTCTAGATTAATGTTATGCCTATTGTTTATGCAGTGAGGACTAAAACACAATTTTTCTTTTTTATTGAATATCATACTTAACGTAGAGCAGCCAACCTATCTTTTAAATATTGCTTTGTTTGAATTTAAACTATTTTTTACCTAATAAGTAATTTTTATGTTTTTAACTTTAAATATATTGCTAAGTTGTTTTGAAAAACCTTGTATATGACTTAGTGACATGTATTATGGTTGATTTGTATTACGCTGGACCAAACTTCGAGATATATATATATATATATAATATATGTGGTAGAAATAAGAAAACTTTGCAATATGATTTTTATTATTTTTGTACAAAAATAAGGTACCACAGTCATTCTTCGGTTTAACGGACTAAAAGAGGGGAACACCGGTCCGATATTCCCAATCATCCGAAGTATCCGATACTACTGTATTTCAACTTTTTAATCAACTCGACCTTCTGTGATACTGTTAAGTTGACTCTTTTCCGCTTTTCTAAAGGGTTTACAGGTGCCACCGTTAAAAAAAATGTTGAATATTTCACAAACAATTCACAAAGCATGACAAAAAAAGGTCGAAAAACTCTGACCAAACAGATACACGGTTCCGGCATAGCTGTAAACAAAGCTACATATTTTGTCCGTTGTTTCAGAAATCTGTTAAGTTATGAGTATGAGTGTACTTTGATGAGCTCAAAACATTTATGAATGTTATCTGATTTGTAATTTTAATGAGCGACAACTCTAGGAGAGTTTTATCAACATATGACCTATGTCATCAACTTCCAACTGGTATTTGTAAACATCTATTCTTTGTACTTTTCAAATTACATCATATTGTATTAAAAATAAAAAAAATATTTCACCTGCATCAAGTTGTAAAGTAAATTCTATGTATGATTACAAATTAGAATTTGTTTTTGATTGATATTATTCAAGCAAGGTGGAATTAAAAGTAATAATTATAATTAATGAGATATACGAATGTGGTATACAAAGGCCACCCACCGATTTGAGGCTTTTGTTGAATGAAGATGGGCTGAGAGACAGTTTGCTGCTCTGAGCTTTGATACAGCTTCGAGGGCTGGGATATGCTGCTCCTCACTACAGTGCCGCTGCCTCCAAGCATTACTAAAACCAATTCGTACAGATAAACATTGAAGTTTTTTCAATTCTTGAAATTTCGTCCCTACGAGAAGACATTAAGCACCCTTTACCGAGCATTTATAATATGTAAGGCAATAGTTAAAGATCTTTATAAAGTTAAAGATGGATTAATAAAGAGAGATTATTGTTATAAGTATACTATTTATAATTATTCATTACGATGGTGACCAATAGGAGAGTAGTTTGTAGGTTCATGAGTGCGGTTCTTAGAAAGACCTAGTTACTTGTTGCCCAGCGAAGTCTCCGTTATTCCATCAATGGGTGTAGAGGTTGCAGTCCCTCTGTGATATAAGAATATTGGCAGAAAACATGAGCCTCACTTTGCAGTGAACTCCTGTTCCCTTTCTATTTCTGATTTGTTTTTGGTGGTTGGGTGTTGGTTTTTTTCTATTCTTTGCTAAGGATATTATTTTACTTAATACTCTCATTTGTCTTCATGTTAATAGGGGTACATGACTCCAACTTCTTCACATAGAGACCCCTTGAGGGTCTCTCGAGTAATCAAGAGGGACTGTGAAACCCCTACCTCCACTGATATGAAGACAAAGACTACTTTTCCTAGAAGGCAAATGAGAGTATCACGTAAAATAAAATCAATATCCGTAGCAGACAATAGAAAAAATCAACACCCAACCACCAAAAACAAATCAGAAATAGAAAGGGAACAGGAGTTCACTGCAAAGTGAGGCTCATGTTTTCTGCCAATATTCTTATATCACAGAGGGACTGTGCAACCTCTATATCCATTGGCGGATATAGACTCTTTTTGTTGACTCTTTTCCGCTTTTCTAAAGGGTTTACAGGTGCCACCGTTTAAAAAAAAATGTTGAATATTTCACAAACAATAATTAATAACCAATTATTAATTGGTTCTCCTGGTGATAACGGAGGCTTCGCTGGGTATCGGGTAACTAGAACTTTCTAAGAACAGCACTCATGGACCTACAAACTACTCTCCTATTGTCACCATCGTAATGAATAATTATAAATAGTATACTTATAACAATAATCTCTCTAGCCACATGTTCTTCTCCCCGGCAGTTGATTGCATTTACTGCCAAGCAGAAATTGATACAATCCCCCTTTATTGTAAAAGCTTCTTCACTAGTCTGCATACCCTTGCTAATTCTTTAATAGTCTCCGTTAACGATATATTTTTAAAAAGATTTAAGAAATACAACACTATAGTTTAACGTCAGCAGGTACATCCTAATTACTTTTAACAGAAAAGCCACGTTGTTAATGAGATGGATTACATTGAGGAGTAAGATGGAGAAAATGGTAGAAATTTTAAGCAACGCGGACTAGTCTAAAGGGACCCGCGAAAATTAGTCACAATGAACAATTTTCCAAGTTACTGCTAAAGTTTTCTATGTAAAAACTGATATTCTGCCTTCGCTGCAATGAAATCCAAATATCCAGCTCGTTTATTAGTATAAAAGAGTTTTCTATTAGTTTGTATGAATAAATTTTATAAGAGTAACAAAATTTGTGTTTTTATGAAATCTTCAGGGGGGGGGGGGGGGGCAAATGATTAAATATTTTTAAGGGAGGCGTAGTAACATCAAGTTTGGAAACCACTGACGTAAGGGAAAGACCTGTAATTTTTATTGAAGAGTAGTTACTGGGTCTTTGGTCAAGTAGTATTCGAAAATGTGAAGAAACTAACTTAGTAATAAGACAAACATTATTACAGAGTCATGATATTAATGAAAAGCGTGATGGAGTTACCTGGCCTAGCCAGTATAGTAGAACTGATGATGGTGGACTGCTGGTGATGGATGGCGGTGGGCGGCGTGGGGGCCTGTTGGGGCATGACTCGCTGACCAGTGGCTGTCTTGGGGGTAGTGGCTCCCACCAGGACGGCGCTCTGCCCGAGAGGTACCATCGAAGGCACTATGCGACTCGCACTCCCTCCCCCCGATGACAGGCTCTTTATCACTGCTCCTCCGCCTCCGCCCATCACTTTGTCCGTCACCTAAACAAATTACTTTAACTACTACAAATAAGATACAATTATACAAGATTACATTGTTGAAAAGCAGAGCAGATTCTCATTCACGGCTTTTTAAAGTAGCTGTTCTTTTTTCTTAATTACACTTCTATGTTGCAGAGGCAATGCAAATAGCAAATTTCCCAGGGATATTTCAGGCAAAAAACATAGTCCAATAACTACTACTAAAATGTACTCACTACTAACTTAAGATTATAAGAAAAAACAAAAGCTTTCGACCTCGCAGGTCATCCTCAGGCAGAAGAAAATAATAAAACAGATAAATAACAACTCAAAGTAACAAAATAACAGAAAACGACTAGAAATACATACATAAGGGATAACAATAGAAAGAGGTAATGTCGAGCTGGCGCTCCAAGCGTCCGGGAGGTTAACCAGCCGTCACTTCGTCCTTGTTAATTTAACTTTATTGTCAAAGTTTCTGAAAGTGGGTATAACAAACATTTCGCTGGATTGTAAGTTAAGCTCTGGGCATTTTCCCTTTATATAGATGGCTTCCAGGATTTGCAAACGTAGAGGATTTCCATTAAAATTTAAAATAGACGTTCTATCTACAACCATGTTACGCGTGAGTGAAGTGTGGTGTTTTTTCTCCACGTGTGCCTTCGGTGCTCCAGTAGCGGGTGCATGGAGAGACGCCTAGAGAGTTTCGTGAATTACACTTCTAAGTCGCAGAGGCAATACAAGTAGTATTACTTATACATGAATATTAACACTTATAATGGTACTGATTGTTTCTAAAGACCAAACTTGTAGGACTTCATCTTTAGTGCTATTCTGAAGAAGGAAAGTGTTTTGTTATTTGGGCGAATTGAATCGACATCAGGAGGTGTTAAATGTTAACTCACTAAAGTTTTTTAGAGTAGGCGTCATAAGGAGTCTGATAAGGAGCAATGACATTACTGCATAACCCCATCCCAGAGACTTTATCGCGCACACTAACGCGAAGGCGGCAGTCCGAGTAACATAACATTCGTACTATGAGGCAGCCTCCAAATATAACAGCCTTGTTCAGTTCTTACTTCACAATCTAATCTCGTATGCCGGACTGTTATAAGTCGAATGAGGGAGAAGACGCAACAGAAAAAACTGCACCGCCGAACTTTTGTTCACATGTCTAGGGTAAGGAACAAAACTAGGCCAACCAGTAAACACATCAATGCGTGTTTTCAGCCCATCCTATTGTATTTCATGTCCATATGGGTGACACACACTATCTCACAACCTGGCCCAATCATCTGTGCAGAGTACGGCCGAAGTTCTCCGTATCTCTCTGCTTAGTCGAAAAGTGACAGGGAGGCGACGCTCGGATAACATGTTGTACCTTATATGTTATTAAAAACAAATTAAATATGTGTCCTGGGGATCTCAAAATATCAACTGAAGTTAAAATGAAATATTTCAGTATTATTACACTTAGAGAAAAGTGATGTCTAATATATATCGATCCTGTCTGGCGTAACTGAAGGATCTATACGCCGGTTTATTCGTCAATGTGTCACACTTAATAATTCATATGTAGACAAGCTGAGGGAGTGATACAGAGGAGATGGGGGAGACATTTATGGAAGAAAGGAAGGAGGGATGAAGTGTTAGAGAGAGATACAGTGATAGAGAAAGAGAGAATTATAAATAAGAGTGACAGAGAAAGAAAGAGTGAGGGAGTGGTGTCTGATGACATTAGCCAATGAAGTGAAACATTGGCTAGTTTTTTTTTTAAATTGTTTGACGCTGGACTAAACTTTGATTAAGAAAAATAGTGTCACTGGTACCTGGGTATTCGAACATAAAGAACGATAGTTCTTTGAACTCGAACAAATCGGAGTTAGAACAGAAAAGTCGACAAAATTGTACCCCCAGAATTCGAACACATATTTTGGAATTCTAACAGTTGTCCAAACTGATTGGTTTACTTTAGATTTAATAATGTACATTTCATAGTTTGTATATATATTTTTATACAGAGATACTGAAAAAAAATTAAAAATAATACAATTGTTTGCTCTGACAAAAGATTTATCCAATCTTCCATTATACACTTCTTAAGGGAAAACTAGTTTTGGTTTTCACTCAAATCGGTTGTTGACTAAAAAATTCAGGAACTAAACAAGGCACCACTGCAGATTACTGAAGAAAAGGAAATTGCAGTTTGTAATATCAGGATACACTTGGGCAAGTCATTACTAATAATTAATACTGACCGATTAGTCATGGTTTGAGTGACATTCAATTATAGTAATTTCCCTTTTCTACATGTTCTAGAGAATTCCAAAATGTCGGATACATATTTCATGGGATAGAAATTCTCTACAATACAATTTTTACATGTGCCTCATTAGGTAGGTTAGGACATTTCTATGATACATAGTCATACAATGGAAATTACTTGGCTGAAAGCTGATAATATTTATATTAATTAGGGGAAAAGTAAATAACATAATAATCTCCATATACACTGTAACCTCAAACAATATATTTCTAACACATAGTGATCTTACTTCAGGTTTTAGAGGACAGCGTGTGCAGTCCTATCCATTGATCACCAAAGCTGATACGGACAGCGTGTGCAGTCCTATCCATTGATCACCATAGCTGATACGGACAGCGTCTGAAACCCGATCTGACGTCCTCACCGCAAAGGTATCACGATAAATTCATTCCTTAATATACACGAAACATGAGATAAGGTAATTGGTTTGATAGTAGGTGTTAGTTTTAAAACTTTATTTCATTTTTTTGATTGATTCTTCACATAAATACGATTTTTTTACAATGTGTAATTATATTTCAATGTTTTCTTATATCGACCACACATATTCAACATATTTTTCTTTCTTTATATAAGTTCAGTCGAGAGTCACACAATAAAACACCTTTACGCCAACCTTTCATCTACATCTGTGGAAATCTTTAGAATTATATCAAGACAGAAATTAATTACAGTAACTTGGAAAATATACATGTCATACTATTTATATGAATATACATAATTACCTTAGTATTATACTACTGCAAAAAAAAAAAACTAGGTGACTATCATATTCAAATCAAACAGTGCTGCTCTTAGCGGCAGTTTAACGAACAATCGATATCACATTTTGATAACTCTGAAAAGTTTTAAAAAACTTATGAAAACTACATCGGAAAACAAACTGTAAACTACAAAATATTTTTTTTAATTACTAATTAATAAACTATATATTTTACTTCGGTTTTCAGTATCCGTTTTTTTATTAATGGCATTTTTGGTTTTCTGAATGTAAATAATTTCTTATATAAGCCTCTTATTTTTATTATTTTCATAATCTATAATGTTTGTGTCGTCTAGATTCTATTATCTTAATAAAAACGACTTAGTAAGATATTTACTAAGGTACCAAGATAAAAATTGCTTATGATGTTAAAAAAAGTTTAAATTCAAGTATTTTCTCAAAGACCAAATCACCCATTAATCAATTCCTCTGTAATTATATACTTAACTCCATTTGACAATTGCGATGCAGTTTATATTGGTCAAACAAAGCAATGTTTAGAAGATAGGTTGGAACTACATAAATATATTAAATAAAAAAAAAAAATTGTGCTTTAGCCCTTCACTACTTTAACAATAGGCATAATTTTAAACTAGACGTCACAAAGATTATAGATTATGAAAATAACAAAAATAAGAGGCTTAAAGAAGAAATGATTAAAACCAAAAATGCATGCAATAAAAGAACAGATACTGATAACCTAAGTAAAATATATAGTTTATTAATTAGTAATTAAAAAATATTTTGTAGCTTCCAGTTTCTTTTTCGATGTAGTTTTCTTGAGTATTTAAAATTTTTCTATGTTATTAAAATGGAATATCGAATGTTTGTTAAACTGCCGCTAAGAGCAGCACTATAGTTTGAATACAACAATCATGTAAAGTTTTTTTTGTAATAGAAAAATACCAAAGTAATAATTTATATTCATATAAATAATTAAAGTCACAAGTAGAAAACACAAAAAGGAGACTAACACTCAAGGTCCTCGATCATTTTGGCTCATATAAATAACGCAACATGTAATTTTTTCATGTTACCGTAACCCTGTATTGTTGTAGCCTTGAAGATGTCTACAAATATAGATGAAATGTTGGCTTAAATGTGTTTTAGTATTTTACACTAGACTAAACCATGATAAAGAAAGAAAAATATATTAACTTGAAATCTGCCTCAGTCAGGAGATGTAACGTGACGATGAACGCTAAGTGTTCGAAACGTTTGAATGAAAAAAATCCTTTGTGTGTGGAAGACTTAAGTGTTTCTTTTCCTCTCCTATCATGCGTAAATACGACACAATGACTTGTATAGCTCGTGACTCAGTCGATTGTTTTTGATGAGAAGAGCAAGATAAGTTTACCTGTTGAGTGAGTGAGACTTGTTTGTGGGTAGTAGTGGCTTGAAGGAGCACCGGTCTGGCTTCTGAAGACCTGCCATGACTTGAAGCTGCTGCTAGCCTGCTGTTCACAGCTATAGAAACAAGACAAAGTCGCCTTTGAACAAAACATATGCTAAGCGAACTATAAAGCAATACAATCCTAATGTCATGCTAGAGGCAAAGGATAACAAAGACCTATGAGGCAATTCATAGTGGTATTCACTCAGGGCCGAGCAATAGAAAGAGGAAAGGGGCAAAATGACGAAAACTAAGGAAGGGTATTAGTTGATTTCACTGCATTGGTCATACGTCAGCAGATCTGCAAAAGCATTGAATACGATATATAAGCACAAGGAAAGGTTAGGTTATTGCCGCGGCCGCCCCACGATAGAACACATATAGGCTGAAGACTGGCCTTTTCTGATACCATTCAATGAATATTCTATATTGTAAGTCCTAAACTTTGCCCATTTTTTTTTATTGTTTAAACCGATCCCCTAGCGGGTCAACCATTTACCGGCTTTTTGTTTGATCGGTGATTCTACATTAGGAGTCCTAAATATTGCCTAACTTAAGTGCATTTTGAGTAGGGATCTTTAACGAGTACCTGACATCATACAGACTCGGGACCGACGGCTTTACGTCCTCTCCGTGGGACGACGTACGTACTCAGCTTTATTCACCCTCCGCGTGAATAAATCGAGGGCCAGGTGGGGATCGAACCCCAGACTACCAGAAATTTGACCAAACTCAAGTATATTTAGAGTAGGAATCTTTAATGAGTATAGACTTGGGAACGAAGTCTGAACGTCCTCTCCAAAGGACAACGGGCTCAGAGTACTTAAGGCAGTGGGCCACCCAGGTCCCAAGCTCAAATACCACACTGACAATGACTCACTTAAATATTTCCACATAAATCGTCCTTTTCCCCTCAAGTTACAACATCTCTTACTGAAGACGACAAATGTCTAATTATTGAAGTGAACTTTTTTGTATTTTTCTTTTACTTGATTAATGACTCCAAGGATAGTTTAATTTTCTTAAACTATACATTCAAAGATATATGAATGTTCATAGAGACGGTTAAAACTGTTTTAGAAAAAGTAAAATTTCTTAAATATTTGTTATCGAAAAAATCTGTAAAAAGTATTGGAAAGAAGACAATGTATTTGGCTTTAGTGTTTTCTTTTCTTCTTTTAGGTTTTCACATCTTCACGATCAATAACTATACAAAGGGTAATTCGATTAGCAGTTCAGGGGAACATATAATATACAGTGATTATATTTTTAAAATTGATATCTGTTTTTTTTTTTTTAAATAGGGGCACATGAAAGCACTTGTGTATTCTACCAAACCTAGTTTTTAATTAAACTTAAAATCATTAGTCATGCAATCCGTAATGTTTGTTTATCCATTTCACCTCAGAATAAACTTAAAATGTTTCAAAGATAAAATAAAGAATGTTATTTCATTTATACTGCTTAAAAACTCGAAACACAATAAACAGAAGTAGATGTCTTGTTTCCAACACTTTTTCTAATACTTTTTATCATCAATAGTCATAAAGTTATAATATTCTTAAACTCCACACGGTCTCTCGGAATATAAACACTTTTGGATTTTCACTCATATAATCACATTAAGGTTTAACCACTTTTGAGATAAAACAAATACTTATAATTTGATTAAATGTTAAGCAAAATATAATGGATACTATTGGGGGAGGGGTATGAGATCTAAATAATGTTACTAACAGGAAACGCATGTTTGTTTCCAATACCCACACTTGCAAGGCTTTCCCCTTTCAGTGTTTTTCTTAAGGCGGAAAGTTCGTCTCACTTATTAGTCGGCACTCACTGTAGTTAAGAGCAAGCCACTTTACCCTAGGTTGATTCTACTTAGGGAGTTTCTAGGTTTTGCCTCACTTAAGTTTATTAGAATAGGGGATCTATTCTATTTAGTCGATCTCCAATTTAGTAGAGCTAGTCTACAGATCAATGCAGTTACACACCGCTTCCCTTAGATCAACGAAGTCAAGCAACATTGTCAGTGGTTAGGATGGATGACTATTCAGAAGTAGGTTGTATTCCAAAATTAAGAAGATCAACAGCTACAGCTATATACCGCTTTTCCATTAGATCAACGAACTTAAGCAACATTGGCAGTGGTTAGGATGGATGTCATATTCAGAAGTAGGTTGTATACCAAAATTAAGAAGATCAACAGCTACAGCTATATACCGCTTTTCCATTAGATCAACGAACTTAAGCAACATTGACAGTGGTTAGGATGGATGTCATATTCAGAAGTAGGTTGTATTCCAAAATTAAGAAGATCAACAGCTACAGCTATATACCACTTTTCCCTTAGATCAACGAAGTTAACCAATATTGGTAGTGGTTAGGATGGATGTCATATTCAGAAGTAGGTTGTATTCCAAAATTAAGAAGATCAACAGCTACAGCTATATACCACTTTTCCCTTAGATCAACGAAGTTAACCAATATTGGTAGTGGTTAGGATGGATGTCATATTCAGAAGTAGGTTGTATACCAAAATTAAGAAGATCAACAGCTACAGCTATATACCACTTTTCCCTTAGATCAACGAAGTTAAGCAATATTGGTAGTGGTTAGGATGGATGTCATATTCAGAAGTAGGTTGTATACCAAAATTAAGAAGCTACAGCTTCTCTGTAGCTATAGCTAGCTACAGCTACAGCTATATACCGCTTTTCCATTAGATCAACGAAGTTAAGCAACATTGGCAGTGGTTAGGACTTAGATGGGTGACAACATGTGCTTTGACACCTTCCTAGTAATGTGACTCGCTCATAGTTTAAAGTAGTACCGAATTTAAAATGATACACTTTCACTCGAACGGTGTAAAGAAAACTGAATTGTTCATAGATACAAAAAAATAATCTTAGTGTATTAAAAAAAAAATTGTTTTAAATTATTAATACAAAGTAGAAATTGTTTGGTACTGACCTTGAGTGGAAGGCAACTTAGCCTGTTGCCTTGGTACTAAGTTAGACACCTGGGCAGACAGAGAAGTCGGGACATTGACATATCCAGCAGTGACTCCCACGACGGCCCTTCCCACACTCCTGCAACAATGATATGCAACCTTTGAACCAAATGGCGACTTGCGACTTGATACACACGTTTAACAGTAATAATAGATAAGAACTCAAGGAATGTCAAATGTTTTGTAATCAATATAATAATTAACAAATACAAAGTCAGGCAAAATGATCGGACTTATTTGTAGGTTTAATATAACCCAGATAAAGTGAAGAAACAAAGAAGTGTTTTTATTTTCGAATAGTATATATAATGCCATTCTGTTTCTTTTTGGTTTAAAAATTAAGTCAATGAATTGGGATCCGTTATTGCCCACACACTTTTCAAGGCGTTCACGAAAGTTGTCTATAACTCGGCTGGTAATTTCATGTAAAATGACGATAATTCCTTGAAGATTTGCTTCTTTAAGTCGTTCAATATATTGAGGGCTATTACGGCAAACCTTTGACTTGAGGTATCAAAGTCAAAAAGCGCCCGGTTTAAATCAGGTGAACGGACGGGTCAACCGATGTCAAACACGCAATGAAATCAAAAGACCAGGGAGCATCTCCCTCAAAATCCTTATCGCACGTCGAGAAATGTGGGCTGTAATGCTGAAACCAAACATTGTCTATATCGTGGAGCATATTCAAGTTTGGTCTGAGAAAAGTCTCTAGCACTTCACAATATCGATCAGACTTCACAGTCACTGCAATGTTGTCTTCATCAAATAAGTACGGACTCCATATAACCGAATTCTTCCACAGCACACCATATGTATGGCATAAAAATGGTATTATATGTACTTTTCGAAAATAACAGCAATTTTTTGTTTCTTTACTTTATTTCCTTTTTATTAAACTTACAAATGTGTCATATCATTTCCCCTGACCCTGTATATAACAATAATTAATAACAACTAATAATTAATTCATAACTTTGAATGAATATAAAAATCGAATAAATAGATTAATACAATCACATTATCTCACATGTACCGTGGTATCTCTACATAGTAGGGAAACTAATACACTTAAAAAGGCGCTATTGTGTTGCCCCAGATATGAGCAAAAAATCAAGACATGAGCACACAGGTATGGTCATCTGTAGAGCGAATTTTTACTGTATACTCCCAAACACTGTATAAGGCCCAACGTACTGTAAAATATTACGAGAAAGGAACACTTTATATTTATTAAACGATTACAAGAAAAGAATACGTAGAAACAGTACAACTGATTTTAGTATTTCGACCTGCTTGTTAATAAATACCAATACCCATAACTACTCTGACATCTGCTCCAGTCCGTTGATTAACAAATTTACAACTTCTAAGGCACGTACTGAAGTTTGAAATTTCCTTGATAAAGAATTTGTATAAACCAAAGAATGAAACTAGATGAAGAAAAAAAATAGTAATTACATTTTTATAATTTTTCTAAATTAGTAAGAAATAAATCAATTCAGTTTTAAATGTTTGTAATACAAGCACTTATTAAGAACTAAAAATAACGCAAACACTTACTAGTGGTAAAATCAGTTACTTCGTGGTATTTACTCATTATACGACATTATAGAAAAAATTTCAACATAAAAACGTTTTATTGCCAAAAGAATGTATTTTGAACTGTATGTTCTAAACGCATTGTTTTGGAAACAACGTTATATAGAGATATTTAAAAAGATTTCACATAAACACGTGAAATAACAATCAATGATCAAACCACAATAAGAAATGGGAAAAACAAGACAAAGATCTTTCAACCGTAACAAGCGGTCTTCGTCAGAGTCAAAAACCCAACTGAAACACTAGATGCAGAAAACATCTGCTGAGAGGTTGTGAAGAGTACCACTCTTCCCACAACCCCTCTACCAGATGTTTTCTGCATCTAGTGTTTCAGTTGGGTTTTTGACTCTGACGAAGACCGCTTGTTACGGTTGAAAGATCTTTGTCTTGTTTTTCCCATTTCTTATTGTGGTTTGATCATGGAGATATTTACAAGAGCAAGTGATCAAGGGAAGTTGTAGATGTTGCTTGAGAATCTTTCGTTTCATCTCCTCTTTTGATATTGTCCTAATGGTAAACAGCTAAATTTTTATATTTACACAACCTGCTGTACCAGTTGTCGTATTAGTCATTCATCTTGGATATTTTAGATTAAACTGTTCAAATGCTTTGAATTCATAATAGATTTACATTATTAATGTTGGTCTATTACAACTACCGTTCAAAATACCGATCTTAATATGTGTTTTGTTGTGCTTCCTGTTTTTTTAGCTTTTAATAAGTTCTGTTCGGTCACTGCTTCATATATCCAAGTATATGTATACTCACGTTGATATGGAATGTTGCTGCGTTACATTTATAGCTTGAAGGTTACTGGGAGCCCTGATTGGAGTAGCAACTGATGATCTTGGAGCTGCGATGTTTGCAACAGCGGCAGCCCCTTCAGGAAAAAAATAAACAGTGAATTTTCTTTTATACAAGGTTAACTTTGCCTTAAAACCTCCTAAACATACCTCTAGGAACATGATAACTAGCAGAAGGAACCGTTTGTAGAGGTACAGAACCAATGCGAGGCACTAAAACAGTGTAGTGAATAAAATCATTCGGCTTACGCACAGTTATATTTATATTCATTAATAAATATAAGAAGAAATATCACACCTGACTTTGGAGCAGATTGGATATGATGGGGAGAAGGAGCAGGAGTAGCAATGCCAACTGAAGTCTGAGGAGTAGTAGAACATATGACAGCTGCTGAATGAGTACTCTGGACTGGTGCAGTCATCATAATTCTAGTTTGTTGTCCAGACATTGTTCTCAACAATGCAGTCTAAAATCAATTACAATATTATTAAAAATTAAGAAAAAAAAGAAAATCCCTTCTATAATATAACAAAAAGGATCCATACTCCAGGTATTGTGCGAATTTGATCAACTTTTATCTGAGTAATTGAAGCATCCGGAAATGTTTTTTCCCCAACTTCTTCATTATCGGCCATAACAAAATCTGTATTAGAATTAATTGTTTGTTAAACTGTAACAAAAACAAGGCAATTTTTCAAGTAAAACTTACATACACAAGATAACTTCCAAAATAAGATATTACTATTTTAACATTTTAAAACTCACTACAACTTCTCACTACAGTCAATTAAGATTAAATTACCAATTTTTTTACTAAAAATTATAAAACTTACCTTCACAATTTCCATAAATGACATAAGGTCGTGAAAAACGTTACTTTCAGACATCTGCACAAAAATTGAAATAGTAAAATAAAATCACATATTTCAGAAAGGTAAACGTAAAGTAACTCTTTCAAATTTTTGACATAGTAAACATTCAAATACTTCTATCACCTAACTTCCATACCTAGACGCGGTAACACCTGACAGTCAATGCCATTACGATTTCTGAAACATATTGTTGCTTGCTAAAATTTTCGACTTTCAGAAATCTAGATTTATTATTCTTTCTACATTTATAATTCAGTCTATTCACGATACAGAATGTATTTTATAAGGCCTGATATTATTAGAATTGATTGTTGTGGAATATGAAAGTTGGTATTTAACGTAATTTAAACAATTATATTTATAGTGTTAAATTTAATTTCAACATCTAAAAATTTAGAACTATGCAGAGTAAGAATTGTGTTTAATGTAAAATATTTTATAATAATTTACATTTTTATTTCAACCAAAATGGAGTTGGTAATAAAAAAAAGAAGGGTTTATGCCATTTATTAAGAGGCAATAATTTGCAACTCATCAATATACAAAATACTTTATAATAACTTTCTAATTTATCATTATTTCTATCTGTTAAATATGTAATATAATGCAGATATATATATATATAATACAGTCATGTACTATATCTGTATGAAGTGATTTCACAGTGGTTTTTTAAAACATTTGTCAGTAGTCTTTCTTTATTTCAATCCATACTTTTTACTGATAAAATCCATGAACAGGACTGATAGGTTCTTAGGGACTTTTACTAGGTAAGCTGACAATCTTTGTGAATGTCAAGGTCATTGTAATGAAGATGGCAGCTGACTTTGTAAAGTCAATTTCAAAATTGGTTATACTGTCAAATGCAGTTTTATCCAATATTATTCCTCCGTTTACCGGAGGTATTATAATTAACCTGTTGTTACTAATAGTGCAATTATCAAGAGGGATTCTTAGTATTTTCAGTCATGGTATAGATTAGCGCTTATTTTATGCTGAAATAACTTACCCTCATAGTTTTTAATGTTACATTAGCTGTTTCATTGTTTGATAGATGGTTCGCAATACTGGATTTACTCAGGATTGGCAACTAGGGAAATCAAATGTTCGTGAAAGGTTTAAAGAAGTATTACAGTTGTCAGAATTTACTGATTGCTCATTTTCTGTTGGCTCAAGTTCACCAGAAGTATTAATTTCTTTAGTTTCCCAGCTTTGGTATTTGATTTGAATCTTCTTATTATTACCCTTTTTTTTTGTAGGTTATTCGATGCCATAAACTTGTTTTAGCAGTTACCTCCCCAGTTTTTCAAGCAATGTTTTATGGGGAGTTAAGTAATACACACTATGACATTAAAATTACTGATATAGAACCCTCTTCTTTCAAACAGTTTTTAAGGTTTGTGCTTTACAGTAGACTTTTGTTTCATAAGAATATATTGTAACATATACGTTTCTATACACAGATATATCTATTCAGACACACTAGAATTAAAAAACATTGACGAAGCAGGTTCTTTACTATATATAGGAAAGAAGTACCTTGTTCCTCATTTGAGTAAAAAATGCTTGGAGTATTTGATGGACCATACCTATCTTCAACATTTGTGGGATGTTATACAGTTAGCGGAATCACTTAATGAAGATGTGCTGTTAGAACACTGTATTAAGGTATACAATTTATTTAATATACTCTATAACTTATATGTTGCTGAAGTAGTTTGAAAAGAAAACCGTAATGATAGAAAAGTTACAGTTGCATACTTAAAAAGTAGTCTATTGGAATGAAACAAGGTAAATGATAAATTTACTACCTTAATTTTCTGATAATTACTTATGGCTATTCATATCTGAGTATTTTTGATTATTTACCGATCATTGCTTTCTAACTTTTAAGTTTAGGACCCCCAGAGTTGACAAATCAACAAATGGCCAAAGTGTTTAGAAAACTAAATTGTTTTAATAATTTCAAAATGTAAACTTGGATGGATTTTGTTGTAATTGATAATTTAAGGTAAATAATACCTATTTATTAGACTCAAAGAAGTGTTTGGTCTTCTCCCAAACCAGGAATATAGCAAGAACTAATTAAAGTTATATTGATTCAATAAACTTATATTGAAAGAAACATTACTGCAATATAAGTATGAGTTGCCATTTAAGAAAAAGAAATGACTCTAAAATCTCCTACTGGAGAGTAGGGAAACCCTTATAACCTCTGTGTAAAGGTCTCTGTAAACGCTGGGGCTCCTAAAGTACACTCTAAGCTAATGTTATTAGAGGAAAATAAAACGTTTACTTGTGTTGTATTGTAATGATCTTGGTAAAATAATTATTATAATAGAAAGACATATAAATTAATTGGTTCTATGACTTACAAGTAATAATTATTCTTGAGTGTATCTCTAACTTGTAACTGGATTCTGAAATAATTATATGAAACAAAATTTATCTCAGTTTTGATCATGAAGCATTGCTGAAATATTAGTGTTAAAGAAATGATAAGTAATAATGTGTTAACTATTTTGTGTTTTTAATGATATATATTTTAGGTGATGACAAATTATCATCCTTCAGTATGGTTATCAGGAGAAGAGCATATAAGTTTAAACTTATTACAGCGTTTTCTTTCACAAAATGTCATGGCAATGTCCGAATTAGAAATTTGGCTGTTCGTAGAAAAATGGTTAAAAAAGGAATGTACTTTACGAGAAATGGAAGTGACAATCAAAAATGAAAGAGCTATTTTAAAGGAAAGTGGCTTATTGGGTAGTATTCGATTAGGGGTTTTAACAAAAGAAGAATTAGATTCAAAAGTTCGATCAAGCGGCTTACTGACAGAACAAGAGATAGAAAGTCGAATATGTTCTTTATTTGTTGTACCTAGGTTTAAACCAACTCCAATAAATTATGTCAGCTCTCGTGAAATTATTAGGCATATAGGCTTAATATTTTTAAATGGCCCTGTTAAGACGAAAATATCATCGACTGGTTTAATTTTGGTCAAAGGATTTTCAATTATTAATCATCGTAATTGCTATGTGCCTTACAGTTCTCAGTCATGTGTTACCATTAGTGATCAATCTGGTATTATTCTAACAGAAACTGATTATTCAGTGAAAGACTGCGATTATAACTCGGAGCAAAGGATAATGTTATCGAAGCCAGTTTGGTTTCAACCTTGTATTGAATATACTGTAGCATTCGAAGCTCATGGAATGTATCAGGCGTGTTCATTATTAGATACATCGATGGCAAAAGCATCGCTGTCGATGTTTTTTAAATTCGTCGATCCTGATTTAAGAGTGGAACTCTCTAATGAAGTTACAAAATTAAGTTATATCGTAAGCGTACTATTTTCTCTTTAAGCCTTGTCATTGTACCTTTTTTTTAAAAAAAAAATTAAAACTTATTATTTTGTAAATTAAATTTGTAATAGTAAAATAAATATTAGTTATTCATAACCTGGTGTTTCTTTTGTACTAAGCCTTATAAAAGCAGCGAAGTTCATACGAATTAGTTTGTAGAGATGAAGTAGGAACACACTACATTTTGAGAACACTATCGAAGGTTTTTAGAGAAAGGGAATAACATGAAAACACTTTAGTTCCTCAAATACCCATATTTTTTTTTATTTTAAGTTATGTGTTAGTATGTCACTCATCTATGTGGATACCTTCTCAGCCTAAAAACTTGGTAGAAAAAAAATTATTCTGGTTAACATCATATATTAAATTATCAACTTTCAGAAAAATCTCTTAGATTAGTGCTACAAGTAGTGTTAGCAAAAGAATAAATGACTATAACCAGTGAGTTTGATAAGCAAAATGAGTTGAAAAACTCATTGTAGAATGGTTTCCACTCAACATTACAAAAAGCAACTGATTACAAATCAATTTGGTTAATTGAATTTTTGAATGTTGCTAATAACAAGTATGTTATGATAAAAAGAAATAATTGCTGAAGGACTATCATTCAATAACGAAATGAACAGGTAATTATAATTTAAATTCCATGATTTAGGAATCAAAGAAGAAACAATGATTAAGAAGTTAGATTTGTAACATCACTGAAAGCCATTATTATGATATCACTAAATGTGATGAAAGAAATAAGGAATGTCAACTGATGGTTATCAACTAGTGTGGTAGACTTTTAGTATATATAACCTATTTGCTTTATCATTTGACGGAGATAATACATTCAAATCAAATGTTACAAGTAATTACTCCATGTTGATTATTAAATTGAACTCTATTTAATTATTAGCATAGATTAATATAATGAAAACCGTCAAATATTTGAGATGGAAAACAACAGTTGTTTTCAGAGTTATATTGCTTCTGCAATAATCCAGAATTCATGAAATTTTCATCTGACTACCTTAACGTCCTCTCGAAAGGATGACGTGCTCGTCCTTTGAATAAATTGAGGACCATAGTGGGTGTGTACCCAACCTCGGATTTACCACTCCAGAGGCGAGCACGTTGCCACTGAGACTGTCACTGATTGTCTGTCAAAAGATGCAACTGTAGAATGATCACATTTTGGATGCATAACCATACACACATACAAACAACATTCTAAAGTTATAAAAATAGACTCCTGGGGGCCATCAAAAAGTGTAAATTTCTGATATTTTTTTATTTTTCACCATAGTTATTTACAGCTAAGTGTAATGATATCCATATATAAGAATTGGTGGGTATATTCTAAACAAACAAATTGTACTACCATAAAATTATCACTATTTTATCATGTATGTATCCGTATATAATTGTATTGTATGTTGGTAGCAAGTCTTCTCTTATGTGCATTATTAAATACTACAGCAGCTTCTGAATTTACGACTTTTTTGGATGGTTTCTTCGATGTTCCTGTTCCTATTGTTTCAAACATGAGAATGACCAGTGTTTGGCCGAAAAATTGTTTATCTACATACACATATCGTAAGATCAGAGAAACCAGCAAAAAAAGTAGTGAATACAGAAGTAGGAAGGTTATTTTGTTTGTTATCCTGGTAATATTACACAAAGGCTGTTTTTTAAGGCAAATTAACTTTTGTTCCCAATCTTGCCTTTATTCTCCCACATATAATAGATGCACAATAATTTCACAATTAAATCAATTATAACAATGTGAATATTTAAAAAACATAGCTACTGGCCCATTGACAATATGGGCAAAGCAAACTCACTAGCCACTTATATGTAGCTTATAATGAAAATATAATTAAAGAGTAAATAATTAACGTATCATTCAAGGGTTTTTTTACTAAACAGTATAGAATTAAGTTGACATTAAATTATACTACTGTTTAACTATAGATGTACTTTAATCGATTGTAGATTTAACAAAAAGAAAAACTTATTTTATTCAGTTTTTACAAAGCACAAAACATCAATATGGGGTTTGTATGTACAAGATGGAATTCTGCAACAGTGCAAACTCATATAACAATATGTATCGAGAATATAATACATCAGTAATGATATTCATGATTTTCTTTTGATTCCAAATGCTTGGAATAATACAGGCATGATTAAGATGAATAGTATTAATATTTCTCATTAAAAGCATCGTTTAAACCTATAAAAATGTTATTACTCCATTAAAAAATGTCTTTCAAAGGTATTTGAAGTTTCAACAATTGTGACATAATTATTCTGGTAAAATACTGTTTCTTTTTCCCAATCCCGGTATGGTCTGATACTTCTGAAAGGATTTTTCAAGCACTTCGAAAGTACTGATGCGTTAACTCCACATGGTTTGAATTCCATTAATCTCTTAAAGTCTTGTTCGGCCTCTTCTTTTGTGTATGATGTGATTACGACCAATACATCGTCTATATTTAAAAAACAAGGGAGTGAATATTTCCATGGATCATATTCGTAGTCATCTTTTTCATGAAATCCACAGTTATATGCCAGGATAATGTTTGGCTTGGAATAAACAGGGGTCAAAGTGAAATAGTGGTATAAACACCTTTCATGACTAATTTTAACCCGCTTTCTAATGAAACAATGAGGACAAAGCATAGGGTTTGGGTCAGGCAAAGGAATGCACTCTGGGCCAATAAACACTAGGTTTAAAGTTACTATATCATCCAACCAATGGAGCAATACTTCAATAGTAGGTATCAATGTGTTTTCCAATGCTTCAGCGCCAACTACATGTATAGTCAACTCTCCATTTTGAATCAAAAGTCTGCTAGTTGCTTGTTCAAAAGCATAAAGCAATGTAGTAACACATGTTAGCATTTCCGTAGAAATAAGAGCGTTTATTATGGTATCATCAGTTAATTCAACGTATTGTGTAATAAAATCTTCAATGTCATCAGGAAGGTCTCTGTAACTGCTTAATATCGGTGTTTTAATTGAAGGATAGCGGAAATTAGGATCAATCATATAGATATCTAATTCAAAACACAATTTCAACTGACTACAAATAGTTGTATGAAAGTCTCTGTCTGATTCTTGATGTTCTTTTGAGCAATACGAGACAAAATGGCATTTATTACAATCAGATAATTTTTTTGTATCTAAAGAGTGACATATTTTGCAAGCAACAGGAAATGATAGCATTTGTCTCTCTTCAATACGTAGGGGTCTCAACATCATCGTTTCAGTAAGACACATAGCTAATGACTTTATACTGTTCCAACTTTTATCTTTTGAAAACGTGTCAAAAATGTTACTTTCTTCTGTAAACAAAAGAATATCTTTTATCACACGGCATAGAGTTTGATGGGTTGGCCAATTCTGTTTTTGATGGTCTACTGAACAGTAAACAACTAACTTACATTGAGAGCATCTTTTCCTGGAATGTTTATCATATAAAATCCTTTTACAAACTTGGCAAACATTTGGATAGAAAAAATCCACTGACGACATTTTCAACTTAAATTTGCAGTAAAGACGAGTTAATTATACCATTCAGAGAAATATTTTACCAATATCGATATGTCATATGTACTGTAAATTACATTTACTTTCACAGTTCCACAACTAGGGTTTATTCACTCAAGAGTTTCAATAATTACCACTTCCTCATGAACTAAAACTCTCAGCGGTATGCTAAACCACTATGGACACTAATCTCACTAAATAAAGAGAACATTTCTGTAAGTTATATTAATTATAGAATATAACCGTATATCAAGAAACTATAGACAACAGAACTAAATTAAATTTTGTACAACCTGTACATTAGTACCTCCTTTAAGAGGTTCATTAGAGCAGGTTACTGTGATAATACTTGAGAATGAATTCAATTGAATTTTGAATTCTATCGGAATAAAAAAATATTGCTTACAATGAGTTGATCCTACTCCTTGATTGAAGTGCAGATATTAACGTAAAACATATTTCAAGAAGAAATCATGCATGGAACCATGTCCGTTGTTGAAGAATATCACATTGATTTTACTAATGCATCTTCATGGGAGGTGTTCATTTCAAAAATTGAACAAATTTTTGTCCAATGGAAATTAAATGATGTACAAAAAAAAACAGCATTAAAGGATGGAGAGTTTGGAAAACTGGTATGGAATATTTCACATGAAAATATAACATTCGCAGGTATGTGTTCCTTTACATTGAAGGTTGCAATTTCTTACTAGACTTAATTGATTTGCAATATTTTCTTTTTAGATACAAAATTTATCCTGACATGGCACTCAGGATGTTTAAGTGAGAAAACTGATGACCAAATGCCAGATCCTACTGTTTATGAAGAAAACTATAAACTGCCAGCAATTGAAGATATGGAATCAAGTCAGCATGATTTTTCTGGTGATGATGCCAATACCCATGTTCTAGCTAAATGGTATGGACTCAGGGATTTCCTCGTTCTAACACCTCATCAGGATCTTACCTCTGAAATAAAAATGAAAACCCTACTAAGTTCATTCAACATAGCAGCTGACAACACCAAGTGGTTCGTACTTGTAATATATTATAAGCATATATTTGTTTAGAATAATTCAATTAGTTTTCATGTCTTTAGTGATTTAGTGTTTAGAATTTAGAATTTAGTGATCTTTTTGTACTTGCACAGATACTGGAGGAAAACAAGTTACTGCTATTAGTTTACTTTGGTTCATTCATTGAATGATTATTCCATATAGTTGTTATTTTTAGTTTTTTATTATTTGATTTTTTCAATAAATTCCACCATTTAAATATGAAGGTATCATGTGTATATAAAAAGATTACACATAAACACGTGAAATAACAATCAATGATCAAACCACAATATGAAATGGGAAAACAAGACTAAGATCTTTCAACCGTAACTAGTGGTCTTCGTCAGAGGCAAAAAACCAACTAAGTTGCTTAAAAGATCTTAGTCTTGTGTTCCCATTTCATATTGTGGTTTGATCATTGATATATATATATATATATAGACTACTTCCTTCAGCCATTAGTTCGTAGTCAACGATGAGGGTCATCTTTCTACTTCTGTCCATATCAAGCCTACTAGCGCCCAGCAGTACCTTCATTTCAATAGTTGTCATCCCTCCCACGTAAAAAAAGCTATCCTAGGTCATTGTCCATACGCCTCCATAAAATTTGTAGCAGAATAAAAGATCGTTCCTTCTAAATAGATTTATTGAAACAGAAATTTTCTGACCGAGGATATCCTTCTAATTTCATTAACAACCGTATAGTCCCTGCAGACGTTCATCATAATTCAGATCCTAGGAGGGATCGCAGTGACTCTAATTTCCTCATCACCACTTATTTTCCTGGTGCTCATAGGTTGGGAGCAGTTGTCAGGGAGTTTCTCCCTATACTTTCTTCTTCCTCCTGTACTTCTTCAGTCTTTGAAGTGAGGCACCTTCCATTTCCTATCACAAACCTGCTAATCTTCAATATATCTTCTCTCACATCTCTTCTCCTAAGCCTCCAAAAACTGCTGGTGGTATAGTTCAATTTGGACGTCGTGGATGTCTTACTTGTCCTATCATCAATCCTGTTCCTTCCTTTACCTCTTTCCATAGTAAACGCACCTACCCTATCTCTCACAAGACCTCTTGAACCTCTGGTAACTGCGTTTATCGTTTGGATTGCACCCAGTGTGATTCTTTTTATGTGGGTTTGGCTTCCACCAAGCTAAGCCTGCGTATGAATAATCACAGGTCGTCCGTTGGCAAACGCAGTGACCTTCCCGTTGCTACTCATGCCAGTTCTCACGGACTCAGTTTCAATGACTGTTTCCGTGTACAGGTCCTGAGGCAGATTGATCAGACTAATTCGAAAGTCACTCTGAGAGCTACAGAAGAAGCACTTATTAGTCTTCTGGGCGGTAGATCGGCTCGTGGGCTTAACCTCAATCTTTGATTGTTTTTTTTTCCTATAAGTTGTTATCAGTTTTTAATTTTATTTTAGTTAAATGTTTTTATTCTTTTAATTTTTATTTGGCTTTTATCTTTTTATTTTCCTTGTCTACCTTTCCTCCGAAAGTTGGCTACACTGTTTGAGTGCTTCAGTTCGAACGCCAAGCCAGTCGTTATCAGCCTTTGGAGCGTTTCACATCTATTCCTGACGACGAGGACATCGAAATATAGTAGTGAGTTCAGTGATTTCTTTTCTATATGTTCTTTTGAAAATTCTGATCCCGAGCCTGTACGATATCAGATATTCGTTAAAGATCCCTACTCTTCATAAACTTGAGTTATGTAAAAATTTAAGACTACCTATATAGAATGTTCATTGTTTGGTATCACAAAGGGGGAGTGTTCGGCTTAAATATGTTCTCTCATGTCACGACAACTGCATTAGAATCTAACCTAACCATAATATATTTTGAAGATGTATTTAGATTAATTTATTAATTATCTATCACATATGTTCATACAATTGTAATTATTTGTTTTCAGTGAAATTCCTGTGTTTGTTCGAATACGTGAACCATGGCAAAAACTCTATTTGGGGGTTTGTGTTGGGCAAGGTAAACGTGTGAATTTTGAAATGGTTCATTTGGAAAGAGTTCCTCATGATTGTAAACATTTAACTGGTATGTTTTCTTATGAGTTTTGAAATAATGTTTTGCCTAATATATGTACGTGTTGTATCCTTGTTTCTATAACAAATAATTTTTTTTAAGGTAGAAAGCTAATGAAATGGTTTCCACATAGAACAATTTAATCGTGTAAACAACGCGTTTCGAACTCGTAGTGTTCTTCTTTAGGCATTAACTAAGGATGAGTGTCTCCGGTACAACTCCTGAAGAAGAACCTGAATACCTGAAGAAGAACACTACGTGTTCGAACGCGTTGTTTATACGATTAAATTTTTATAGGTGGAGACCATTTCATTAGTTTTATACCTACAGTGAGTAAATACCGCATAATAACTGATTGCACTAAGTTAGAACAATAAATTTTGTTCTTACAGAAAAAAGAGTAATTTCCTTGTTTCTAGGGTACACTCTGTAGTTTGAAGCAATTCCTAGCTAATATATTCTTTCCCTAATAATTGAAAGGTAATCTTATTTAATTGATTGAAAATAATATGAAAATATTATTTTTAAGGACTAGAATAATTGACAGACAGTCCTTTGTTATTTTTTTTTTTTTAATTGTGGAATATTGCATGTTCAGAAGATTCAATTCAAGAACAAATTCTTTTCTGTGTAATATTTCCGTTACTTTGGATTTCTTTAGGCTTAATAGTTTGAAATGATAACCTGTTGGATTCAAAATATTTATGTTATTGAGTTGAGGAATACTATATAAAATGCTTGTACCATGTGGAATCTTTGTTTTCTTTGCTTAATAACACGGAATAGCAATAACAGTTATTCCTGTCAATCACATTCAGTGAATATATGTATATTATTAACGGTTGCTAGATTTCTTCACATTGAATGACACAAAGGGTCACGGGTCGTCTAGTGTATAATATATTTTAGTGTTCAATTTAAAATGAACAAATACATTGAAATATTTCTTTATGTGAACCAATATAGATTTTTTTAATGAACTTTTTTTTTATTACGGGTCGGTCCAGTAATTAAATGATTCAAAGAAGAAAATGCAATACATGCATTATTATTTCTAGTTTGTAAAATTAAATGCGAACATTAATTGATTACACCAGGATAATTCTGAACTCAATAATATAAATATTCTGAACCCACATGCTATAGTTCCTTTCCTATGAATTTGAGTTCAAATACATTTCTATTTGTCTTTTACTAGCTGGCTCGAACTTTGTATCGTCTAAGAGTCAATGAGTGTTGTGTTTACTTTAGCTAAACTTAA
This sequence comes from Hermatobates lingyangjiaoensis, assembly GCA_026182355.1. Taxonomy (NCBI): domain Eukaryota; kingdom Metazoa; phylum Arthropoda; class Insecta; order Hemiptera; family Hermatobatidae; genus Hermatobates; species Hermatobates lingyangjiaoensis. The sequence goes on along the minus strand of JAPFBL010000182.1, from coordinate 427,764 downwards.
TTTGGTTTTTAATTATTAACGTAATGCTGACCTGACAGAAGAATGTCTAATAACTACACTTAGATGAATGTTGTCATAAAATGGACTGCACTGAGATTAAAGTCAGCATGAGTCGTTCGTCCGGATCGAGCAGTGCTCCTTTAAATTGTTTGCATTGTAAATTCTGAAAAGTTCGTTTAAGATGAATGGGATCGAGTATCAAGTTCTCAGTCGGTTTTGAATCCTTGCTGAATATAGTTTGCATTGACAATTCTGAAGTTCGTTATCAATGTATGTGGTTGTTCCAGATGAACGAGTATTCTTGACGTTCACGATAGTAATCCAATCTTGCTGATCATCACTAGTTTGTTCCAGATGAACGAGTATTCTTGACGTTCACGATAGTAATCCAATCTTGCTTATCGTCGCTCGTTTGTTCCAGATGAACGAGTATTCTTGACGTTCACGATAGTAATCCAATCTTGCTTATCGTCGCTAGTTTGTTCCAGATGAACGAGTATTCTTGACGTTCACGATAGTAATCCAATCTTGCTTATCGTCGCTCGTTTGTTCCAGATGAACGAGTATTCTTGACGTTCACGATAGTAATCCAATCTTGCTTATCGTCGCTCGTTTGTTCGTGAGTCTTGTATTGCCTTTTTCTTTCGTACAATAAATGCAATAAATGACGTAGAACAACCAATGGTTCGTTTTTTGAGAGGCATGACTGCACAGAAATATCATTGAAATGTGTTGAAAATTAATTTGTTGAGCGTTCAACTACAATCAAAATTTGGAATAAATTATTTTTATATAAATGTACATTTCCGACTTTTATTGAAACAGAAAACCACTTTGCATCATACATTAAAAATACCCAAGTATTAAAGGAATAATTTAAAATAAATTAATTCAAATATAGATGAAACATAGTTTTATTAACTCAGTAACCTTCCCCGGGCATGCGTTCAACCATTTCCGAAAGTTTTGTCCCAATTGTATGAACGTTTTAGGAAGGTATAAAAGACATACAAACAAACCATCATTTTTATTTATATAAATCATTGTTCAATACGGTACACCTTTACTTGGTTATTATTTTCAGGGTTGTCTTCGATATTTAAATCAAGTCTGACTGCTGAGGGGAGGAATATCAACCAAATTGTGTTCTCAGTTAAACTGTCTTATTTATTAACTAACTGGACTTCTTTTGAATGGTCAGAAAAACTGATCGATCTTGAATCCATAGTAGATGACAAAAGTCCGCAGTTAGGAATTCTCCCTTTTGGAACTCTTTATGAACCACTAAGGTGAATGTGATGTTTATCTCTTTTTTTTTAATTGTTAAAAAGTATAATAAAATTAATGTTTCAACATTTTTTAGCACTCCATATTTATAAATTAAAATAAATACAATTTGTTTTGATGAAATTCTAAAAATTCTTACTATACAATTAATTTTATTTACTCTTCTTAAAATTCCATGTTAAAAAAATAAAAATACTACGATTTATAACAAAACCATGGATTTTGTGCATTGCATAAATATCTGTTGCTAACTTGTTTTCCCAATTATCACCTGTTCAGTGTTAGGTTGTCAGAAGAATAGAGGCAATTAGTAAGGAGGTTGTAAACGCAAATCTGTTATAAACTTTAACCAAATATGCTTAAAAGAGGACTGTGATTGTGTGTGTGTTCATAATTTTTCCATGTTTTATATATATATATATATATATACGAGTTTAAAATTCAAGAAGAGTAACACACAGAAAAGGAAACACACTTACAGACTCAAATTTTCGGGTAATCCATCTTCAGGAGAAAAGAGAAAGGGAGACCAAGCACGTTGTAACGTCCGTAACGGGTAAGCGGATAACCCGTAACGGGTTACTTGCTGTTGCGTCTACAACGTGCTTGGTCTCCCTTTCACACAAAGTCCCTTTGGTCAGGGTCACACTGACCAAACTCCAAGAAGAAGATAAAGACCGAAACGTTGGCAATGAAAGTTTAATTTGAACCTGAAGAACTGATCGAGTCCCGATAAACTTAAGTTTTGTTTTTAATCCACGGTCGATACTTTTATCAATATATATATTTATCAACAAAGAGGAAAATTATTAGTCTTTGGAGTTGGTATTAAAACACATTATATAGTAGAAGTTTGAAGTAGCTGCTCTTGGGCCTGATTCGTAAGGGCTACTGACTGAGGTGGGGTGGATGGTGGGGTGGGGTACGTTAACTGTCAGTACCCCCACCCCACCATCCACCCCACCTCAGTCAGTAGCCCTTGCGAATCAGGCCCAAGAGCAGCTACTTCAAACTTCTACTATATAATGTGTTTTAATACCAACTCCAAAGACTAATAATTTTCCTCTTTGTTTAATTAATCACCCTGAAGATGACTGGAAGCCAGTCCAAACATGTCGGTTATAACTTAATTAACATTCTCCAACGTTTGGATGAAGGAAAGAAGAAGGTATTCAGAAACCTTGAAAAACTAGTGAAGAAAATGACATCAGCGAAATACGGTCAGCTGTTCAACGAAATATATATATATATAATATATATATATATATATATATATATATATATATAAAACGATTTCACATAAACACGTGAAACAACAATCAATGATAAAACCACAATAAGAAATGGGAAAACAAGACTAAGATCTTTCAACCGTAACAAGCGGTCTTCGTCAGAGTCAAAAACCCAACTGAGTTTTTGGGTAATCCCAAAAACCCAAAACCTCAATTGGGTTTTTGACTCTGATGAAGACCGCTTGTTACGGTTGAAAGATCTTAGTCTTGTTTTCCCATTTCTTATTGTAGTCATATATATATATATCTGATTGGATCGGATATCGGCAGATCGGTGGAACATTTGGGTTACTTGCCGTTGCGTCTACAGCGTGCTTGGTCTGCCTTTCTCTTTTCTCCTGAAGACGGATTACCCGAAAATTTGAGTTTGTAAGTGTGTTTACTTATTCTGTGTGTTACTATTCTTGGATTTTGAACTCGTATTGTGTCGAGTTTGGATCGCGTTTCGTTTTATTAAGTGATATATATATATTTTTTTAAAAGTATCGACCATGGAATAGAAACAGAACTAAAGTTTATCGGGACTCCGATATAACTTTATATATGTATACTATGGAATAGAACTCCACATTTTAGATTTATCAACTTAGCTTTTACCGTTTCATAAATAAAGGAGTCCTTATGCACACATATTTGTCTAAAAGAAAGGCTGCTCCCAAATTCCAGTAATATAAAAATGATGATTGAAATTTATTTTTTAGCATGATGTGTCTAAACGCAATTTGGTCTGAAGTTATGGATAATGTAGTAATTGATAATGAAACATACACTGATTTTGATCCGAACCAAGCTCCTGTATGGACTCTCTCAATAGTCAAATATGACAAAATCTCATGTTTACTATCTGAGTATTTAATTGAATTCATCCAGTTTTGCAACTACTCTGGCAGATCGGAAGAACATTTGGGATATCCTGCTGTTAAAGATTCTTGTATGTATTCCATTTCCGTGTTTAAGTTATTATATGTACTATTTTTGTATTAAACACTTTGTTTTTTTTTTGTTTTCCAGCCTCAGAGTATGTGGAATCTCTAGCAATTTTAACTGAATCAAAGATACCTAAACTAAGTGACTTTTTGTTTACTGATTCATTGAGTAAGAAACCATCAGAGAATCCAATACCGAAAAGTATTTTAATAAATATTCTTTCCTATCTCTTTCCTGATGAAAGTGTTAATAAGGTATGTTTTCGAAAGTTCAAATACTTTGTGATTTTATACTGATATTATGTCATTGCTAACCTTAATTATAGTTTAATAAATTAATTTAATTAATAGTTTAGGGGCCAGGGTGACACAGTGGCTTTCGTGTTCCCTTTAGGACTGATAGATCCGAGGTTTGGTACCGTCTTTTTCCGAAAATAAAACACTATCTTACTTTATTTTTAGGTCAAAATCCGTGCTGGGGCTTATTCTCGGGGGAGGGCTTCAAGAACTACATTAAGTAGATTTACATATTTTTGTTTAATATTTATTTTTGTACAGAAATTTAAATTTATTCGATTACAGTCATGTCATCTTCTGGAACATCGTCATAAATTATCAAAATTTTGAATTACATTTTGATTTTCCTCCAAATCTATTTCCTGTAGAATCATTGGTCTGAATCTCTCATGTCTTGTAATATACGTGTTGTTAAATGAATACTTCTTGTCTAAGTAGCCTGCTTGAAACGAACTTTAGAGGTAAACAAGGAATTTCTTGGAATATTATTTTCCAAAGAATTCTCTGAAATATTACGACAGCTAGAGATACCTACTACATTCAACAGCAATTTTTTAACGAATTATATTTGTCACATTATCTTAACTAGGACCTATTTTCAGGGGAGGGCTTATAGTCCAGAACGTCCGGAAAATCACGCTAGGACTTATTTTCAGGGGATATCTTATTTTCGGAAATAGACGGTATAAACAAGCCATGATTTATTCACGAGGGAGGTGACAAATAATCGGAGGGTGTTGTCTATCGGAGAGGGGACGTTAAGCTGTTGGTCATTTGGACTGCACGATATCAGGTACTTGTTAATGATCCTTTCTCTAAATAGTCTTGTGTTTGAATATAGATCCGGGGTTTGATATAAACAGGCCATGATTTATTCACGAGGAAAGGGAAAAATAAACGGAGCGTGTTTTCTCTCGGAGAGGGGACGTTAAGCCGTTGGTCATTTGGACTGCACGGTATCAGGTACTTGTTAAAGATCCTTTTTAACTAAAAAATGTAGAACTCCCAATGTAGAATGTTCATTATGTGTTATCACAAAAGACTAATATTTGGCCTAAGCATCTTTTCTTGGGACGACCATTTCAACATAAACTTACAATTAATAGTTTTAGTACGGTTTTTTAATCATGGTCAACTCTGATCCCTTCCGGTATTGCTTCTTTGAGTTCCACGATAATCCTAGGAATCCTTGCAGGTGTTCTTTATTAAAGGCATAGCTATTTCTTAAGAGAATAAATACTCTGATTGTAAAAAAAAATATTTTTCCAAATGATTCCCGATTGAGATGTTTAGTTGATGCTTTTTAACAGAATGAACTAATTATCACCAATCATTCTATTCAGCTCTTCTTAAAAAAGAAAATAAGAAATGAGACTTATAAAGAGTTGAAGCAAGGATTACCCTGTAATCATAAAAACAATGAAAATAATTCCTTCATATCGCAACAGCTCTTATTTATGAACTATCAACGCTACACTGAATGGTTTCATACAAATGTGACTGTTGTAAACTGTTTCAATACAATTTGGAGTTTATTAAAAGCATTGGGAAACGAACGTGCCTTGATGTGGACATGTTGAAATAAATTAGATGGAATTTGTATCTGATTTCATAAGCTAAATTAAGCAAACAGCAAATAATGCGTTTTATATGAAGGAAGGGAGGTTTCACTAATTACTACTTTAAATCTTCAAAGAAGAGAGTCTTTACTAAGGACGACATAAGACTTTAAATTTCAAACCGAAATGAGTTTTTATTAGAGACTACTTGAAATCCTAACCTGAAAAGAAGTTTGACTAAGGCCGACTTTTAGTCCCAACTCCAAATGAGGTTTTACTTAAACTTTCTGAGCTTTGTTGAACTGAGTACAATAATCCCACCTCACTCTTATCAGGCGACATCTTACAACCAATCGGATGCCTTAATATAAAATGAAGCAGGACTGCTAAGGCTGGTAGGTTTTATTACAATTTCGAATTAAATCCATGAGTTATCGAAGTCAATATTACAATGGTATTTATAATTTAGTTGGATTCAAGTCCATGCAACTATTTGATAAACTAGTTTCCTTTTGAAGGTTCACTTGTTTTTTTATCTCATTTTTTTTTAAGTTGGGATTAAGGGTCTGCAAGAATGACATACCTCTGCCGCTAATTCCTCAAAGCAATGTTGCATCTCCCTAATGACTTTACATTGGGAGTCTTACATTTTACCTAATTCATATGTATTTAGAGTAGAGGATTTTTAATGAATACCTGACATCGTACAGGCTTTCAAGGCAAAACAGCACCTGCTTTCAAACAATTCGTCTATGCCATTGCAAGGATGAAGGGAGCTCATCCCAGCTTAGCGCAGTCCAAATAAGGTAGGCAGTAACATTTTTTATGATAGAAGAAGTATCATTTGATTCAAGGCTTTGTTTATATTTATTATTTTACATTTTTATTTGTTTTTGTTTTGTGTGATGTCTGTTGTGGACGCCCGCCTCCGCGAGGTCCACCTTGGGCGCGCCGTGGAATGCTAGATGGCAAATGTAATTTGCGCATCTGTTCAGTATCACGGAGTAGCTAAAGGTCGCCACGTAAAAAAACATCGACCTGCTCTGCTTTGTACCATATAATGGTGGAAAGGGTAAATAGTATAAGGGAAGAAATCCAAACAGGCTTAGCATCCTCTTTGAGGGACCAGTTGAGATTTTTCATTTCTCGAGTGAATAAATCGAAGGCCTGAATAAGAATCAAACCTGGATCTACCTGACCAGAAGCGAAAGCGCAAACCACTGAGCTACCCTAGTCCCCGTAAAATTCATTCCCAACTATTATAAGTGGTTTAAAGTCAAAATTCTCTTTTTTTTAGGGTTGTGCTTACAATCTGACTTGGCAGGAGGATACATCTAATCAGGTGTGTTTTACTTCTACCCATTTTGTGATTCATTATTTAATTAACTGTGCAATCTGTTATAGTGTAGTATTTACTCATGTTAGGAAAAGTATTAAGTCTCCACACAAAAAAAGTTTATTACGAGAAACTAAACAACGCTTTTCGAACACTTGATGTTCTTCTTTAGGTTACATCTAGAAAAAATATTGAAACGGCCTAAATTGATCCTTAAGTTAAAACTACATACTGAGACATGTCTAATTTTTAGTGTTTTTAGGGGTGGGAGGGAGTTCAAAGGAATGCAGAAGATCTTTCCTTAGGGGTCCACCCCTAAAAACACTCCCTGACACCCTCAGTCCTTGATTAGTCTCACAACCACCGCAACAGAGCAGGTAATTAAGAATCTCTTCTATGTATAAATTAGAGATGTCTCAGTATGTAGGTTTAAGTTAAGGATCAATTTGAGTCATTTCAATATTATTCCCGTTATCACTCAATAGTGTCAGATGCATTCATTTTAATTAGTTCGCACCTATGCTCCCAAAGCTCTTAAATGCATATAATTTTTTTGTAGATGTAACCTGAAGAACAACATGAAGTGTTCAAAACGCGTTGTTTAGTTTCTTGTAATAGACTTTTTTGTGTAGAGACTTAATACTTTTCCTAACCATTTCGTAATGTATGTGTTTATTTATTTACACTCTACAATACTATGGTAAAGTACCGAGCCTTTAGAACGCTCATTCTTATACGAACTTAGCTTACTTCCTTTATTGTTGTGGTGATTAATTTCATAGTGTCCTCATGAAACCTTGTAATATTTATAAATAGACATTACATCAACAGGGATTCCTTAAAATAAAAAAAAATAATTTATAAAAGTTTGAATTAAATTTAACAGATGAATATTGTAAACATTCTGTGGTAAAATGGATAAACAAACAAAAGTCTCCACACAAATGAAGTTTTATTCAACAACAACAACGCGTTTCGAACACTTTGTGTTCATCATCAGGAAGACACCGAAGGTTGTGGTGATGAAGGGTTGGTCCTGTGAAAACAACACTTTAAACTTTTGTTTGTTTATCCATTACAAAATCATACATATACATATATTTATAGTTTGTTTATCTAAATACCACACAATTACGGATTGTACAACTAATGATTGTAAACATTATTGAATGTTTATTACAATTAGACTCAATTATAAGTGCAGACAACCTTTTGTCTGCCAGGGTTGAAGACTTTACTAGTTACAGCTTTACTAATTTTTTTCTAAATTTCTTTGTTTATCCTGACTTCTCCAGACCTTTCTTCCCTCTACTCTCTTCCCTCCCTTCCTTCTGAATACCACACCAGATGTCCTATTTCACTTGTTTCAGTTCGATGGTGACATCTACGAGTTAAATTAAATCATCCCACTTCAAACAGATAAACCTGAAGGTGGTTTATCCTATATATTTGAAACGCGTTTCTTGGATAATAAAACTACTTCATGTGGAGTCATATTCTATAATTTTCAATGAAATAAAATATATTTTGTCATGATGGACTAATTACCCTATGTTAATGACAGTATTAGAAATGTTATTACCTTTTTTTTTGTTGTTTTTTCTGCTTTTTGTGACCTCTAAATCAGGGAGTTTATTACTCACTTGTTTTAAGTGCATATATATTTCAAGTTTGTACAACTAAAAGCATTTAAACATAAATACATTTGTGTTTTATTCTTAACATTTATAAAGAGTTCTTATTGAATATAAAATAGAGTTGTTAGTATATAAAGAACAAAAAAAAGCAGTAATTTTTAAATAATGCTTGTTTAATTTATCTGAAAAGAAAAATGAAAGGACAGATAAAGGGTGTTGTAGTGAATTGGAAAATTCTTTGAAATTGATTTAGCAGACATATTCAAGAGTGGTGTTTGTTCATTTGCAGAGGCACAAGACTTGCTGCGAGGATAGTTTAGTTTGGAGGCTAAGCGTGTCCATGGCTCATGTTGTTCATTCTTTTGGGGGACCCAAAGGTGCTGGCTACTTGTGGCACGAGTTTTCACAGGAACTCAGATTTAGATGGAATTCAAACATGCTTATACCAGGGTATGTCAATCTTTAAGTTTTCCTACAATCTATTGTAGTTTATTTTCTCTACTTTTGTAACTTTTACTATTCTTAAAATCAAGCCTATTATCTATAGTATGGGAAATTGTTTCCCCTATAATTTATCCAAGAAATATTATTTAGTTATATATTTCTACAGATATATGTATTGTTAACCCTGAAGATGACCAGTGAAGTCAAAAGCGGTGATTAATCAAGTAAAGTTCTTTTGCGTTAAAAGTTTGTCTTAAGATGACCTTGGGAGAGTTACTTTGTCAGTTGCCTTTTCAACACCGTAAAGTGTTTAGAAGAAAAGAACATGTTCTTAAAAAGACCGTCAACACTGAAGCTAACTTGGTTTTCAATGATATTTGTATAAAAATATATTTTTCCCGTATATATGCAAAACACTATTTTTTTGTGGATGTTTGATCCAGCGTCAAACAATAAAACACCTTTAAGTCTACATGTTTTATGCTGGACCCAACCTCGATAAAGAAAAATAGTGTTGAATATATGTGACCCAGATAAAAAAACATTGAATTATATTTATATGTATATATACCAGAAATTGATGGTTAACGTGAATTATAAATCAAGTCTAAACCAAAATAAGAAATACTTTTTTCTTATATTTATTTAATCTTCGTATTTTTGTCAACTTTACAGACCTACCTTTATAAATTAATTTCTTTATTTACCTGAATATTTATTCATAGTTTTTCTTATTTACACACACCAAGGTAATTTTTACCCCTGTATCTTTTTAATAATACTTCTTTGATTGTTTGTGATCTATCATAACATTGATCTATTAATATCCTTGCTTCTTTATTCTACCATTTCTTCTCTATATCATTACCTTTTAACTTATGATGTATCTGTATAGATATGTATCATATATTGATTATATCTATTTATATTATTTCTCTCATTAGTGCTTTATTTCTCTATATGGTTATTATTCATTATATAATATGTCCCTTGGAAAGAATTCATTCCAATTGACTGCTGATCATAGTTAACAAATTGTTTATGCCGAGAATGCGATAAACTTGAGCAACATATATATATATATATATATATTAGTGTACTTCGGTAGCAGTCCTTCCTTTATACATGATTGGTTATACACGACTGAATATTGTCGATCGATGATCTTCTTCTTCAACTTTTCAAGTTTGCGGAAAATTAATTTTTCGTTGTGAGAACAACGGTTCAAGGAATGAATTCTTCTTTTCGACGCGTTTCGACTGTCTACTGCAGTCATTTTCAAGACACAAAACAGGTGGGTTACCGGTCTCCTTATATAGCCGAGAGTCAGGGGGGGTGAGCGCTGATTGGTTGTGCTATTGTGGTTCTTCCTTCTCATTGGTTATTGGTTTGGCCTATTGCTGGGGCTTGTTCTCCGAGTAGCTTGAGTACTCTTGACATCCCAGTTTGTTGTCTATTGATTATAGGGCTATTTTTGGATATTTCTATTGCTTCATAGATTGGGAGTCTATTGTAATCATTGGTTTGCCTGATGATGGTGGTGTTTTCTGTAAGGTCCTGGCGGGATAGGTCGGAATTGTGTGCTTGTCTGGTATGGTTCTTTATAGCTCCTGATTGAAGGTGCATGGTGAGGCGTCTGGAAAGCGTTGTCTTCGTCATGCCGATATACTTGGCGTTAGCCAGGAGCTCACACTCTCCTTTTTTACATTTGTATTCGTACACGACGTTGACTCTCTGCAGATCGCTGGTTGCGGTGATGGGGCTGTTTTTTATGACTAAATTTGTTGTGGTCCGGGCCTTATAATAAATATGTAATTTTATTCTGTCGTGCTTATAATAAATATGTAATTTTATTCTGTCGTCCTTATAATAAATATGTAATTTTATTCTGTCGTATATATATATATTATATATATATATATATATATATATATATATATATATATATATAATATTATATAAGTAAAATAAATTCAAAACGAAGGAAACACAGAAAGACACAGACATAACTCACATCGATATTTCGACCATCGTCGTCATCAGGAGGTGTGAGTTATGTCTGTGTCTTTCTGTGTGTTTCCTTCGTTTTGAATTTATTTTACTTAAAAAAGTCCGCTGGACCGTTTCTTTTAATTGTATATATATATACAAAGATTTCACATAAACACGTGAAATAACAAATAACAAAAAGCCGGGTTTTTGACTCTGACGAAGACCGCTTGATACGGTTGAAAGATCTTAGTCTTGTTTTCCCACTTCATATTGTGGTTTGATCATTGATATATGTATATATATAAAAGTCTTGTTTTCCCATTTCTTATTGTGGTTTGATCATTGAATGTATATATATATATATATTTCGTTGAACAGCTGACCGTATTTCGCTGATGTCAATTCTGTCAAAGATTTCACATAAACACGTGAAATAACAAATAACAAAAAGCCGGGTTTGTTGACAATTTATTAATTTTTTCTTACAAACATTACTTTTCTTACTAACAAACATTACTTTTCTTACAAACATTACTTTTCTTACTAACATTACTTTTCGTTACAAACGAAAGTTTAGCTGACATCAGCGAAATACGGTCAGCTGTTCAACGAAATATGCTTAAAAGAAGGACTGCTTCCAAATTTTACAAATATATATATATGTATACTATTTGATAAAAGTATAGACCGTGGTATAGAAACGAAAGAACTGAACTCTTCAGTGTCACGTGTTCATTCAAACTACAGTAGTTGTTGAAATCCACAGACTATTTTTCTTCGTAAAATAATTTGTAATGTAATACTTAGTTTTTCTGTTTCAAAATTTATACTTCTGCCTATGAAAAAGGTTTTAAATAAAGACCGAAACGTTGACAATGAGAGTTTAATTTGAACCTGAAGAACTGACTGAGTCCCGAGAAACTTTAGTTTTGTATAAATATAACGTTAGCAACACAAAGATAGTCATAGGTATAACTCACTTCTATATTTCGACAATCGTCGTCATCAGAAGACGAAGTGTCCTGCAGAGAGGCATGGAAGTGACTGAAGTCCAACAGCACGATCGTTTTATACTCAGTGATGACACTACCATTGCCAAGCCAGAAACGAGGGGGAAGGAAACAAAGAAGTCAAAGACGAATGAAAAAGATGAAAAACAAAAGTAAATTCTTATAAAAGAGAAATAAAAGTAGCGATAAAAATTATTATAACTTTAACATATTCTCTGGATACTAGTCAAGTACATACAAAGTCCAGCTTACTGTACAAATCTCAAGCCAAACAGATTTAATGGCATAAAAGCTTCGACTGATAATTTTTTCAATGAAAATAAAATTTTTTCCCATTTCTCACATATAAGATCGCTAGAGCTTTGATAAGCATATATAATAAAAAGAGATAGGTAAACATTTTAAAATCTCAATTTGTTCTAAAAATTTATTAAAAAAAAAAAGAATAAGTTCATTACATTGTACATATGAGCAATAGTTTTGGTTGTATTCTCCCTTTCGTCTCAAAGGCTCGATTAAACTAAAACGAAAAAGTAAAACAGTCATACTTGATAAATTTACTTCAGAAGTGATTGACATTTCATTACGTTTTCCATATTACTTACTCTACAAACAACTAAGAAGTAATTATATTATTTACATTTGTAAATCCAAATGTTTTTTTTTCTTTCATATATACATACAACTATATTTTCACATTTGTATAATACACAACACATGTGTATAATTCCTTATTTTATTAATATATTTACATAAAAATAAATAAATTACCTCTACATAATTATTATACAAACAGTTGAGATTATTCTATTTAACTGGATTTATTAAGTCTAGATCTTTAATTGAAGTCAGTGCTTTGTTAAATCCAATAGTAGATTTATTGGGAAATCTATTCTAAGTTTTATTTTGACAGAGTCTTTAAGTGATAAAAAAAAACAATAATCACAGATTTTATTTAAATAGAACTGTAAAGTGGAATTAAGACTTGTTTATGAAATAAAGGACTCTAGGGTTGAGTTTTTGCAAAGTGGAAACTTTGTTGTATTGTATTTGATGAAGGATGGACATAGTGGATGGTTCTGAAACTTCTTTTAGAGTTAAGCTAGTTGAGTTACTTTATTTATAGGTTTTAAATTTTATTTTAAAATAATTAACTGATTTCTTAAAAATTTGTTTGAAATCATATATTAATTATTTGTTAGGCATGAGTATGACTTGTGCTTTAATGGGAAATACATCTGAGTCAGGTTGATAATAAGAAAGTCATTAGTTGTTGAGGGAGATGACTTTCTCCATGATAAGTCTGTTTTTCAGATCTCTAAGGAGGTCGAGTTGTTTTGGCTTGAGGGGATGTCGATTAATGACGAAGAGAAGTCAAAGCGGCACCAGACCTGACCGTGTTGTTGGGTTCCTGGTCGTGTAAATGTCCATATCATGATCTGTCCAGTTGTCTGAGGTATCACCAGCGCAGTAGTTGAGTGTGTGAGTTGAACCGGCATGCGAATACCTGCTGGTCGGCCTTCCGTTTTCTCTGGTGCTTCTTGAACGACGCCTGCCGCCGTTCTCGCCTCGGCCGCCTCCAGGGTAACTTGATCTTGACAGGCGCTCCGACACTGCCAACGACTGCCGTGACTGCCTCAGTTCTAAGACACATACCATCCCCCCCACAATCCCTTGTTACTTCAATCTCCACTCCTTCATTTCATGTAGGTTTTTACAACACCCATCCTTAACATCTTTCGGCACTCAGTTCACTCATGGTCGAGCTATATTTACTGGATGAACCAAAAGCACTTGGTAAGTGCTAACCACGTCCCTTATTTCTTAACTTCGATGATGTAACGAGAACAAGTAATTCAGCACGGCTGTGACAATGGACTTTGGTTTCCAATTGATCATAACCATTCTTTTAACGTATTCTAATTAATGTAGCTAGTGTTATCCATTTCTGGAATACAATTTTCACTTATTATTCTTAATATCCAAAATTAGCCTACTATATATTACTATTCTAATAAGCCTAGCAACCTGTTAGGTTAGGTTGCAGTGTCGGGCCAACAAGAGAATACAAATAGGGCAAAGATTGGTCCTTTGTCAATATAGTGTATATATAAGAAATCACATAAACACGTGAAATAACAATCAATGATCAAACCCGTAAGAGTTGGCTTTTGACTCTGACGAAGACCGCTTATTATGGTTGAAAGATCTTAGTCTTTTTTCCCATTTCATATTGTGGTTTCATCATATATATATATGAAAAACGAAATGCGATCCAGAAAAACTAATAACACTTAAAATAAACTGTGACACATAGAAAGAAACGTAACAAGGACTCAATTTCAATACTTCGATCGTTATGGCGGTCGTCCTCAGGAGAAATGAATTGATAGAGAGACGACAGTCAACTGAAGAAGAACTCTCTGTTAAGAGGGCTAAAGCAGTGCTGCCGCAAATGAGAAAATAAAAAACCTAAGGAGTCGAGAGTGAAAGAAATTTAAAGAAGAAGAGCCCTTTGCTACGTTTCTTTCTATGTGTCACAGTTTATGTTAAGTATATATATATAAACGTCCAAACCACAATAAGAAATGAAAGAAAAAGACTGATATCTTTCAACCGTGGTGGTTGGGATTTGACTCTGACGAAGACCGCTTGTTACAGTTGAAAGATCTTAGTACTTTTTCTTATTTCTTTTGAGGATTGAACATTGACTGTTATTTTAGTGTTTATTGTGAAGTCTTGCTATATACATATATTTGATATAATTATATCAAAGAAATAACTGGAAAAATAAATTAATAATAAAATGTATTTGATGTGTTTCTTTGATTGCAGTCACGTGTGTTGATTGTGATATTTTATTTGTTATGGTAATTATGTCATAGAAAATAAATTTTGATAAGTAATTATTGCACTTAATAGTTTTTCTACTTTAAAAGCATGAAGTGTAGAAAAATATGAGAAATGTATTTGAGGATGTTTTATTTTCACTCAAAACTCCTGCATACCTTTCTTCGGAGAGGAGACATACAGGTTAATCGACCGTTTGTTCGGTGTGAAGTACTCTCTAAGCATCCCTCTACTCTAAATAAACTCTGGTAAAGCACCATTTATGACTCCTCATATATATATATATATATATATATACAGTAATGAATTGTCGACCGTGGGACAGAGATATAACTAAAAAAGGCAAATCGGGATGCGGTCAGTTTCTTCCACTTCTAATCAAACTCTCATTGCTGACTTTTGGATTTTATTCAAAATATTTTTTAAAGATTTGTCTTTTTTAGTAATATATCTGTTCTACGGTCGACAATTTATTACTGTTTTGTATATCTTTTGGGAAAATAGAGTACTATGGTATGGGTTTTTATGAAGAAATAAAAATATTATATGGCCTTTGAAAAAGATTTTGAATAAAATCGAAACGTCGGCAATTATAGTTTGATTGGAAGTGGAAAAACTGACCGCCATCTCGATTTGTCTTTTTTAGTTTTATATGTATATAGCTTCTTGACCACTGATTTTTAAAGTTCAAAAACTGGTTTCTTGAGGATTTTTGGTCTAAAAAAATTACACTCGTGTTTACATGCCGACGTTCTGATATGATGCTGGTCGATAGAGGCATGGACCGTAAAGAGGTTCTTCCTCATAAACAATCCTTGAAAATTCCAAATAATTTTTGGTGAAACGTCAGCGTTGGAAGCGTAAGGAAGCGTAATTTTTTTAGACCAACAATCCTCAGGAAACCAATCTTTGAACTGTATAAATAAAAGTTTTTTTTTATCCTCGACCACATATATTGAACAATATTTTTCTTTTTTACCCGAGATTTGGTCTAGCTTCAAACAATACAACACCATTAAGCCGATTTTCGTCTATATTAATTGATGTAGCTCTGAAGATGTCTACAGATATAGACAAAACGTCGGCTTAAAGGTATTATAGTGTTTGAAGCTAGACCAAACTTAGATAAAAAAGAAAAATTATATATATATACAAAACTAAAATTTATGGGGACTCGAGTTCTTCAGGTTCAAATTAAACTCTCATTGCTAACGTTTCGGTTTTTATTTAAAACCTTTTTAATAGGCAGAAGTATACATTTTGAAACAGAAAAACTAAGTATTACGTTAAGAATTATTTTACAAAGAAAAGTAGTCTGTGGATTTCAACAACAACTATAGTTTGAATGAACACGTGACACTGAATTGTTTCACATTATATTATTTGTAAAATAATTTGTAATGTAATACTTAGTTTTTCTATTTCAAAATGTATACTCTTGCCTATAAAAAAGGTTTTAAATAAAAACCAAAACGTTGGTAATGAGAGTTTAATTTGAACCTGAAGAACTGATCGAGTCCCGATAAACTTTAGTTTTGTTTCTATTCCACGGTCGATACTATTATAAATATATATATATATATATATATATATCAAAGTGAGAAAATCAGACGGAAGAAAATTCGATAAATCTTATTCCTACTTATATTCCTACATTCGTCGTCATCACTTAAAACACTTGTTTGAGAAACAAAGTAAAAAGGGCTCTGCCTGCCACCTTATCTTTCGACTAAACCAGATTGATTTTCATCCAAATTTGTAATCTGTGCCTTTTTTTAATTGATACAGGGCTGGCGAAATACCTAAGTGAGTTTTATAGGTGACTTTTTGAATTTGTCTTCATACTTTTCGTATTTATTGATAAAAAAATTTCACATAAAAAGTGAAATAACAAATCAATAATCAAACCAAAATATGAAATGGGAAAACAAGACTAAGATCTTTCAACCATAACAAGCGGTCAGAGTGAAAAACTCAGTTTTTTGACTCTTACTAAGAAGCTTGTTACGGTTGAAAGATCTAAGTCTTGTTTTCCCATTTCTTATTGTGGTTTGACCATTTGTATTTATTGATATATAAATCTATAATAGAGGATAAAGTTTTCTTTGATATTTAATTTAATGTTCTTAAAAATAATTTTATATGTATTTTTGTCTGTTTTCCTTATCTCGACCACATATATTTAACAGTATTTTTCTTTTTTTATCGAGACTTGGTCCAACTTCAATAATATAACACTTTTAAGCTGACGTTTCGACTATATTTCTAAACATCTTCAGGTGTTGAAAATCTTCATCTTCTTCTTCAGTGTGCTGAAAAACAGTTACTAGGGCAGTACACTACCTGATTTGAACAAAAAACGTTAGGTAGTTGCTTCCTCACAATAGAAAAATACCAAGGTAATTGTTTATATTAATTAAATAATGCAATATAATTACTTTTCATGTTATTATAATTAAATTCTGTATTGATGTAGCCCTGAAGATGTCTACAAATATAGATGAAACGTCGGCTTAAAGGTGTTATATTATTGAAGCTAGACCAAACATCCATAAAAAAGAAAAATAATATATTTTTGTCTATAATTACTTTTTCAGCTGTTTTTTTTAAGTTTTTATTCTATATATATTTTATTTAATTTCTGGTTCAGATTATTGCTTTTTGTTTTTTTTTTTATAAAAATCCTCTATGAGCTATCATAAATTGATTTAAACGGAAGTAAAGTTATTTTTTTGTTTTAAATTGAATGGAATCCGAGAAATGTAAGTTTTTTGTTTGTATTTAATTTAGAAAGGAAAGAACGCGTGCTGTTTTTGTTAGATATTTAAATGCGTTGCTGGTTGGATTCTCAGGTGGAGAAATAAAAGCTCGGTTTTGACTTTATGAGTGTATATTTGACATACTGTAGTTGGATGATTTGAAGAAGTAGTTACCTGGCCGGGAGTTGACTAGGCAGGAGTTGGTGTAGTTCCCATTGCCGTTGAGGTAGCGTCCAGAGCTGTTTGAGTAGCTGTGTTGGGACTGTCCATCTGGAACTGTCCTTGTTTTCGTTGGCTTTGAGCTGAAATGAGCTCTTCCTTCGTCGTTAGCGGTTATTGAACCTAAAACAAAATTATAATCACTTATTTTATTGCTTAGTTCTTTAAATACAAGTGTACAAATATATGTGTATACCAGTGTTATTCAAACTTTTTTCGACGTGGAACCCTTTTTGGTTCCAGTAACTTTTCCGGGAATCCCCGGATTCTAATGATTTCATACAATCATAATATAAATATTTACAATATGCCTTTTAAAATAGTATGTATGTTTAAAAACAATTAAAAAAGTAATATTACTGCAATTTGTATTTTACGAAAAAAAATTCAAAACTAAAATATTTTAATTTTCTTATTTTCCACAAGTGCATAACACATAAAACAGAATTACTAGTAATTTTAACACAGAGTTTGTTTTGTAATCATTTTTAGCTTTATAGTTGAGAGTTTGATTCTCAAGTTAGCCCCAGCATTAAGTCTACTTCGGTATTTGGTTTCTATGGCAGTTTAAAGAGAAAATCGAGTTTCATATAAATAGGTAGTGGGAAATGGTAGGAATGTGTGAAATGCTACTTTTGCAATAGCAGGATCAGATAGTTCCAAAAACTGACTAGTGATTCATCCTAAATATGAATAAATTTTGACTACTTCTGCTTATGGATATATGTAGATATAAACATTATTCGGTTTCATGATTCACAAGAAATATAGAATAAATCCATACCCACAAAAAAAAATTTTTTAGAAAAAAGTTTTTATCTAAATGTTTTTCAAGGAACCAAAGACAGTCCGTTAAGGAACCCCTGGGTTTAGCGGAACCCACTATGGGAACCTTTGGTGTATACTATTGGAAATAAAAAAAAAGACAGTGTAAACTGCTGCCCCTTGTTTCAATTTTGCCATTTTCGTTAGTCATCTTAAGTAGAAGAGGTTATACTTTATCAGATTACAGTTAGGCCGTAATCATTGGGGACTAACCAAATCGTAACCTTGCTTTTTCTTACCTTCATTTGTTTTTTGATAGGATAACCTCAGAGAATTATTATTTTTATTTTCATAGAAAGAAATGCTATATAATATTACTAAAGCTACTTTACTGCATTAGATTAAAAAAAAAACTAACTCAGATTTTCTGAAAATTCGAGTTTGTAAGTGTGTTTCTTTACTTTATGGGTTTCTCTTCTTATATTTTGAACTTATCCAATTCGTATCGTCTCTCCGATTTTATAGTCTCCGATATATATATAGAAACACTTTATTTTTCTCGGAATTTTGTCAGGATTAATATTTAGAATCACCTTTTCGCAAACATTTTGTCTTTATTTTAAGACATCCTCAGGGCTATAAACTAACAAAAAACAATGGACAGTTGTCATATCTACTTTACATTCATTATAAAAAATTCAAAAATTTACTTACTCAAGGCTAGCTTCTAATACCGAACCAACAAAACCGTTATCTGTCGTTGCATGTGCTGCTACCTAGCGACATTTATTGAAAACACTGTTTTTTATATTACAATTAATCCAGGCAATATAAACTAAGAAAACATTGGAACATTAGCTATTTATAATGGAACTATAAATAATACTTACGTTGGCGAAAAAGTGGTTCCAAATATTAACCCTGACTAAATTCCGAGAAGAAGAAAAAGTGCTTATTAGTAATTGTGGTCAAGAAAATAGTACCTTGTTATATATCTATATATAAACACTAATCATTAATTTGTGATTCACCCTGAAAGTTGTTTTTATAATCTGCCCGTTTGAGTATAAATAATTAAATGATTAGTTTATTTGAGTTAAGTAACAACAGGATAGTTTTTTACTCTTTCTTACTGTACTCCTTTGTTTCCCCAAACATCCCTTTCTGGACATTAGTCCTTTCCTGCGCTTTCACCCTTTTATAATATCACTCTTCCCTCCCACTCTTCTCTTATTATGGTTTGATCATTGATATATATATACACTTTTTCGATGAAAATACGATCCAAAATTGACAAATACAGTTCAATGTTCATAAAGAAACATAGAGAAATTAAAAACATACACTTACAGTCTCTAATTTTTGTTTGAACCGTCTTCAGGAGAGATAAGAGAGGGAAACCAAGCGCACTGGTACAGAGACGGTTGGAGACTGTCTATATACGTCTATATATAAATATATATATATATATATATATATATATATCATTAAATAACTTGCCAACATAAAGTCTAGTATGTTTCTTACATACCTTCTCGAGTTTTCTTATATTATTCCTCCATCTTTCCGGTACCATATAAATCAACTCACCGAATGATTTATATGGTACCGGAAAGATGGAGGAATAATTTAAGAAAACTCGAGAAGGTATGTAAGAAACATACTAGACTTAAAGTTGGCAAGTTATTTATTTAATGATATATGTTTAAAAAAGGTCTGCTCCCAAAGTATACCAATATATATATAAAGATTTCACATAAACACGTGATAATAACAATGAATGACCAAACCACAATATGAAATGGGAAAACAAGACTAAGATCTTCCAACCGTAACAAGCGGTCTTCGACAGAGTCAAAAGCCCAAAAGAGCTGTGATTTGGCCATATATATATATATTCCAATGCAAGCTGAGGATATAGCTATGTGGCCCCAGTAGGGGCTGTAACATCTGTATTTGGAGTAATGAGGAAATGGGACATAGTGATTGGTAATTAAAGAGAAACTGACTCTGTCTGTCGACGTAGGACATGCGCTGACGGCCGAGGGAGCGGTTGCTGTAGACAGACACCTGGTCCCAGTCCTTGTGGGCGGTGAAGGCGTTGAGCTGCGCGAGCGAGGACATGGGGCCGGGGCTGGACGCGGGGCAGCAGGCCACGGGCAGGCCGCCTACCAGCGCCAAGCCCTTGCCGCCTCCCTCGAGGGTGTGCAGCTTGCGCGACCGCCGCCGGCTGGCCGCCACGAACACGATCACCGCGATCACCACCGTGCCGCAGATAGCCGCACTGGCTGCGATCGTGATCTTGTCCATGTTATTAGGCGGTGCTGAGGCTGTCCTCACTTCGCGGCACTGGCCGTAGGGCACGCTTTCCGGCGACACACTCACCTCCTCTAGGGACACCACGCACACCACGATGCACTCCTGTAATAACAACCACACACATGTCATCCACACCTCCACCACCGCCTCCCCACACCCTCCCCGCACATACCTGTGATGGCACGTTCTTTATCTTGAACTCCCTCTCGCTGGCGTCCAGCGGTGGACCTTGCTTGAACGACTTGTCCCCGAACAGCCGGTACACCACTCGGAATCCCAGAATATTCGCTGTTTCAGATTCCCACTGAATTATAACCGAGTTGTCTTGCCTGAAACAAATAACAATATTAACAGTACCTTCAGATTTGATTATTTAATAGAACTATGCATTCTATTATTATTTTAATTGAATCCATAATGAAAGTATTTAGTTTACTGTATAATTATAAGATTTAAATAGTATAACTTGAGTTGTTAGCAATGCTAGGTGAGTTAGAAAAGGAGCCAGAGTAGATGTATTTCGAAACCAGAGAAAAAGATTTCCTCTGCAAATTATAATGCACTTTCTTATACTTGTTTAACTTTCTATCATACACTCCTGAATGCACTCATCATCTAGAGTTCATAATCCTTTGGAGTTCATGGTCATTCAGAATTCAATAAAGTGTAATCCCCCATGTTGACCTTCTTGAGATTGCAGAAAAAGACCAAAAATAAAGACGCGTACAGTTAAGTCTAGTGACCTAGCATTTCGGATTTGCCAGCTCTGTGATGTTATTCTAGACCGAGAACTATCAAACGCCCAGGTTTGTCACCATGAACCCTAGACTCCCTTCAAGCACTCAGCAAATGAAATGCTACATTCATTAACTGTGCAATCTGTTGAAGTGTGGTATTTACTCATGTTAGGAAAAGTATTAAGTCTCCACACAAAAAAGTTTATTACTAGAAACTAAACAACGCGTTTCGAACACTTGTTGTTTTTCTTCAGGTTACATTTGCTCTGCTGGGGTGGTTGTTCGGGAGGTGAGACCAAGCAAGGACTGAGGGTTTCAGGGACCTCTTACCCCTAAAAACAGTCCCTGACACCCTCAGTCCTTGCTTGGTCTCACCTCCCGAACAACCACCCCAGTAGAGCAGGTAATTAAGAATCCCTTTTATGTATAAATTAGACAAGTCTCAGTATGTAGTATTAAGTTTATGGATCAATTTAAGCCATTTCAATATTATTCCCGTTATCACTCAATACTGTCACATGTATTCATTTAAATTAATTCGCTCCTATGTTCCCAAAGCTCTTAAATCGTATATTTTTTTCTAAATGTAACCTGAAGAAGAACATCAAGTGTTCGAAACACGTTGTTTAGTTTCTAGTAATAAACTTTTTTGTGTGGAGACTTAATACTTTTCCTAAAATGCTACATTCTTCTGCTGTGGGAATGAACACGAATGATCGACAATGTCTTGCGTTCTTTGACCTTTGCTGATGTCTGAGTCTGACCCATCATCGGCAATGCCTCTCCACTTGAACAAAACACCAAGTTTTGTTTTCCTTTCCAAGGCTCTATCTTAATTCATTTCATCTCACCTGAATCTCCAGCTTAAATCACAGTTCTATACTCTAGGTTAGATTCATTTGAACAAGCTACAGTTTTAATGTGTTGTCTAATTCAAAATAACACTTTTGTGAGGATAGTCCTGAGAGATTCCTGACCACAGCTTGTATTTCAGCCGTTATTCAGGATGTGGCCGTTCTCAGGTTATAAACTGAAAACAATCTATATAAAGTTTATGTTTGTGTCTTTGGTGATAGTCACTTGGAGGACTGAAATAAATTCCTAATTATTATTACCTTATTCTTCGACTCTTATTGGGGAATAAATTTAATAAGTAATATTAAAAATTGAGTCACTACAACAAAAATGAGCCAGGCTTGCTGAGTGGTTAACGTACTCGCCTCTGGGCTGGTGGTCTGGGCTTCGATCCTCACCTGTCCTCGATTTATACAAGGGGTGAATAAATCTGAACATGTGTCATCTCTGGCAGAGAACATTAAACCTGTTTTGATCATGGTTATGGCATTTTTGTGCCATAACTGCTTAGTCAAGCCAGGCCGCCTTGTTGACAAGTTGCCCTTTAGCCACCTCCATTGAAAGCATGAAGGTGCCCGAGGTGGACCTCGCGAGGTCGGGCAACACAATGCTACGCACGAATTCTAACAGTTACTCCGCAAAACGGTACCTGGGCCACGAGTAATAGACAAGCTAAAGACCAGGTAAAGTGCGGACATTAAGCCGTCGACTCCGAGCCTGTACGATGTCAGGTACTTGTTAAAGATCCCTACGCGAAATGCACCTAAGTTAGGTCAAATTTACGACTCCCAATGTAGAATCCGTAGAATCACCTATCAAACAAAAATTCGGTAGACGACTAACGTTAGCACTCGCTAAGGGATCAATATAAACAATAAAAAAAATACTACAACAAAAGAAGTGTAACAGGTGAAATCCTGACGGTAAACAAGTAACAAACGTGAAATATTTTGATACAATCAGAACTTGATTTGAAGTCTATTGAAATGAGTTCATTCCACATGTGATCATGGGGGACCATGATTGTGAACTTATCTATCTTTGTGCCCTCATGAAAGTATATATAGCTGAGGGTGAAAGCTCATGCCTGTAGGTGTTGGAAACAATAACGGCAAGTTGGAAAGATAGTGGTTACTTAATAGTGGTGTCATACCATGTTGAATGAACAGACTCTCATCTGATTACCTAACTTACGAAACATCGGGCGTGGTTAGTTTTTGGTTGGGTGACCGCCTAGAAGCATCACATGTCTAGGATTGTGCAGTGACGTAGCTACTATTTTTGGACCCCCCCCCCCCCCCCAGAGGAGTTTAAGATTTGGCCCCGGATAATCCGTTAATATTCAAAACTCCAGAGCGTTTTTTCAGGGAATTATAATCAAGGATCTAATTTTAGACTGCTGTTATTAGTCCCAGACTGACATCTTATTTCAGTACTCGTATATATACGGTATAAAATGGGGGCCAGGTTTGCTCAGTGTTTAACGTACTCGCTTCTGGACTGATAGGACTGGGGTTCAATTCCCACCTGGCCCTCCATTTATTCATGCGGGAAGTGAATAAATCTGAGCACGTCGTATAGATAACTCTCTGATGATATTGTATTTTAGTTAATACCTGAAGAAGAACACTACGTGTTCGAAACGCGTTCTTTATACTATTAGATTTCTATATGTGGAAACCATTTCATTACCTTTTTACCCTAGAACATTAACAGTGTTTAACTACGTTAGTTTTATGAGAGATTTGTGTTGCGGTACATGACACGCCTCCATGAGGTCCACCTTGGAAGTTTACCGTATCCACATGTAAGTAGTAGAGATAAAGATCTGTTGATACGGCGAAAGGGTCGTCTGGGTTGTTGAGATTACCTGTGTGCTGACTTGACTATGACGTCCTGCGGCTGGTTGTTGCTGGACCCCAGCACAAGCGGTGGCCTGTGAGGCCAGGCAGGCGTGGGGCTGGGTCTCCTTGTCGTGTTGACTCTCGACACACCAGTGTTTTTCTCCGACGATGTACTGGCGGGAGTGGTGGTCCTGGTCGTCGTGGAGGCCGTCGTCGTTGTCGACGCTCTGGTTGTCGTCGTCGACGTTGTTGTACTGCTGGCAGTCGTGCTCGGCTCTGTAGTCGATGGTGGCTTACTCGTGCTTGACGATGTTGTTGTTGAGGAGGCACTTGTTGACGGTATCTCTTCCGCCTCTACCACGCCTAGGCCTAGTTCGCTTTCTTCCAATTCCTCTTCCACCATTGTTACAACTCCAGGTCTTTCCGTTGTACACACGAGCTCTGCAAAATAGAATCTTTAGTTATTTACGTTTTAAGTGTATTAGCTCTACCATTCAATTATTCCCCACTGTTTTCAGACCTATATAACACGGTATAAACTTAGGAACAATAAAAACAATAAACTTTGTTAATAATCACTAAAATATATAACATATATAATTTAACAATATAAAAGAGAACTCTCCCGTGTAGGGAGGACAGGAAAGGGTGCAGTGTTGTATATTCGCATCCTGTTAGATCATCGAAGTTAAACAACATTGGCCGTAGTTACAACTTGGATGGGTGACGATTTTAGCTGTAGACTAGAACACCCGTGACTGCTTGTGTAACTTAGTGTTAAGACATTATAGCAACAGTTAATAATATACATTCACAGAATTTGATTGACAGAGTAACCCTTTTTGCTTTTTTTTCTTATTAAAGAAATTCCATTAAGCCATGAAAACGAAGAATCTTATATGGACCAACCTTTTCATATAGTATTCTTAACATGAATCAACATATATACACATAAGTATATTTAATAAAACATAAATATTTTTTAAAAGTAAACAATTTCCTTTATTTTATTACATAAATAAATGAAACATCAATTCAAGGTATATACACAATCAAGCATATTTAAAACAAACAAAACCTGTAAATTAAAATATTTGATTTATTTTAGCCAACATAAAATAATATTAATGATAGTAATGTGTCATTATAACATTACCTTAGATCTTTCGAAGAAAAATTCGTCAGGTTAAGCTGACATTTGTGTTCAAGTTTATATTACTAAAATTATTCATTTTAAACCTCTAGTGTAATAGTTTATTGTATATATATATATATATATATATATGAAATTATATATAACTAGCAGAAGTACCCGACGTTGCTCGGGAATAAAGAGAAGAAATGATAGACAGAATAGTAATTTTTATTTCTAACATATATTTCTTCATAATTAGACAAAGATATACAATATCATATTTAAGACAACTGTATGAGACATTCATATTTTCAATTATCTTGAAAGCAAATCGTACATTTCACAATCCTTTACAATACTTCTCTGTAAACTATATTCTTAGTTTTGCCTTGTGGTACATATATGAACAGATTTGGTTTAATTCCAACTCTTGAGCAGCCAACATAAAGTTGACCATGTGAGAAACAATGTTCTTTCAAGTGTAAGCCTGCTACTTTCAGAGTCTGACCTTGAGACTTATTAATAGTCATGGCAAAACATAACTTTATTGGAAATTGCAGCCTCTTGAATTGAATTACAGAATCAGTTGGTGATATTGGTATCCTGGGTATGAAAACTGATTCTCCTGCTGCACATCCAGATAGAATTATTGCTTCAATAACATGAGGCATCATTTTTTTGATAACAAATCTAGTCCCATTACAAAGCTTAGGTGGATCTAAATTTCTAAGTAACATTATTGGGGCACCAATTTTAAGTTCTAATTTATGAGAAGGCAGACCAGACATCTCCAAAGAATTCAAAAATTCAACTGGATAATTCACTGCTTCATTTGGATCAATAACAGTGTCAATAGATTTGTAATTCATGGTGCCTCCCTCCAGGGAATTAATTCTTTCTGATGTGTTCTGATATATAACAATCTCTCTGCCTCAATTTTGGCATACATATCCACAAGATATTGATGGAAAAGAGCTTTGCTTCTATGAAGATGATTAAATTGATTTGGTCTAATCATTGAATGAAATTTA
The DNA here is from genome assembly GCA_026182355.1 of Hermatobates lingyangjiaoensis. Taxonomy (NCBI): domain Eukaryota; kingdom Metazoa; phylum Arthropoda; class Insecta; order Hemiptera; family Hermatobatidae; genus Hermatobates; species Hermatobates lingyangjiaoensis. The sequence goes on along the minus strand of JAPFBL010000182.1, from coordinate 401,470 downwards.
TAAAAATCCATACAGGAGACTGCCTTATTTGTGCCATATTGAGGTATTCCAAAATAGTAGCCATCCTCACCAGTCACATTAAGCAATGGATATTGTAAAGCATCATATGAACGATGAGTTTCATTTATCCTTTGCAATTGATTATCTTTCCCATGCAAGATTATATCTCTTTTTCCATGCTCTTCACCAGATATTATCACAGCTACTTCATTGCATTCAGGTTGATTAAATCTCCTAGAATGTTCCCCAGATGGCCTTTTATCAGCATTTATCACTAATTTCAATTCTAGATTTGGGGCATTGTCTAAAGCACTTATAAAACTTCTCACATAATTGTTTTTGGTGTGTAGCATTTCTTGGAGTTTCAATACCAAATCAAACTTAAGTTCATCATTTGGATTACACCTCCTTTTGGTCTGATGATCTCCATCAATTACATTGCACCTTCTTTGGGCTTCCTGTGTCATATCACCCACAAAATAAATCTGCAAGAACTGATGAGAATCTTCCTGAAGAGGTAATAGAGATCCTATCCTATGGTGAATTTGTCCATTAATCTTAAAAGTGGGCATAAACCCACCTTCATCATGAATGTTTGCACCAAAGGAGCACATTTGAAAGGCACAATTATACTTTCTAATGTTTCTCAAGAAATGTTTGGACTCTGAAGTTTCTCCAATCAAAAGTCCTTTAAGCGGTTCAGGAGGTTCTTTAAGGAGATTTATTCTAATTTTTCCTTTTGAACAGCAAATTCCTTCAGATTCACGGTCCCATTTTAAAGCACCACATACTTTGCACTTCACAGTCATACCACCTATTTTTACAAAATGCTCATTGGCATAATTATGTGTTGGATCATAATTAAAAGCCATTAAATTCCAGTCCTTAACTTTTTGATTGCGATGATTAGCTATTCTAGCTTGGTCTTGCTGGTGCCTCTGATTCCTAGCTTCTACAGATTCATTTTCTCTTCTGGCTATAGCTCTTGTTTTCATAGAATGAAGTCTTTCTGACTTCTGTTAAGTCTCTCTTCCCTTTGCAACTGAGACTCATTTTCTCTCAAATGGGCACTTCTTTCTTTTTGGTCTTGAAGACGAAGTGATGTTTGCTCCTCAGTTTCTTTTTGCCTCTGGAGTTGTTTTCTCAAGGCAGCTGGGGATTTTCTGCCCAATGTGTTTTTCTTAGGTGGCATAATGAAGAATCACTGAAAATAAATATTGGCTATTCACAAGAATATGTAGATGAAAACATAAAGTGTAATGCTGTTCCAAGGTTTTTTAAACAGAAAAATTTTATTCTTTTTATAACTCAAATTATTTCATTAAAGTATTTCAAATTTTTTATTTATTAAACCTTTAAATATCAATTTTATTTCAGTCGATTAACTGAAAACATTTCTAAGTCAATGTAAAAAAAATAAAGCTAAGTAGGAATTTGTACTTACTATTTGAAGTATTATTTAAGTATTGAAGTTTGAATTGAAGTGTTATTTAAGAAATTAAATGGTTAACACAATAAAAAGGTTTAAAGATATTTGGAATGACGCGGAGAACTAAACTAGGAGTATAATTGGCGCCTTTTTAGAATGATTCAGCTCTACTGTTCCTCTAATCAATGCCATCTGAATTAATTCATTTTAAAATAGTCCCCTTCTCTCAGTGTTGCTAATATAAGCATTAATTTAAAGAAAGGGAACGTATTTAATTATTTACATTTTTCTGCTTAAATACAATGTGAAACTACTTATTGTGTGTGTGTGTGTGTGTGTGTGTGTTTTGTTAGCAAAACACACACACACTTTTCGTTTTAGGCTTCTACTAAGGGAATGTGGTTAGTGTAAGCCAGGGATGCGCAAAGGTTTTTGTCTATGGTTGATGTGGGATCCCCCCACTGGGAGCCCTTAGTGTAAGCCAGGGATGCGCAAAGGTTTTTGTCTATGGTTGATGTGGGCTCCCAGTGGGGGGATGGTGCTTTGCAAAGTGGCCTAAAACCTTCCTTATTACCACATGTGGCCACATGTAAAATTTCAGAAAGATTCGTCAAGTCTGTGAGGAATGCATAGAGGACAAACGGACATACAAACATACAGACGAACAAAATTATATATTAGATATATATTATAATATTATATATATATATATATATATATATATATATAATTAAAATAAGCAGTGACACATAAACAGAAACACAACAAAGACTCACTTTTCAATATTTCGACCGTAATGGCGGTCGTCCTCAGGAGAAGAAGTGAATTGACGGAGGGACGACAGTCAACTCAACAGTCAACTTAAATGACAGTCAAATAACAGTCAACTAGTTGACTGTCGTCCCTCCGTCAATTCACTTCTTCTCCTGAGGACGACCGCCATTACGGTCGAAATATTGAAAAGTGAGTCTTTGTTGTGTTTCTGTTTATGTGTCACTGCTTATTTTAATTGTTATTTGTCCTGCCGGACCGTTTTTCGTTTATCATGGTATATATATATATATATATATATATATATATATATGAATTTCATACATCTGTTTAATGCTTAACTTCCCAATACGATTTTTAAATCAACACGTTGACTTTGAATTGATTTGAACCAGGGAAACTGACCGCTTCCTGATATAAAGCATGTAACAAGAATTAACCGTAAATACGTGAACTAAAAAAAAACATTGTATAAACAACAATAGGATTTCCAAAAATGGGGCTGAAATCTTTCTTAGAAGAACTCGTGAGGTTTATTCTATAACATAAATAGATTTTATAATCTGGAGTCATTAATTTTACTTGACTTATGTTGAGAGAATTTATTTTTCATTCTCTTTTCTGTTTAATGCTATTGTTTGTAAGATAATCTATTACTCACTGTTTTCTTTAATACTTATTTTAATAATTCGTCATAAACTGGAATTAACAAATATTGCAATTTTCACCTGTGTGCAAACATTTAAACAGTTTTATAAGTATATGGATAGTATAGGTGTGTTATCTAATCGGGATTCGGTTAAATTTTCTAGGTTCAAAAATCAAACTTTCATTGCCGACGTTTTGGTTTTATTTTAAAACCTTTTTCATAGGCCTGCAAACAAAGGGTAATAAGAAATCACATATCAGCATCCAACATATAAACAATATGAAGATGAATTGTTACAACTTATGAATATTCATTCATATTCATTTTTCATTTTATTCAATGCATTTTTATATTGTTTATATGTTGGTTGCTGATATATGATTTCTTATTATCCTTTTTGTAGGCCTATGAAAAAGGTTTTAAAATGAAACCGAAACGTTGGCAATGAGAGTTTGATTTTTGAACGTAGAAAATTTTACCGAGTCCTGATTAGATAACACACCTATTCTATCAAACGGTCGATATATTATTGAATCTGTTATATATATGGATAGTAATATCAAAGGTGGGTAGGCCACAGCTGTGTTTAATATACTGGTTCTAATTAAATATGTTACTTAAGCAACTTTGGGCGTAGTTACCACTTGTATGGGTGACACCTACTTATGTGGCTTTCACATGGTTATTGGGGTGAAATTAAAAATAAGCCATACTTTTGCCTTTTGACTAAGTTTGTGAATATGTTAGAAACTTCAAAAGCGTATTTGAAAAATACAAATGTGTCGGCGCATACCTTCGGGTTCAATATTGTAGAAGTTCCTGTCGGTGAATCTAGGAGGTGAACCACAATACTGAGGATTACGTTCTCTTGAAGTAACCTGGAGATCTCCCCGACGAACCCATTGGGCAACCCAGCGCAGACGACAGTCGCAGTGCAGGAAACGTCCTCCAAGACTAAGTCCGCGCAGTGTTGCGTTTAGGTGGGCGACAGCGACTCCAGGCACTGTGCTCAGTGGGTTACCGTCGAGCGCCAGCAGCGTCAGCGATGGATTGCCCATGAACGCGTCTCGAGGCAGCTCCGTCACCAAGTTGAAGCCGATATCCAGAACCTGAAATGTTTCAGTGTCGCTTATATTCAAACTACAATGATACATGAACTACCCTATATACAAGATTTCACATAAACACGTGAAATAACAATAAATGATCAAACCACAATATGAAATGGCAAAAAAGACCAACCGTAACAAGCGTTCTTCGTCAGGGTTTTCGTAACAAGACCGCCCACCATGGCTGAAAAATCCCAGTCCTTCCCTCTCATTTCCCACTGTGGCTCGATCATGGGAAATGGGAGGGAAGGACTGGGATCTTTCAGCCGTGGCTGGCGGTCTTCGTCAGAGTCAAAATCCTTACGAAAACCTGACTCTGACGAAGACCGCTTGTTAGGCTTGAAAGATCTTAGTCTTTTTTTCCCATTTCATATTCAAATTTCGGTTTCATTGATCTACTGACTAGATAAAAATGCTTAAAAAAGGGAAAAGTTCTGTGCCCTTTTTATAACACGAACAAGTTATTAGTTCTAAAATATATTGTAAAACTAATTTATTAACAAAATAAATATATATATTTAAATTAGACACATATGAATTCAATCTTACATTTTTTTAGGGAGGGTGGGGATACTTAATCTGAAAGGAATTTGTTTTTTTCGCAATTTTGGATAAACATTTTTAAAAAAAATTGAAGTATAATATAGATAATATTGCTACGTTTGATATTATTAATGCGACACCTAACATTTATTATTATCAATGAATTAATATGATTCCTCGTAAGTTAAGTACAAAGAGAATAGAGTAGCCCAGTGACTCCCTTATTACTAAAACGGATGCCACGTAGGAAATGAGCCACACTTACTTTGTCTAGAACACCTAGCAGTAGTTTTCTAGTACTAGAACTAGCTAGTTCTAGGCTTCACCTACTTGAAGATGAAAGCCTATAACAGCGTATTGCTATTTATATTGAGAAATGGATAAACCGTTTTCCTTTATATACTGGTGTGGGAGTTGTTGGACCGGTTTCAGATATGTGCATCTTCAAGAAGATGTGATGTCAAAATAGGTCGACCAGTTCAAATACCAGCATACTTTACATTTATCCATTTGTTAATGTAATTGACAGTAATGCTTGTGGTTATACGTGTTTATTGACTTACCCTGAGCTCTGAGAGTATCCTGACAGCGGATGTGGGGAAGTCAGTCAATAGATTGTTGAGGAGACTAAGCGAGCTAAGAGTATGACTGACAGGGAAGAATGTGTCCTCCCCCACGCTCTGAATGACGTTCCGTTCGAGATTCAAAGCGGTAAGGGACTTGAGGCCTTCTAAAGTAGCTGCTCCTCCTGGCCCAGGCAGTTCACGCAATCCATTCTGTGCAAGATCAAGAAATGCCAACGTGCGAAGTCCTCTGACAGCTTCAGGTACTCGTTTCTGTTTCGTTCCTTTCAAATTTAGATTTTTCAAGGATGCTTCAAGGCCTCTAAAAGCATGCCTGCCTATTGTCAGGTTATTGTCTGAAAGTTTCAAAGTTTGCAGATTACTCAGTGTACTGAAAGCATTGTCTGGGATCCTGGTTATTCTGTTTTTTGATAAGTCGAGTGTTGTTAGATTTTTGAATCCTCTTAAACTTTCAACAGGTACTTCTTCAATATCATTATCCTGTAAGTAAAGATTCTTCAGGGTTTTCTGAAGGCCTTCAAAAGCACCCAGTGCGATGTTTCTTATCCGACAGCCAGAAAGCTGTAAGTTTGTTAGGCGTAAATTCTTGAAGGTGCCTGAGTTGAGAGTGCGCACCGTGCTGTTATTAACATAGAGAAGGTCGAGGGGAACACTTCGACTGTACTTGTCGAGAGACTTGAGTAGGGCGTTGAAGTCGACGACGTCGCATTGGACAGACAGGTGGTGGCCGAGGTTGTAGGCGCAGATGCAGGAGGACTGCAGTTCAGATTGGTGTTGGTCCCAGGGGCACTGAGCCGATGCGGCTACCAGGAGCAGCAGGAGCTGCGTCACTGTCACCGTCAGCTCCATCTCACTGCAACAACGCCAACCCAAATGAATCAAAAGAACAATCAGTCTTAAGAAAGTTAGAAACATACACAAGTAATAGCAACTTAAATATTGACAAAGCAATAATTGTGAGGGTTAGGAATAACAGTCTTATACTCCGAGTTAGTCTTCTTCTTCAGGTTAGTGACCCTTTGTGTGACTCAGAAATTATATCAATAAGTATTGAAATTAATTCACTGTTTATCACCGCTTATCGGTTTATAATAGAATTATCAGTTTATATTAATACCCTAGTAACCACGTGTGCCACGCTTTGTCATAACATTTATAATAGTTATACATATCTAATTCCTTCAATTAAATTACAGCTACAAATCAAAGTCATCATAATTAGAGCTCAAACTAATCATTAAATTCTCTAACTAGACTACCCGTGACCCTTTGTGTCACTCAAAAATTATATCAATAAGTATTGAAATTAACTCACTGAATATGATTGACAGGGATAATTTTAATTGTTGTTTCTTGTTATTAAGGCACGGAAACAGATTCTTATATGACCTAAGCTTTTGATATAGTATTCTTAACATGATTTAAGATATATCAACAGTAAGTATATTTAGCATAATAAAAATCATTTAAAAGGAAAAAAAACATTTATTTGATGACATAAATAAATAAAACATCAATCCGAGTTATATACACAATCAAATATATTTAAAACAAACAAAACTTGTAAATTGAAATATTCAAATCATTTCCTTAACATAAAATAACATTAATAAAAGAAATGTCTAGGCGAGTACAGAAGGGTTTGAGTTTTGGTCATGAACTTCAATTTTTCGTGTAGGAGATAGAAAAGTTAGTGCACGCCGTCTTGTAGATAGTACGTAAAGATGTCGGCCCCGAGCCTGCACGATACCAGATATTCGTTAAAGGTTCCTAAATTTTACAAGTTAGGTAAAATCCCGAATATAGAATCAATTAAATATTGTGTCTTTAGTAATAATTAAATGGCTGCCAAATAACAAATGAGCAAAATTATCTGTCCTAAAAAAGAATTATTAAAAAAAAACATGTGACGAGTACTATGACTGAGCATCTTCAAAGAGAAAGTGCCGATGTTTGATTTTATATGTTCCGCTGTAATTTTAGAACGCTGTGGATGATGAGGAGAACAATTGTTGATTTATGAGGGAGGCGGGGGTGGACAAAGAGGTAATGTCGATAAGAGTTGAAGTAATTTTTTTTTGGTTCAGTGGGGCATGCGAGTTGTTGGGGGGGAGCTAGTTGGGCGGTTATGTCGTTGCCAAGAAGACTAATGTGGCCAATACCATGAAAGTGGGTTGGACGACAGGTTCCGTTTTGTGGAGAGTGGCCTAGAAAGTGATATTAGTTGCCCTGCCTTTTTCTTGAATAGAGTCACCATGAATAATCACGACCTTCTCACCTTGTCCCTTAGCCTTTTAGCACTTCACAGTCATAATGTCAACCTCCATTTAAGAAAAAAAAAATTCAATTACTCATTTGCATCTTTACAGTTATTCTATCTATAACTGTTTTGGTATTATTTAGCGCTCCTAGCTTATTCAGCCATATCGCTGAAAACAACAAAAACAAAATACTGATGCCTTTTTTACGTGAAAGCTCTTTCGCCGCATCTCAGAAGTGTCAAGCCCTAGCCAAGGATAGAGGCAAACAAAACCTCCGAGATACGCCCGAGGTGGACCACGCGGAGGCGAGCTTCCACGACTTTACATCACAAAAAAAAATAAAAACCTTATAACATTAATAAAAGCAAAGCAAAATATCCTACTAAACAAAAAAATATTCTTCCTAATAAAATTTAAAAAGAAGCATATTTCTTGATATTTTAACTTCTAACACTTAGTGTTATACTGCAAACTGGAAAATAAACTTACGGCTCCCGTTATTTTAGACTTTCATGAAAAGGAAAACAAAACAAAAACTATACCGTGGAAAGTGTGACTCATATGTTACTCTATTTATGGAGCCAGCATAGCCCAGTGGTTTACCTGCTCGCCTCTGGACTGGTAGATCCGGTGTTCAATACCCACTATGACCCTCCATTTATTCATGTGACAGGTGAAAAAATCTAAGCAAGTCGTCCCTCAGAGTGGATGTTAAACTATACGATGTCAGGTACTCGTTCATGCGAACCGGTGCTTAAAATATTATGAGTACGGCGAACCGGTTGTTAAAATTCGTAAACCCCTATTGAGACCTGTATTAATTAGCCCACTATCAAATTCCACAAGTGTAGCGTGACTCACGTAACTTGTGCATGTATGACAACGTAATCTGCGCATATACGAGGTGTGTAAATAAAGTAGTGAGACTGATTTTTTTTTAAATTTTCTATTCAAATATAATTACAATGTGATATTGTCACCTTCAAAATAGTTCCCTTCGGAAGCCACACAGCGCTGGAGACGGTCCTTCCAATCATTGTAGCATTGCTGGAACTCGGATTCTGGAATGGCCTTCAGCTGGTCGGTTACAGCAGTTTGTATGTTTTGTAGTGTCCCGAAATGAGTTCCCTTGAGGTGATTTTTCAATCTCGGGAAGAGGAAAAAGTGATAAAGACTCAAGTCTGGTGAATAAGGAGGCTGAGGAGCAACAGGAATGTTTTTACTGGCCAAAAACTCGTTTATTGAGATGGCAGTGTGACAGGGCGCGTTGTCGTGATGCAACACCCACTTGTCTTTGATGTTTGGCCGCACACGAAGGACTGACTCTTGTTCGAAGTCTTTCAAGGACCTCACGGTTTCGGTTGCATTATGTCCAAGTCTGAAGCAAAATTTGATTGCACACCGCTGCTCAACTTTGAGGTCACTCATTTTTAAAACGCTCAAGAAAAAACCATTTCACGAAAACCAACGCTACGGACAAACAAATGACTGTGGCGAGTTCAGATTCATACTGGAGGCGCATCACACGTGCACCTGACGCTACTCACGGCCACGCGTCTCCAGCGTTGCCAGATCGAAAGCGACGTTGCCAGTCTCACTACTTTATTTATACACCTCGTATATAGCCTATATATAACTAAACAATTTAGTTTCCGAACTCATAATTTTTTAAGCACCGGTTCGCACGAACCGGTTCTTAAAAAATTTGAATCCCACCACTTTAAGGGACCAATTTAACCGAACCCAACCTACTAATAAGAGGAAAATATAAGAAACTGAGTCCCACAAAGGAGGAGTTTTATTAAAAATAAAAAAGAAAATCAATAACTGATTCTTAATTTGCAATCTGTTATAGTGTAGTATTTACTCATATTGGGGAAAGTATTATGTATCCAAACAAAAAAGTTCCTTCCTTGGTCTCACCCACTGAATAACCACCCCAGCAGAGCAGATGTAACCTGAAGAAGAACATCAAGTGTTCGAAACGCGTTTTTTATAATAAACTTTTTTGTGATGATTATATTCAGAATACATTATTTCTTAATTAATATAAATGTGTAAATGACGACAAACTTTTTAAATTTTCTAAAAAGTTTTTCGTAATGAAATGAAAGTGAGCAGCCGCATTGCGTTTGAGACCAGGCTGCTTTTTTGTGACGTATAATTATTAAAAGGATGCTTGCTTTTCTTGCAAGGCGTACTGGAGTGGTGGCAGTTGTCAATGGTGTGTTAAGCGATTGGAGACGATTGTTGGGTGTTGATAGTCGAGACTTGATAATAGCCGTGCGAAGCAGAGCAGCATCAGTGATGGCAGGAATAGTCGCCGCGTTTTTCAGCATGATAAGACTTCTTTTGCCTTGAGTGATAAAGAAGTGTTGTGGTGGTGTTTAGTGGGGGCTGGCCTAACAGGATGAGGGCCCAATTATACCTGGGAAAGAGACTGATGTGAACATCGTGGGAACTCGGCAGCTTTGCGCTGAACCTTTGCTAGCCTTCTGCTGACTGCCGTTAGCATGCCAAACCAAAGCCGCCTCTCAACTCTATATCCATTCAGTTGCCAACTGTCATCGTCTTCTCATTTCGATTGTACTTTAAGATAATACCTTCTTCTTTTAACAAGCAGTGATTCTAATTAAAGGATTTTAAATACTATCGTATTCTAACTGAAGTATACCAAAGACTATTCATTTAATCAACAACTTAAGTAAGATCACTAATTTAGATGTTGCCTAAAGATGCCACACGGATGTGGTATGATGGTAAGGTCACTCCCTAGCCTTGACCGTAGAAACGTCAGTTCGATTCTCCCTAACTGTTGGTTTTGACCCCTTGAAAGTCTAGAAAGACTCTTCAAACTGGGGGTCGACGAGATGTTTCAAATACATTATTAATATATTGATCTCTAAACATTTTAAACATGAGAATGTCCATTTCACGTGATTTCTGTTAATTGTTCTGTTATACTTGTGTTAGATATGGACTCATTACTGAGACCTCCCATAACCAAAATCGAACCAAGATTCCATCTCTTGTGCGAGAATATGCAAGCACATCCGTCTCATTACAACTTTTCATCTTCTTAATTTCTGTAGTAATAAATACTACTAAATTTTTATTTTTGTTCCTAGGGGTCGCAAACATTTTTGGAAATGCTAAGTGGGTCGCGATGGAAAAAGCTTGAAGAGCACTGGTTTAGGCTATAAGGTCATTTTGTTGAACTAGCCATAGATAGGTGAGCCTTTTAATTTAACCTCAGTTAGACACCTCGCTGACTTGACGACAAGATCATCCCTAGCATTGACCCCCAAAGACGTGTGTTCATTTCTGTTAACCTTTGGTTTGGGTGACTTGGTGCTTTGAACTGTAAGCTTACTTGTATGGAGTCATAACATCATCAATCGGGCACAGATAGATTATACGTTTCCCTTAACCCTTGATTATTAGGATGCCATGGTGACTGGATATTAAAGGTCATTTCCTAGACTTGACCACAAAGACGTGGGTTTGTTTCTTTTTAACCCTAATGTATGGGTACCTTAGTAATTTTTTAAGGTCAATTGCTTGCTTTGGCCACTATGATATGAGACGTTTCCATAAAGACATAAAGACTAAGTTTCTTTTCCCTTTACACTCTGTTAGCAAAACTGGATACCTTAGAGGCGAAGCACCTCTAACCACCCACTTGGCTCGGTTACGAAGATATGTCTTCAATTCCCTATATACTTGATTATAAAGTCTTGGTAGCTTATCCCTTATTTCTACTCACTTGCTCCAGATACATAGACGTGGCTCCGGATGTCTTAACCGTCCATATAGAAAATAAAATAAAACAATATTTATTATTTCAATATATTGAATACAGTAATCCCTCGTTAGTTCGTGGTTCAGTTTTCGCGGGGTCCTGAAATGTTCAATTAATAATTAAAAAATATTCAACTCTAATTGTAGTAAAAAATAAAAAAATTACATCTCGTAATGAAAAAGTACAGTAGTTATTATTACAGAAGAAAATATACAGGATTCTTCTTGTACGATCGCGAAAGATATCAAACAACCAGTGACTTGCTGGGTCAATATATATTCTACAGTATTAAATTAAAGGTTAATAAAAGCTATTAAAATATATTCAATAAAGACTAAAAATTAATGAGAAAATATTAAAACATAATCAATTGTAACAAGAGAATAATAAAAATATCAAAAAATAGAATTAAAAAAATAGGCCTTTTCATCTATAAATTAAAATAAAGGATAGTACGATTTTTTTATTTTATTTACTTGCATTATTATTTACTGTACAATGCATTATGGGTATAATTCTCTCTCTCTCTTTCTCTCTTATAGTCGGTAAAGACGTAATTTTTTTTTTAATTATTTCTTATTTTTTTTCTTTTTGTTTTTCATTTTTATTTACAACACAGTACAGTATTCACTAAGGTCAGGATTCTATCTCTGTTGGAAAGGTCGTTGTTTGAGCTTTAGAGACTTTTATAAAGGCGCGTTCATTATTCGCCGATTTTCGCTTTTCGCGGGTGTCTTCGGTTCCCATTATCTGCGAAAAGTGAGGGATTACTGTTTATTTAATAAATATTACAATATTCTATTAAAAGTGTTGTATGGTAAAGCCTACATGACCTTCAGCGTTTTACCTCTTTTCCAGAAAATGGAATTATTATATATAGTATAATATATAATAATATGGTATTATATAATTAGGGAAAAGTGATGAGGAGTTATTAGTTTGAATATTTGAAGCCAGAGTAGTAGCCCAGTGGGTTGCCTGCTCGACTCTAGATAGTGTATCCTGGGTTCGATTCTCACCCTGGTCTCGACTTTTTCACGCGGGAGATGAACAAATCTGATTCTGTTGTCCCTCGTAGAGGAAGTTTAATCCTACGTACTGAACCGATACGTTATCTAGAACTGGTTGAAAATCACTATTCTAAATACACTTAAGTTAGTCAAAATTTAGATCTTCCAATGTAGAACTGAACCCAGTAATGATCCAAACTTTCCACCCCTTAGATATGCATTGAAAACTAAAAACCTGTGAATGTGGACATTGGAAAAGAAAATTCAAAAAAATAAATATTTAAAAAACAAATTTCAAACATTAAATTAAAATGACATTTCGTTATATTAATCCGTTAGGTTTCCTTTTATTCAAACTGATAAATTTATCAGTGATAATTAAAATTCCAAATCGCCAAAGAAAAGGTAATAGCTGTGAAGCTATATTGTTAAGGTCATTGTCGATTTAGATGACTCATTCAAGGCTTGATAATGCTAAAGCATTGAGATTAATTCGGATGAAAAAAACATTTCAAGACCTCCATGAGATTTGTTGGATCAATTTAAGAACACGATTGACTGGTGAGAACAATGCAGATGGGAACAAACAGCTGTAGTCACTTCACGCGGGGTCTTTGTCCTTCCCCAACCTTCCTTTTTTATAACAGTAATTGTGGAAGTATAATATATGAATAATCGATTAATATTTTATAATGTTTTAGTATTAAACAAAAAATAAGATTAAACCAAATGCGTTATTCAACTTTGTTCCATTGATGGAATTAAGAACTCTATATTAATTAATTAATTAATAATATTATTTCTAACGGCAGCAATTATAGCCTTTCAGCTTTAATTATTTCAAAGGCAGTTCGGCGTCCTAAAAATACTACATACTTAGGTTTATTAGTAGCATACTATGACATTAGAAATGACGAAGAGCATGCACACAAACAATGCTGTCTGTTAGAGTGATCACCAAGATGCCAAAACACTTGACTTTTTATACATCAATACTTCCTGTACTATAAAAAAAAGTACTGTTATCATAAAAAAAAAAAATTAATGTTTAGATTTTGACGGATTTACATGTTTTGAGGCCTCCAAAGTCTTTTTTTGGCGTTTTTGCTTTACGCCATACTTTTTGTAAAGTATTTTATTAAGTAATTTATTAAGGACATAAGTAGTGTAAAACAAATACATCCACGGCATATCAACCAAAAGAAAAAAAAAATTTTACTGTATTTTTGGTGTTTGATGGTTGTTTGTTTTTTGGTTTCTGTTGGTTGATATTTCATGGATGTATTTGTTTTACACTACTTATGTCGTTAATAAATTGTTTTTTATTCTTGAAAATGACAAACAATTTTTGGTGAAAACATCGGCGTATAAACAGGAGTTTAATTTTCTTTAGACCAAAATCCTCAAAAAACCCTTCTTTGAACTTTATAATTCACTAGTTGAGAAGCTATATCAATATAATTTTATCCGCATTGTGCAGTCATTCAGGAATTTCATTATTTTAGGGAAACAAAAATGCCTTGATTGGAGGATCTGTGCAGGTCATCTAATTACTTGACACTACTTATGTGTCGTTAATGTGTAAATATATGTTGGTTTCAATAGTGATTTTGTTTGGGGTTGATAAGGAGGAAGATGTTTTGCGATGAATAGTTGGTGGAGGACCTTAGGTTTAAGGTGAAGTCTGCGGCTAAGCCGAGTGCTTTGTGACTCATCGTATTCCACTTTTGCCTACCCAGACGGCAACAACACTCTCTTCCCATGTGAACTTCCCATGCTCTGGGTCATCAAACCATTCCTCCCCACCACTCGCACCTCTTCTACCAACCACGTTCATTTCTGTTCCTCACTCTGTTTTTCTTTTTAAATACCTCAACCATTTATTATTAGGATTTTTGCTTTATAACTATATTGCAATTAAAACTAATTCCTTCTTGAATGGGAAAGTTACAAATTAGGAATTAAGAATCCACATACAGCCTTAATAGATAACAACAAAACGCCTCTAACACTTGGCGTTTATGTAGTACCGTCTTTTTACGAAAATAAGACACTGTCTTACTTTATTTTTAGGTTGATAATCCGTGCTAGGGCTTATTCTCCGGGGAGATTTTCAAGTTATTAAGTAGATTTACATCTTTTTTTTAATATTTATTTTTATACAGAAACTTAAATTTATTCGATTACAGTCTTGTCAACTTCTGGAACATCGTAATAAATTATCAAAATTTTAATTTCCGTTCTGATTGTCCTCCAAATCTATTTCCTGTAGAATCATTGGTCTGAATCTCTCATGTCTTGTAATATATGTAGGTGTGGTTAAATTAATACTTCTTGTCTTAGTAGCCTCCTTGAAACGAACTTTAGAGGTAAACAAGGAATTTCTTGGAATATTTTGTTCCAAAGAATTCTCTGAAATATTACGACAGCTAGAGGTACCTACTACATTCAACAGCAATTTTTTAACGAATTATATTTGTTTACATTATCTTATCTAGGGTCTATTTTAAGTGGAGGGTTTATAGTCCAAAACGTCCTGAAAATCACGCTGGTTTTATTTTCGGGGGATGTCTTATTTTCGGAAAAAGACTGTACCGTAATCATAAAAAAAATTCGATGAAAAGATTTTGATGGATTTACATGTTTTAACATTATTTTACATTTACATGTCATAAAAAGTCTTTTATGACGTTTTTACTTAAAGTTTTTACTTAAGTAAAGTACAGTAAATCGTATACAGTAAGTAAAGTACGACTGTATGCAAGTCACTGTGGCAAGTATACAAGTTGCTGTGATTCTCAACCACAGAGCCGGGAAACAGTGACGTAAATCGAGCCAGATAAATCGACGTATATCATTTTAAAAAACAAACACTAAAAGTCTCTAATTTTTTGTTAGAACCGTCATCAGGAGAGATAATGGAAAAAGAGTTTTATTTGATTTATTTTGGTGTTTTTATCTATAATGAACTTTATTTGTCCGTTTCGAATCGTTTTTTCAACGTAAAAGTGTTATAGTATAATTATAGTTATATAGTTTTACTAGATCATTATTATAGTATAGTGATATTATTTATAGTATATGAAATATAGTATATTAAATTTGTCCATGAATTCATACAATTTATTATAGTATAATGATTTGATAATGGACTGTAAGTATACTGTGTGTGTGGCAGAGACATTTTCAATGTCTTATAATTATAGCCCATGTACATGACGTAAGCAATAACCAATGTTTTCACGAAACTATATTAGCTTCATAGATTCCATAGTCAAGTATTTCTTAACCTTTTTTCGCTTAAAGTACGCTTATAAGAAATTGAAAATGTCGCGCACAAATCAGAGCATACTTACAGTGAATATGTAATTCATTATACTACAATAAATTGTGTGAATTTCAAGGAAAAATGTAATATACAGTATTTACTGTATATTATACAGTTTATAGTATAATTTTATATACTATAAAGGATATAAATACGCTATAATAATGATGTAGTAAAACTACATAACTATAATTATACTATAACTCTTTTGTGTTGATAAAACGATTCGAAACGGAAAAATATAGTTCAATATGTATAAAGAAACAAAAATAAATCAAAAGAACTCGAGTTTTTCGCACTTATATCTCTCCTGATGATGGTTCAAACCGAAAATTAGAGACTGTAAGTGTGTTTTTTATACATTTTTGTTTCTTTATCTATATTAAACTTTAATTATACTATAATAATGATCTAGTATGATATAAGTCGATTCCTGTCATGTCCCACGGTTTCACACCACATTAGTTGAGCATAGTGTCGTTACGACTTGTTTATATTTTCATTTTGAAAGGTTATTCTAATCTTGTTTCAAAGCTTTGTTTCTGATCCAGTGCCTACACTTATAGGTTTACAGCTTTTAGTCTTGTTTTAGAGGTGGAAGGTGTGGCTCATTTATTATTTGGCACCCTTTTTAGTAATGGGTGAGGGGCCGTGGTAGCCCAATGGCTTATGTGCTCGCCTCTGGACTGGTAAATCCGGAGGTCAATACCCACTCTGGCTCTAGATTTATTCATACGGAAGGTGAAAAAAATATGAACGTGTCTTCCGTACGAGAGGACCATAAGCCATCTGTCTCGAGTCAGTGTACGATGTCAGGAACTCGTTAAAGGTCCCAAGGTCCCTACTCTAAATACACTTGAGTTAGGAAACATTTAGAATGTAGAAATAGTTATCTTGTATTTTCTCTCGTTGGATGGTCACTGTAACCTATTTATTATTTATTGTTTAAAGCGATCCCATAGCGGATGATGAAGCCAGATGTTTACCGCCTTTTTGTTTGGTAGGTAATTCTACAGATTCTACATTGGGAGTCGTAAATTTTGCCCAACTCAAGTGAATTTCGAGTAGGGATCTTTAATGAGTACCTGACATCGTACAGGCTCGTAAATAACGGTTTCATGTCCTCCTTGATGAGTGTTATTGGTAGACTTGAGTTTTCTTTGAAATTGCAGAGACTATACATTCAGTAATTCACTAATTTAATAAGGTATTTTAGGCTAAATGAAGGAAGTAAAAATAGTAAATAAAATATTGACATATTAAACATTTAGTTTGTATGATTAATGTATTATTCTTCATCAATGTCTGTGTTAGATGTAACCTGAAGAAGAACACTTGGTGTTTGAAGCGCGAAGGTTTCTGTTTCTTAAATTAAAGGGTCTGTGAATGTATTCTTGTCAAGTATCCCTTCTAATATAATCCTTATGACGGCGAATACCGAAAGAATGTGTAAACCTTATAAATTGTTAAGTACATGCATATTATTATGACCACTAGGTTAGTATGAGTTTATATTATTAATATGGCAAACCGTCATACTTCATACAGTGATGTTGGAGTCGTTGGAGCGCTTTCAGACTTTGTCCATCTTCAATAGCAACTAACTAACTAACCTATTGAGCTGTTATAAAGGGGGTTGGTTTTCTGTCAAGTCCACTGCTTTATAACAGCTCAGTAGGTTAGTTAGTTACTCGTAGTTGCGATTGAAGATGGACTACGTCCGAAAGCGGTCCAACGACTCCAACATCATTGCACGAGGTATGACGGTTCGCCATAGTAATAATATAAGTTATAAATTGTCCCCAACAGTTCGTTTATTGGTTTATGCTCACTATGGTATTTTAACGCTTTTCTTAGAGCTACAGGTGCATTTAATTTTTTTTTATATCTACTCAGGAATCAGAACTAGGAAGATAGCAAAGGTGTTGATATTGCTCTGTTTTTGTTATTAAAATGTTTTCAGTTTTGCGACGGATAGTTATACTTTTTTCTTTTACAGATTGTGATTATCTGTTTTATGTATGCTAGCATTACATGTCCCTGATGACTGATCATCAGGCTGATGACTGATCGTCAGCAAGCCTGTGTAATGACCTCTCAAGAATTCATATTCGTTAGTAAGGCGCATAATATTGAGAGTGATTTACAAAAGAGTAGTGTCCTGTTGGCTGAGAAGGAAAAAATAATAGGGGCGTGGTGAATA
The DNA here is from genome assembly GCA_026182355.1 of Hermatobates lingyangjiaoensis. Classification (NCBI taxonomy): domain Eukaryota; kingdom Metazoa; phylum Arthropoda; class Insecta; order Hemiptera; family Hermatobatidae; genus Hermatobates; species Hermatobates lingyangjiaoensis. Next base: position 383,781 of record JAPFBL010000182.1, on the reverse strand, counting down.
TTCTCTCCCCCTATTTGTATTAATTCAAAACTATCCCATGTGGGAAGACTGCCTATGAAGAAATGGCAGTGTTGCCGCGTCTGTTGCTTCACAAGCCTCCAGCCCTTGGTCTTCACAACCCTGTAATTTACCCCCCAACTCAATCAGTCTGCCTGCCTACACCGCCTCTGTTTCCAATCTTCTTCCAAGCCCTTCCACAGATTAGCCTCCAAAACCACAGCTGCTCATTTTCCTTCTTGATCACTTTCTCTCACCAATTTTGCCTTCCACATCCCCAAGTGCTGTTTTTTTTTTTTGTAGGGATTATATTCCTTCATTTTCTTAATCATGTACCATGAATCATACTTAACAATCCTAACCTAAACACGTTTAATATTTAAATTAGAAATAGGGAAAACTGTCTTAGTAAGATGTTCTTGGAGTCGTTGGAGCGCTTTCGAACGTTATCAATCTTCAAGCAACGACTCCAAGAATATCTTACGAGGTATGACGGTGTTCCCTATTTCTAATATAAATCATACTAACCTTAGTGGTATTAACAATATGCATGTATGTTTAATATGTTGATTAATGTTTAATGGACCGTTGAAACATATAATTTTCAATAACATATAATTACTGACAGTATAATCACCTTGTCTGGACAAACGGGGATTGTGATGAATACTGTCCCATACTATCAATACAATGAAAAGTTGTCTTATCATTTTGAAGATATTTTAAAAGTAGGGTAAAAAACAAATGAAATAGTCTCCACATTTCGTTTCGAAGACGTAGTGTTCATCCTCAGGCATTAGCAAAAAATACAATGTCATCAGAGAGTTACCTATAGTACAAAGTAAATATAGTACAAAATAAAAATACAATAAAACGTATTTTATAAGTGGAGACCATTTCGTTAGCTAACACTACAATGAGTAAATACCAATATTACTTGATTTTCTATGTTGTGTCAATGAAATATGTAAAACCGGTCTCTGAATGTAAATAATTTTGGTTTTTGAATTTTAAATGGCTTTAACAAATAATAAACTTACAAAAATTATAAATGTTACTATTTTTTTTCTTTACTGCTGTGATGTATGACATGCCGCGAAAAGTATGTTTCGATTTTTCAAAATTTTGACACGCTCAACTCAATGGTGTTATGTACTTGTGGAAAATATGGAAATTAAAATCTTTTAGTTTTGAGGTTTTTTTTCATAAAACACACATTGCAGTAATATTACTTTTTAATTGTTTTTAAAGATACGTACTATTTATAATGGCATATGAAAATATTTTATTCTGATTGTATAAAATCAATGAACTGCATGCCTCCCTTAGTGACTCTTCCAAGGAGTTTTATGATCACTTACCACAAGAAAGTGCTAACACTCATACTATTGCTAACAAATAAACACTCTACACTAGAAATGTGTAATAAAAGTGTTTAAACATTTTAATAGCAACATAACGAGAGACAGAAATACAGTATCTTTGCATAGCATGCCAGCACAATTAATAGTCACTGCGCAGTTTATCAAGAGGCACAACAGACTCCAGCCTCAAAGCACATTTCCTTTAATTATCTGAACAGTTAATGATCAAACCACAATATGAAATGGGAAAATAAGACTAAGATGTAACAAGCGGTCTTCGTCAGAGTCAAAAACCCAACTGAAACACTAGATGCAGAAAACATTTGGTGAGGGGTTGAGAAGATGGGAGGGAAGTTTTTCCCATTTCATATTGTGGTTTGATCATTGATTGTTATTTCACGTGTTTTGTGTGAAATCTTTTTACTGAACAGTAACTGTAAAAATCCAGCGATTTCGAATAAAAGAAACAAAACTTGGGGAAGTAAACTGCAATTCTTGACAGTGCAATTCATGGATGAATATAACTATTTAACTGTTTTACATGTTTTTCTTCCCATGAATGTCAGTTGAGGCACGGTATCATCTCTCCTAACTGCACGTCCCTGCTCCACACCAAGTGATGTTATCACAAGAAAACCTGCTTGTAGTCAAATAGTTAATACACTAATCAGGCTTGCATGTGTGACCATTGCCTCTATCCTCGGCTAGGGCTTGGTGTCCCCGAGATGCAGCGAAAGAGCTTTCACGTTAAAAGACATCAATCTGTTCTGTTATACTCGCGATATTGCTGAAGAAGCAGGGTGCGCGCAACAATACCAAAACAGGTTTACTGTGGCAGCCTTCAGCTGTATTATATTAGTCATTTTTGAGGATTGAGATTGGGCAAGAGATGGCAGTAGCGATTGTTTTTTTAGCCGGCTGCAAGCTGTTTGTGAACGAAAACTTTTGATTTTTTTCCTTCAATCAAAGAGATTAGATGAGGTAAGGAAGTTGCGTGGCCACTCTTGTGGTGAGCCTTCCTCAATGATTGTGAATGGAAACACAGAAGTCGTGTTGAAACTAGCCATCAGTCATACCAACCCATCTCCCTTGTTTGACCCCTTTAATCCCTCCCACTTACAGTACAATTGACCTGTTCTTTCATTCTGTACAGGTGCTTTGTTTTTTCTTTTTCATAACAAGAAAGGAAAGTCATTGGGATTTTTTATGAGTAAAGCTGAAGTTCTCAGCCATAGGCTGTTATTATCTTGATTCAGAAAAGACAGTGTTGCCCAAGCGGTGCCGTAATAACATTATTTACTGTATAATGGTTGGTATTAGTCCGCCAACTAAGCCTCAGAATATTGAAAACGGATCGAAGTATCAAAGTCTGTTGTGTTGTTGTTTCTACTTGTTATTTTTTGTAATTGTTATATATATATATATACTTTGAATTGAAATTGAAATCAGACGGTCCAAACGGACAAATAATTAAAGTTACAGCTAGAGAACACAAGAAAAAGGACGAACACTCACGAATCTCGATAATTTCGGCGTCTTGCCGTCTTCAGGAAGATAGAAAGAAAGAAAATAAAAGGAGAAAGAATGAAGGAACGGAGACGTAAATGCGTCCACTGGCCGATGCAAACTGGCGCGATACAATGACACGCAGTGCAGCCACCTTACCAACGTGAACCAGTGTAGGCTGTGAGTTAATAAAAGTGATATTTAAGTAAAAGGGAGGAGAAAAGTAAAAAAGAGAAAGGAAAGGAAAAAAAGCTTTATTATAGCTCTCTTTTTTACTTTTCTCCTCCCTTTTACTTAAATATCACTTTTATTAACTCACAGCCTACACTGGTTCACGTTGGTAAGGTGGCTGCACTGCGTGTCATTGTATCGCGCCAGTTTGCATCGGCCAGTGGACGCATTTACGTCTCCGTTCCTTCATTCTTTCTCCTTTTATTTTCTTTCTTTCTATCTTCCTGAAGACGGCAAGACGCCGAAATTATCGAGATTCGTGAGTGTTCGTCCTTTTTCTTGTGTTCTCTAGCTGTAACTTTAATTATATATATATTATATATATATATATAAACTCAAAAATTGTTATTGACCTCTTCTATTCTATTCACTGTTTTGTTATTGAGGGCTAGGTCAAATAAAAGAAAATAAACTCCTTTCTAGGCCGACGTTTCGATGTATTTGTACATCATCTTCAGGGCTAAAATTAAAGTAAGACTATAATACATTTATCAAAACAATCTACAACTCACATAGAGAAACAACACACACTTTTGTTACAACCAACAGATACATACAAAATATAAATATAAAATATATACATTATAAAATAACCTTTTGTATGTATCTGTTGGTTGAACAAAAGTGTGTGTTGTTTCTCTATGTGAGTTGTAGATTGTTTTGATAAATGTATTATAGTCTTACTTTAATTTTAGCCCTGAAGATGATGTACAAATACATCGAAACGTCGGCCTAGAAAGGAGTTTATTTTCTTTTATTTGACCTAGCCCTCAATAACAAAACAGTGAATATATATATATATATATATAATGAAAAGAAAATTACAGAAAGCACGACACAGAAAAAAGAATAAAAAGAACATTTACAGAATTCAGTATTTCGAACTGTTGTTCGTCCTCTCTTCTAGTCTACTCCTGATGACGAACAACAGTTTGAAATATTGAATTCTGTAAGTGTTCTTTTTATTCTTTTTTCTGTGTCGTGCTTTGTGTAATTTAAAGTTTTAAATATATATATATACACAAGTTATCAACTATTTATACTATACTAGTTATCAACTATATATTAAAGTATCACTTTAAAACATAAAAGAGACTAACACTTCCTATTCTCGATCATTTCGGCAAGAAGGCCCGAGTGTGGGGTTCGTATGAGATTTGCTGTATTTGTGTTTGTTTGTACTGTGTGGTTGTGAGGTGTGTGTGTTGTTGGATTTGGGCCCGAATGTGGGGTTTGTATGGGATTTGCTGTGTTTGTTGTTGTGGGGTGTGTATGCGTTGTATGATTATCTGTGTTTAAAATAAAAGATGAAAGCTTGTATATTGAAAAGACAATAGGACCTTTGAGTGAAAGCTTGATGATGGTTGTTTAAAGGTTGAAGATGCCAATATGGCTGGTGATGTCTGTGCAATGGAGGTCACCCAGGTTGCTGAAGATCCCTCCAAGTCTATTGAAAGGTGTTAATACTGTGACACAGTCATAGCTCTTGGACATGACTTGTCTTTATTGAAAGGAGAAAGGAGACCACAGGGCCTTCGTCCTGTCTCTACGCCAGCAGGCCTTGATATTTCCACGGCGCTATTCCCACCTCGGGCAATACTCTTACCAATCCCAGCTGAAAAATGCAAATTTATGCTTTGCCTTGAACGTCTTAACCCCTGTGTTTTCACATTTACTGAAATAACTTTATTGGTGTTTACGCATTTTCTAAAGCAGAGTTTCTCAAACTTTTTTCGATGAAGAACCCTTTTTGCTTCAGTAACTTTCCCGGGAACACTACATTCTAATGATTTTATAAAATCATAATACAAATATTTTCATATGCCTTTATAAATAGTACGTATGTTTAAAAACAATTAAAAAGTATAATATTACTGCAATGTGTATTTTACGAATTCAAAACTAAAAGATTTTAATTTTCATATTTTCCACAAGTCGATAACATATAAAACAGAATTATCAGCAATTTTAACGCAAATTTTATTTTGTCATTATTTTTGGCTTTATAGTTGGAGAGTTTGATTCACAAGTCAGCCACAGCATTAAGACTCCTTCGGTATTTAGTTTTTAAAGGCAGTATAAAAGGAAAATCCGGTTTTACATAAGTAGGCAGTGGGAAGTGGCACTAATTTGTGAAGTGCTATTTTTGCAATAGAAGGGAATTCGGGAATCAGATAGCTCCAAAAACTGACTAGTGATTCATTCAAATATGAATAAATTTTGACCACTTCCACTTATATGTGTATATATCTAGAAATGTTTTTTCTAGATGTTTTGTCGCGGAACCCCAAACAGTCCATTAAGGAAGCCCTGGTTCCGTGGAACACACTTTGAGAACTTCTGTTCTAAAGGAATCCCCTACTTTTGCTCTTTCAATTACCACCTCTATAAAGAACGAGAGGAATAACTATATTGCTGCTTACTGCTATATTGCAATAAGCTTACTCTACTTTTACAATCAAAGTCCTCATCATCACTTTTTTCTTTCCAATTTCATTTTTTATTTACCATAATTTTATTTTTATTTTATTTTTTATTTTTAAGTATTGTATTGAGGTCAAAATTTTAGTTCTGGCTTTTCAACGCAAGCAAAACAGTTTATGGTTTGCTCACTCTTATTAAAAAGGCTTCGCAAAACTGATATATGTTGTTGTTTTATGGTGAGGTATCGGTGTGGGTGTTGCTATGGTGGTATGTTTGTATTCAGTGATATGGCTGAATAAGCTGGGAGCGCTAAATAATACCAAAACAGGTATAATTGTATTTGTTGTGTTTTGTGTTCTGTTTTGGTAAAGTGTTGTGTTGTACTGTGTTTGTTGTACGTGTTTATGTTATGCGGTGTTACGTTGTTTGAGTTTTGTCGTGTTGTTGTGAGGTGTACGTGAATTTGAGTTTTTGGTGTTTGGTAGTGCATGTATATATGTTGTGGAGTTTGGTATGGGTGTGATTGGTGTTGGTGGTGTATATTGTGACTAGGTTTTTTTTATGTATGGTGTGTGAGTACTGTCTAGATATCAGAGGATGTGTGTGATGTTTGTTGTTTGTGTTGTGGTGTATATGGGTTTGTGTTGATTGGTATTATGGTATGTGTTGTATGGTTGGCTTATGTTGTCTTTGGTATTGCTGTGCATACCTTTACTGGTTGCATATCTTTATTGCAATTATTAGTAATAATGTCCGTCATACCACGAAAAGTCATTGTAAAGTTCGACCGGTTTCGGGTCAGGTCCAAGGATGTACTCCTGGGCCCATTCTTAAGGGTGGAATTGTTGACAATGGCCTTGATTTGCCAAAGGTTGGAATGTTTGTTTATATGTGAACAACACGATGCAGACAATTCCTTATCCGTAAGAGCAACCGCGAGGTGTTTTCACCTTTGTGCTCATTGTTATGGGTCGAGTTGTTGACAATGGCTTATATTTACCAAAGTTTGGAATATTGTTTATAAGTGAACAACGCGATACAGACAATTCCTCAGTCTTAAGAGCAGCCGCAGGTGTTTTCACCTTTGTACACGTGTTCACGAAGCGCTTCAGTTCGTGGTGGGGAAGGCTCCACTAATTGAAGGCCCGTTCCGCGGACGAGGAGACCTATCTGTCGTCGTTTTAACCCGATAACGTGAAACCTGCCCGATTATCTGGCGATCCGTCTTGCCTCGCTTGTGCCTCTAACCACTCCAAGGTTTCTCTTAAACTCTATAAAACATCACTTTCCTTTTCGTCTTGTTTGCATATCAAGTGTTATGCAACTGTAATTGCTCATTACACCCTAGTTAAATATAAATAATACGAGGGGGATATTAAGAAACAAATCTCCATACAAAACAAACAAATGCGTTTTTTTCCTTCTTATCTTTCGCATTTAGCTTTGACAGGAAAACTGGCGCAGTAAAAAGCATGAACATTAGTATACATTTCCTTGCTAAAGTTGGGAATGTAAGTAAGAAAAATTTAAACCATTACTTCATGGTGGCTTAAATTATTGTGGTAAATTCTATGCAGATAATACTATAAAACGATTTCATAATAAACACGTGAAACAAGAACCAATGTTTAAACGACAATAAGAAATGAGAAACAACCGTAACAAGGGGTCTCCGTCAGAGTGAAAAACTGACTCGTCAGTGTCAGTTGGGTTTTGACTTTGATGAAGACCGCTTATTAGATCTTAGGTTGAAAGATCTTAGTCTTTTTTCTCATTTCTTGTTGTCGTTTAAACATAGATAATACTATGAGCTACTTACTATCTCTGATACATAAAAAGAAGGAACATACCCAAGATTTTTCTATGACCTGATCTCTTTATATTCCAATTATCAGTAAACAATGCCAGTTTTTGATTATAGAAGAAATGAATACCATTTTGTAAATATATTCCATATTTCTTAGTCTATTGCTGAATTTAACGATTGACACATTCAATTGAGTCTTTCATGTGCCTAATTGTAAATCAGCTGTTTACAAACTTTCTTAGTCATTGCCCCTTTTAATATGCTTGTTTTCTCATCCATACCAACATAAGTTCAATAAATAATTAAGTAATTTTGGCATTATAAAATGTTCAACAATTAAGACAATCCAATAAAAACAGGATCTAACTTCAACATGACTGGTAAGTAGTATGTAAGACCCCGAAAAAAAACAAAACATACTTATTATACTTTTACAGCGTAATTGTTAAGAAAAAAATTGACATTAGGAATGGTTTATGTTGTACTAGACTACTCGTGACCCTCTGTGCCACTCAGAAATTATGGCAATAGTTATTGAAATAAATTTAATGAACATGATTGACAGGGGTAATTTTAATTGTTGTATCTTGTTATTAAGGCACGGAAACAGATTCTTATATGACCCAAGCTTTTGATATAGTATTCTTAACATGATTCAAGATATATACACAATAAGTAAATTTAGCAAAATAAAAAGTAAAAAAAATCATTTATTTTATCATATTTAAATAAAACATCAATTCAAGTTATATAAACAATTAAATATATTTAAAACAAACAAATGATTCTGATGAAGACGACTTGTTATGGTTGGAAGATCTTAGTCTTTTTTCTCATTTCTTGTTGTCGTTTAAACATAGATAATACTATGAGCTACTTACTTGAATAGTAGTCATTAAAAACTGTGTAAACACTAAGCCTCTACAATTATTGCAATACTTGCTGTCTTATAAGTGGCTACTTTATTGTACTTTTAGTAAAGGGTTGTAAAAAAGGTTGAATACCTTGCTGGAGATTATTGCTATTAAGAGACTTGTCTTGTTAAAGTTCAATATCTTATATTCTCGTTAAAGCAGATATGACCTGAGGATGAGTACAAAGAGTTTGAAACTGAATATCTGTGGAGATATTGCATACTTTTTTTATTCCTATTCTCTGTCAAGAACAAACCACAATGACTACATCTTATGAGTTCCTTGAATTATCTGTTATATGAAAAGACCAGCTTACCCATAGTGATAATGTGCTCGTCTCTTGCCTGGTACATCCGGGGTTCAATACCTACTCCGACCCTTGATTTACAGTAAATCTGAGAACGTTGTCCCTCTGAGATGACGTTAAGCCGTTAATACTGAGCCTATACAATGGCAGGTAATTGTTAAGGATCTCTAGGGGGCCAGATTAGCTCAGTGGTTAACGTACTCGCCTCTGAGCTTATAGGACCGGGGTTCGATCCCCACCTGGCCCTCGATTTATTCACGCGGGATGTGAATAAATCTGAGCACGTCGGTCCTCGGAGAAGGACATTAAACGGTCGGTCCCGAGTCTGTCAGATACAATGTCAGGTACTTGTTAAAGATCCCTACTCTAAATATACTTGAGTTAGACAAAATTTGGGACACCCACTGTAGAATCAATGTTCATTGTGTGGTATCACAAAGGGCCAATGCTCGGCCTACGTGTGTTCCCTTGTGGGACTGCCACTGCAACCTAACCTAACCTAACTAAAGATCTCTACTCTGAATACACTTGAGTGTAGCAGGCTTTCTTCATTAGGTTGATCTGATTGTAGCCAGAGGTAGCAATAGTAATCGACTAATGATAGGATAGGTTAGGTTACAGAGTCAGTCTCACAAGAGATGATACATAGGTCGAACATCAGAACTTTGTGGTACACTAAACAACATGAATGTTCTACATAGAGTGTCTTGAATTTTACCTAGAGTGGCCGATCCTCTCGCGGGTCAAAAAGTCAAGGAATCCGTCTCTCTAGGCAAAATATAAGACTCTCAATGTAAAATATTCATTGTTTAGTGTATCGCAAAGTACCAATGTTCGACCTAATATCATGTGTTTTAAGACTGGCTCTGTAACCTAACCTAACCTATCCTTAGTCCATTACTATTGCTACCTCTGGCTACAAGCAGATAAACCTAATGTAGAAACGTATAAATGCTTATGCGTAAACTTTGTTTATCATTTTCAAATATATTATTTCAGTTTTCTTGTTTATTCTTATGAGTATATACCCAATCTTGGTATATTCAAGCTGTTTCAATTCCTTTCTGGTATGAGTTTACATAAATACCGGTATTACTGTTTGAACAACAGAAACAAAATGAGCGTTTTGAAAACCTTATTTATTTAAATGATAACCTTCTGACTGGTAGTTGCGTGGAATAGGATTCGTGCGTATTGTTCCATCGTAACTATATTACCATATACAAACAAATGGTTTTGTCTGAAATCCTGATACAACGCAAACGAGTTAATGGTTTCCTTTTTTAGAATGTAAATATTTCTTCATAGGATTATCTAGGATTGTAGCAATTGACAAAAAAGGAGAGACTTAGAGGAGAGATATAGTGTACAAGTATTGCGGGAAAAAGTTGTGTAATGCGCTTAGCGAGAGCACGAAAACACAGTGTGCGGCCAATTTAGACAAACTCGCCGACTGAAATAGAACTAAGAGAATGTTCCTTGTTTAGTGAAGACAGCAACAGCAAAAGAACAATAACAAGTCAAGGATGCAATGTTAATGTTCAATATTTATATTGCTTAACAGATTTTACCACAATAAGTTAATCCAACATGGAGTAGTAAATTAATGTGAAATTTAACTGTTCTTCTGAAGAAGACCATTACTGGTCGAAATCTATTAATATCGATACAAAGACTTAAAAGAGCTTATAAACTACCGCAAGAAATTCAAAAATGGTCGAGTAATCAAGTAAATACCAAGTAACGGTTTTCGTCAGAGTAGCAAGTTAAATGTGATATTTGTGTAAGCCTCTGAGGAAGGCCATTACTGGCTGGCCGAAATCTCTTTGATTCGATATGTGTATTAACTTTAAAATCGGAAATACGTTCCAAACTGGATATATAAGTTTGAATACGATGAAGAGTATCTTTTTACACATGGTATTGCCAGCTTTAACTTTGGCTTAACAGATTACTAGCAAAAGCTGTTTTGAAGAGACAAGAGAGAGGCAGACGACTTGGGTGTAGACGCAGCCGACCAGTCAACACTGACAGTGCCGCCACTCGCTTCATTGACTCATTCACCTTTACCGACCTTGTACTCCTTATCTTAATTTCATTTTCAAATTGTCTCTACTTCAGTAATTCAAGACCAGGCGTGCGTGGCGCCACTGTCAGTTTTCTACCGTTGCGGTTTTGACGTGCTTGTTCTCCCTCTCTCTTGTCTCCTCAAGACGAATTTTCCAAAAATTTTGAGTTGGTAAGTTAGTAAGTGCCTTTACTCCGTGTGATATTCTTCTTCCTACTTGAACTTATGCAGATATATATATATATACTTTATATATACTTTTTCGTTGGAAATACGATCCGAAACGGATAAATATAGTTCAATGTAGAAAAAATGACAAATACAGTTCAATGTACATGAAGAAACATAGAGAAATTAAAAGCACACTTACAGTCTCAAATTTTCGGTTGAACCGTCTTCAGGAGAGATAAGAGAGGGAAACCAAGCGCACTGGTACAGAGACCTTGTAACGAGTAAATACCTTGTAACGGTCCTTCACAGAGTAGCAAGTAAAATGCGGCATTTTTACCATTATGGATTTAACTTTGAATGTTTCGTCTGAACTTTATTCCTTTCCTGAAATTTTTAATAAAGTTATTATAACTGTTTATCTTATTCTCTTTTCTTCTCTATCCCTCTTTCTCTCCATCTGTCTCTATATATTTATTCTCTTTCTTTATTATGTTTACTGTCTCTCTCTCTCTCTCTCTCTCTCTCTCTCGTCTTTCTGCCTTAATCTATGTATTCTCTTTCTCTATCTGTTTCTGTCTATTATCTCTGTCTCTTTCTTCCTTTCTCTCTCTCTCAATCACTCTTTCCTCAGTTTCTTTCTCAATCTGTATCTCTTGCGCTCTCTTTCTATCTCTCTTTCTTTAAATCATTAGGTGTGCAATCCGTAATTGTGTGGTATTCTGAGGTAAAATGGATAAACAAACAAAAGTTTCCACATCCTCGGTGTCTTCCTGATGATGAACACAAGGTGTTCGAAACGCGTTATTGTTGTTGAATAAAAATTCATTTGTGGAGACTTTTGTTTGTTTATCTATTTTACCTCTCTTTCTTTTTCTCTATCTCTGTTTTGCTCTCTCGCTCTCTTTCTCTCTACCTATATCTTTCCTACTCTCTCTCTCTCACGTTCTCTCTTCTTCTACCTCTTTTTCTGATGTCTCTCTTCCTCTCCCTCCCTTCTTTCTTTCTCTTTTTGGTTTTCTTTATCTCTCTCTTTCTCTGTCTCTCTGTTTCTGCACTACCCTCTTATTAATATATGTGCACGTCTCACATTACTATATATACAGTTCAATGTACATAAAGAAACGTAGAGAAATTAAAAGCACACACTTAGAGTCTCTAATTTTCGGTTGAATTGTCTACAGGAGAGATAAGAGAGAGAAACCAAGCGCACTGGTACAGAGACGGTTGGAGACCTTGCTTGGACTCTGTACCAGTGCGCTTGTTTTCCCTCTCTTATCTCTCGTGAAGACGGTTCAACCGAAAATTAGAGTCTGTAACTGTGTGCTTTTAATTTTTCTATGTTTCTTTATGTACATTGTATTATATTTGACCATTTCGGATCGTATTTTGATTGAAAAAGTATATATATATAAACAGCTCAAAAACAAAGAAATGCAACACGCAGAGAAGAAAATTTGAGTTTGTAAGTTTTTTCTTTCTCTCTGTGTGTTGCTTTTCTTTGTTTTTGAGCTGTTTTGCGTGCAGTTTGAATCGTTTTTTTCGAATTTTGAGTGATATATATATATATACATCATGATGTTAGAATATTAGACCAAAAACCCTAATTAATCTCAAAAAAAAAAAGAAAAGATATATATATATATATATATATATAAATGATCAAACCACAATAAGAAAATGAGAAAACAAGACTAAGATCTTTCAACCGTAACAAGCGGTCTTCATCAGAGTCAAAAACCAAGTTGGGTTTTTGACTCTGACAAAGACCGCTTGTTACGGTTGAGGGATCTTAGTCTTGTTTTCCCATTTCTTATTGGGGTTTGATCATTATACATATATATTGAAATTACTATATGGCTGTTATACATGATGCGAAATGCCTAATAGTTGACCACCACCATCACATTAAGGGATTTGAAAGCCATTCCTTGATGCCCCTGGGTCATGTTGGTAGTGTCAATGTTGGTGGGCAGGGTCTCTTTTCTTTTGTCATCTCATTGGCTTCGGTTCAACAAGAAGTAGCACACTTGGCTGGAGACAGCCCGGTCACTTTGATCTGCTTGTCTTCTTTAGTATATACCCTTCATCTTTTCTTTTATCTTTTAAAAAAAAAAAAAAAATATTTGGACAGAGATATTTTCATCAGAATAAAGTTGATTAATGCTAACTTTTATACCTTGTTTGGCCCGAATAGATTAACAAATTATATATTTCTTAATAAAATCAGGCAAACATTTATTTGAGTTTCAAGTCAAACAAAGCCTGAATGTTTCAGTCTTCAATGCATAACTCAACTTTGGAGTTCTGCATTGAACTTTGCTTTGGATTTCTTATCTTTAACATGAACCAAACCTCCACATTGAAGAGTTCTTGAAACTCGTTTACTTGATGTTCCCACGACACATTATTGATAATAATAATGCCCTCCGTCCCTCTCTTTATCTACCAGAGCAGCAGAAGTAACTTGAAGATGAACACCAAGTGTTCGAAACGTCTTTTTGTTCTTTCCCTGGAGACTATTTTTTTCCAAGTTTCCTATTTTACCTAAATACCCACACAGCTAACTCACTTCATTGATAATAAACTTCTAGTTTTATTTTAAATGTCTTTTAATGTCTTAATAAACAATTGAAGACAGTTTTCTAATAACTTTTTTTTATTTTTGAGTCATTGTATAAACATCATAAAATAAACTTTTGAGAAATCTAGAAGACAAAGCAAATATTTATTCATTATTTAATCATCTCTCTCTCTCTCTCTCTCTCTCTCTCTCTCTCTCTCTTTTGAATCACTCCCTCCCTCCCTCTCTCCCACTCTTTCCTTCTCTCTCTCTCACTCTTTCCTTCTCTCTTTCTCTCTCTCTCTCTCTCTCTCTCTCTCTCTCTCTCTCTCTCTCTATAAATCACTCTCTTTGCCTTTCTCTTCTTCAGTCTCTCTCTCTCTCTCTCTCTCTCTCTCTCTCTCTCTCTCTCTCTCTCTCTCTCTATGAATCACTCTCTCTGCCTCTCCCTCATTTTGATACCCCATTGACATGAAGACCAAGGAGTATCAAGTAAAATAAAATCAATATCCGTAGCAGACAATAGAAAAAACCAACACCCAACTACCAAAAACAAATCAGAAATAGATCGCCGGGCAGCGGGTAACTGGGACCGCACTCATGGACCTATGAACTCTACTCTCCTATTGGTGACCATCGTAACGAATCATATTCCTTTCTCCAGAGAACTCATATAAAACAGTATATATATATATATATATATATATATATAAATATATAATATATATATATATATATATATATATATATATATATATATATATATATCAGGTTTATTATAAAAAAAAGAACAATTCTGATTTTATACATAAATTTATAACATTGGGTACACAGTTATTATTTATCGTAAATGGTCTACTGAAGTGGTTGAGAAATGTAACCATTATTAACTGATTATTGCTGGTCGTTAATTATGATGGTGCAATAGCGAAGAAAATGTATGAATAGTGGTGATTGTAAGCATGGAGGGTGACAGGTATGGTTCATTCCTGTATGGATTGGGGGAGTAAGTGAGTTTCGTTAAAGTTGTCGAGTTGTTTGATTCAAAGAAGAGAGGACTATACAGGTGTGTAGGTCAACGAGTCGGCCTCTGACCTGGCGGGCTAGCCAGTGCAGTAGTTACCTCGTGCGCGCACCAGTCGCCAACTTTCTCCAGCGGGAGGCCTCCACGGCTAACTGTACTCCAGGCCTCCATTCCTGCCTACTCCCCCGCACACGTCTTGCCGTCGTCATCATCATCTCGAAACTTCCCCGTCACAATCAGCCACTATACATCACACGCACAATCACACATTGTGGTAATCATCAATTACCAAAACTACTGCTTATTTTCCAATGTCTACACTTATATGCAATCATCACATCATCACACGCACAATCATCAAATACCAAAACTCCTGTTTGTTTGCCAATGTCTACACTTATATGCAATCATCACATCATCACACGCACAATCATCAAATACCAAAACTCCTGTTTGTCTTCCAATGTCTACAATTATATGCAATCATCACATCATCACACGCACAATCATCAAATACCAAAACTACTGTTTGTTTTCCAATGTCTACACTTATATGCAATCATCACATTATCACACCCACAATTATCAAATACCAAAACTACTGTTTATTTCCAATGTCTACACTTAAAGGCAATCACGATAGAATAATATTCTAGGCCGGAAAGTGTGACTCATTTGTTGTTTGACACCCATTTTAGTAATTTTAGTAACCCATTGAGACAAAATTTTACTCAATTGTATTGAGGGTTACGATCTTTAACGAGTATCTGGTATCGTACTGGCTCGGGACCGACAGCTCAACATCCTCTTCTAGGGACGACGTTCTCAGGTTTCCTCAGCTTTCTAGTGAAGAAATCGAGTTGAGACTCGGGAGTCCAGAAGCAAGTACGCTTGTGGATTCAATTTCACTGTGGTTCTACCTTGATCCTAAGAATACCAAAATTTAAAAACATCGTTTCATCTAAAAACATAAAAGAAATATTCTTTCATGTACCCATGTAAATAAAACAAATAACTTTATACATAAATTACGTCCGTGTTTTCTAAACTTTAGATCACGGGTTTTCAATGAAGCCCATGTAGACCTCAAGGATTCATAGAAAATCAAAGAGAGTCCATGAATAAAAAAAAAGGAATATGAGGCTCCATGGTTCGCAGTTAGTTGTCCATGCTAAGTTTATGTGCATACATGACTATATCATGACCAACAGTATATCACTAGTGCATCAAGTTGACCGTTACAATATGCAAATATCTGGCACAATATTCTCACCAGTTTGTTATATTATATATGGAAATATAGAAAGTGTTAATGTGATGCCAGCTTTACATAATTATGCGATCGACCCCCTTGGGTCCACGGGGGGGGGGGGGGGGGCTCAATTTTGAAAAACACTGCCTTAAGTAGACTGAATGACTGAATGAAGTTTTTATAAACTAGCATGAACCACCTCTGACTACCATGAATG
This sequence comes from Hermatobates lingyangjiaoensis, assembly GCA_026182355.1. NCBI lineage: Eukaryota > Metazoa > Arthropoda > Insecta > Hemiptera > Hermatobatidae > Hermatobates > Hermatobates lingyangjiaoensis. The sequence continues at coordinate 367,939 of JAPFBL010000182.1, read as the reverse complement.
TCTTACGATTTAACTTGGATAAACAAATAATGATAATTAACATTTTTTTTCTTCATTAACAATATTTCTTTTAACAAGAAAATGTCATCTTGTTCGTGATTGTTATTTTTTGGATTGTAGAATTTTTTTCCAGATTTTAAGTGAATCAAAAGTTTATCAATATTAAATTGTAAAATAAAAATGAATGTAAAAGCACACGACTGCTGCAGGGCAATGTCCAAGTGAGGAAGGGGAGAGGAATCTGTGCCTCACTTTCATTGACAATGGCTTGCCTTTGGCTCAAACACGGAGAGCGACATTACGAGACTACTTCTTTGACAATCTTCAGAATACTACTGGCAGCCAGTAGTATTACTATTAGCCAGTAGTAGTAGTAGAAAAATCCAGTCAACTTTATTGTTCTGTCAAGATTGTTGAAATGGATCAGTGACGGGGGGAGAATAGTTCTAGTTTTCTTTTGTGGTTTCACAAAAGGGCCAGCTTATGGCCTATGTGGTTCACTTCTGTTACGATCGCTGCAACCTAATCTACCATAAACAAAAAAAATAGAAACTGAATATACTTTATACTAATGAACTCAAATTTCATTCATCTATATAAAAAAAGTTTTTTTTTAATAACTATATTCAATTAACAAAACTAAAGTTTATCAGGACTCGGTCAGTTCTTCGGTTTAAATTAAACCCCGATTGCCAACGTCTCGGTTTTTATTTCAAACTTTTTTCATAGGCACAAATATAAATTTTGAAACAGAAGAACTAGGTATTACATTACAAATTATTTTACATATAAAAATAGTCTATAATGTAATACTGAATTTTTCTGTTTCAAAATGTATACTTCTGCCTATAAAAAAGGTTTTAAATAAAAAACGAAACGTTGGCAATGAGAGTTTAATTTGAACCTGAAGAACTGACCGAGTCCCGATAAACTTTAGTTTTGTTTCTATTCCACGGTCGATACTTTTATCAATATATATCCAATTAATATATAACTGTTTCAATAATATATCGACCGTTTGATAGAATAGGTGTGTTATCTAATCGGGATTCGGTCAAATTTTCTAGGTTCAAAAATCAAACTCTATGAGAGTTTTCATAGTTTCATATATTCAATTAACTTATTTAGTTCTTAATTTCACCAACGGAATGATGTGCGAAAATATAAAATATTAACAAATCATAAAAGTGAACAAATATTAATAAAAAATTGCATTGAAATGTGAAAATTTAAACAATTGGCAAATGCCAATTTTACAGTTTTTCTTTTTGACGTCTAGCATTTTAACATTAGATTTATACTGTCTTTTTCTGAAAAAAAGACATCCCCCGAAAATAAGTTCTAGAGTGATTTTCGGAACGTTTTGGACTATAAGCCCTCCCCTGAAAATAGGCCCTAGTTAAGATAACGTGTAAAATATAATTCGTTAAAAAAATGTTGTTGAATGTAGTAGGTATCTCTAGCTGTAGTAATATTTGAGAAAATTCTTTTGAAAAAATATTCCAAGAAATTCCTTGTTTATCTCTAAAGTTCGTTTCAAGGAGGCTAGTTAGACAAGAAGTATTAATTTAACCACAGCTATATTACAAGACATGAGAGATTCAGACCAATGATTCTACAGGAAATAGATTTGGAGGAAAATCAGAATGGAATTCAAGATTTTGATAATTTATCGTGTTGTTCCAGAAGATGACATGTCTGCTATCGAATAAATTTAAATTTCTGTATAAAAATAAATATTAAAGAAAAAATATGTAAATCTACTTAATGTTCTTGAAGCCCTCCCCTAAGAATAAGTCCTAGCACGGATTTTGACCTAAAAATAAAGTAAGACAGTGTCTTATTTTCGGAAAAAGAGGGTATTAGAGGTTACTGTTTAAGGTAGCTTCATTTACTATATAAATAAAGTTCATTATTTAACCTTTGTTAGTAACAAACTGTTAATACGTTTAAACCTTTAACACTGTAACAAGTTGTGTGTTACTGGTAGTGTAGATTTCAATGAAATGATAATTTTATTTTATTTTACTAAATGTCTACTATAGCTTAAATATAATAGAAAAGACGAAACGATTGTATTGATGCTGAAGGTGAAGAAAGCCATGAATTATTTATTGAAATCAATATACTTATAACACTATGATATTCGCGTTTGAATATTTGCACATGCTCTAAATTGAATAAAATATTAGAAATTTGGTGGGCATCGAACCCACGACCTAGGTATTGTAGCAGAGTTTCAAAGCTATTGAGACCATACAAACCTCTGGGTAATAACAACATCCAGATGCTGTCAATTATCGTATAATGAACAATACGGCTAGTAAATTGATTCCTTAGAGAAGCTATTGAAACCATAGGTTAGCCATATTATTACGAATGTACTATCGTATAATAACAACATACAGATGCTGTCAATTATTGTATAATGAACAATACGGCTAGTAAATTGATTCCTTAGAGAAGCTGTAATGGGTAAATGGATATAATGGGTAAATAAATTGATTCGAGAAGCTATTTTAACGATGGATTAAGCATATTACCAAGTGCGCTTTCAGCACATGGTGCTACCTATCCAAATTCTAACTCCCAATGTTGTACAACTTGGATGAACTAACTGGAAACTGATGAAGCCAACCTATAACCCTATGGACATAGCAAACAATCCCAATGATGAGTCGAATTATGCTAAAGACTATGAAGGCTTTAATAGAGTCACGGAGTGCTCCACATCCCACTAGGTGGATTGAACTGTTTTCCCAGCCTTCCCTTCATTAACACTGACCAGGATAACGCTTTTAACCTAACGACTCTTGCGCCATATCCTCCTTGCCAGTCATTCCCTTCTCAATCAATCCTATAATAAAACACCGGCCTCTCAAATAGCCTTCCACAAATTACAAATCTCTACATATAAAGTACGTGAGTTTGTTTGTTTGTGTGTTCACCCACTTCCCGTAGTGATAGAGACCTAAAATTAAATATATATTATTTGTTACCGGCAAATATATATTATTATTTCTTTAAGGCTAGTAAATTGATTCCTTAGAGAAGTTATTAAAACCAAAGGTTAGCCATGTTAGAATTAATGTACTATCGTGTACTTATACAAACCTCTGGGTAATAACAACATTCAGATGCGGATGCTGAATAATGTTAAATCAAAGAAAATTATCACTATACTCTCAAAATTGGAGCCAGGGTAGCAAGTGTCTTGCATGCTCGCCGATGACAGTAGTGCAAAAATATTATATATAAATGTAACAGAATATTTTTTTTTAATTTAATATTTGCGTAATATGAACACTGGTAATAAACTAAAGGCATGGAACCAGGGTAGCCCAGTGGCTTGCGTGCTCGCTGATGACAGTATTGCAAATGTATTATAAATAAATGTAAGAAATATATAATAAACTACTACATTATAGGTTAAGAATTAATAATTTTAGAAACAAACTTGAACGCAGCTGTCAGATAAAATAAGAATGTTCTAAGGTAATATTATAAAGACACACTTCTTTCTTGAATGTTATTTTATGTTATTTCAAGTTTCGTTCATTTCAAATATATTTGATTGTGTATATAACTTGAATTGATGTTTTATTTATGCCATAAAATAATGATTATTTTTTACTTTTAAATGATTTTATTTTACTAAATATACTTACTGTGTTCATATATACCTTGGATCATGTTAAGAATACTATATCAAAAGCTGTGGCCATATAGGAATCTGTTTCCGTGCCTTAATAACAAGAAAGAACTATTATTATAGTTTCTGAGTGACACTTAAGGGTCACGGGTAGTCTAGTCTATGTGTATAATAGCCAAAGCCCTGTCGCCTTTGTTTGAACGTCTTTGTTCCTACTTATCAATAAATGTTACCAACCTAGGCTTTTTAGTTATTTAATAAATCTTTTTGGTTACAGTATTGCGAGCTCACAGGTGGATTGATAATCACGCTTTTCTTGGTATAAAAATAATTCTCTCCTTTTTCTAGATACTTGTTTTTATCAGTTTTACAAATTACCCTCCGTGATGCCTGCAGGTACGCCTTGCCTTGTACACGCTGTGTATAGCTCTCTACATGTTTCATATACTGGCTATCTTCAATAGCAACCAATCTGATAATTCAATGTTACCAACCTAATTCAATAAATTACACTAAATTAAGTAAATAAATTTATCAATAACTAGCTGACCTGGCAAACTCCGCCAACAATCAGTGACTGCCGTGTTACCTTTAGCTAAGCTTAATATAGTATTCAATTTGTGAGTTTGTTTGTAAACAAACAAACTTCAATGTGATTAAGAAAAGAAAATATATGAACATGGTGATAGGCTGAAAAGGCCTGTGATGAACGCGAACGTAATAGTAAAGCTAACCCGAGAGACGCTGTCCTTGTTTACGTATAAATATTCAATTTAAACAGGAATCAAAACTAAGATAAAAAAATTGAAGTGACCTAGACTCAACTTTACTGTGAGTAAACGTAATAAACTTGTTAACAATCAACTTGATTTGCTTCATTAGTCAAAAACTTGTTCGACAATCATCGCACCGTGAAGTGCATCTGAAAATATATAGTATGTTTGATTGGGATTAATATTTTTACTTTTTACAATTTTATTCTGCTAGTATATTATCTTAACTGATTAGACCACCTCTAACCACCTCATTAGAACATTTAAAATTTTTTTTAACATACTTCTAAGTAACCATTTTATTTCACTTAAAAAATGTCTAAGTCAAGGTGAACAATGTAAATAAATGCAAACAAGGTGATTCATTATTCCAAAAGAAAATTTCAGTTTTTATAGCATATAAGACGTTATTTATATCAGGTTTTTGAAACCTATTGTAAGCAGATTTTTTTGGTACAGAGTACGGTGCGTTGGACATTTAATGTTAAGGTCATGGGTTCGATTCCCATAAAATTTAATATACTTTATTATTTATTTGGACAATACACAGGATGGCAAAAAAACAAACAACCAAACAAGATCTGTTATCAGATTTTATAAGTAAATAGAGATAAAAAAAAATTACAATATTCTGTTTTGCACAATATTGGTGTGGAATCGTTGAATGTGACTGAGAAGAGAAATAAATCAACATGGAGACAGGCTGAAAAGGCCTGTGATGAATGCGAACGTAAGGGCTCAAGCACTTGGCCTACAGGCTGTCTTCTTGGGTGCCTCTGTAATGAGACAGTTTGCTGCAGACGGCTCTGGTAAGTTGGTAAATGAGCCACAATGCTGCTGGCACATTAGCACCTCCCCCCCAGTCCCACTGACCGCCTAACCATCTAGTCCAGAACTTTTCATTTTTCTTTTCCTCGTATTTCTTTCGCTTCCTTCTCCTGTTTTCTTGTTTTCTTTAAACATCTTTCTGTTAATGTACATGAACTGCTCATTTATTTTTTAAACTTGTTTTATTAAATAAAATATACAAGAAATAGTCTAAAAGTATATTTTTATTTCGGTATAGGAATACATCGAAATAAATTATTTTTGTATTATTATTACAAATATACAATAACTAGACTAAACGTTACTTTTTGTGCCACTCAGAAATTGTAACAATTGCTATTGAAAAAATTCACTGAACATGATTGACAGGGATAATTTGAATTGTTGTTTCTTGTTATTAAAGCACGGAAACAGATTGTTATATAGCCCAAGCTTTTGATATATTATTCTTAACATGATTCAAGATATATACACAGTAAGTATATTTAGCAAAATAAAAATTACTTAAAAGTAAAAAACATTTATTTCATAAAATAAATAAATAGAACATCAATTCAAGTTATATACACAATCAAAAATATTTAAAACAAACAAAACCTATAAATTGAAATATTCAATTTATTTACCCAACATAAAATACATTAATGGAAGGAATGCATCTTTATAATATTACCTTAGAACATTCGTATTTTATTTGATAGTTGTGTTCAAGTTTTTTTCTTAAATTATTCATTTTCACCCTCTAACGTAATAGTTTATTATATACTATAGGCTACCCTGACCCCCTAATGAGAAATATTATTAAATAATAATGTAGAAAGTCGAGGGGAGTATGCAAGCCACTGGGCTACACTGACCGCCTAATGCGATTTGTTATTATGCAATACAACTACAATAAAGCCAATCACAACAAAAGTAAAGATTATAAAAATTTCAGGTCTCTATCTCCAAGGAAAATGGGTGAACAAACAAACAAACTCACGAACTTTATATATATATATATATATATATATATATATATATATATAAAGGTACACTTGTATCAAAGCTTGTAATTCGTTTGAAAATTCAATTTCAAAGTTTTGACCTTGAATTCTTGATATCATTTGAGAAGATACCGTCTTTTTCCAAAAATAAGACACTGTCTTGTTTCTTTTTACGTCCAAAATACGTGCTAGGACTTATTTTCGAGGGAGGGCTTCAAATACAATAAGTACTAGGTAATAATCAGATTTACAAAACTGAAATCTATAAACGTTGTACCTGCCCCGTCACTCTATGTAGACTGTTGCAATATATTGTATTTTGAAGATAAATTCAACTTTATAATAAGCAGTGCATTCCTTGAAACGAACTGTAGAGGTAAACAAGAAATTTCTTGGAATGTTTTGTTCCAAACAATTCTTTGGAATTGTTTCCTTTATAACCTAATAATAATAGAGAAAAAAAAACTATTCTCTAGGGCAGCTAGAGATACCTACTAAAGTCAACAGCATTATTTTAAATAATTATATTATTCCTATTATTTTAACTAGTGCTTATTTTCAGGGAAGTGCTTATATTCCAAAGTGTTCTGTAAATCACACTAGGGTTTATTTTCGGGGGATGTCTTATTTTCAGAAAAAGACGGTATTAGAGCCTCCCGATATCGATTATAACTTAATATTTAACTCGGGGGCAATGGTGAAATAATTCTAAGGTTGTAAAAATAGCAAAGCTGAGTCTGCTCAATGCCGGTAGTTTTATACTTCTTTGACTAATACCGTCAAATGAAAACAATTTGGGACACAATGTATGTATTTTGCCCAATATTGTCATACTGACTGATGTGGTTGAATTAGAATTATTAGTAATAATGTCCGTCATACCTCCTAAAGTTTCGGCAGAGCTCGACTGGTTTCGGGTCCGTCTGGTTCCTATCTTCAAGAGCCACTGACTGTATTTTATTTTTTCTTGCAATCTACCAAGAACTTGTTATCTGCCTTGCGGAATCAGTGTTGTCTGTATATTTAAATTTTGGTTTGCATGTTTGTTTAATTGTTACATTTTTTTCTTTGATTCCACAATGTAGATAACAAGTGTAGGTAGGTTGCAAGAAAAAATAAAATAGAGTCAGTTGCTCTTGAAGATGGGAACCAGACGGACCCGAAACCGGTCGAGGTCTACAGAAACTTTACGAATTATGACAGACATTATTAGTAATAATTCTAACATTGCTAACCTCAGTGGAACTAACTTAATAACTATATTCTGGTTGAATGTTCAAGGTTTGATGTAACCAATCTTAAAAGTCAATATCGTTAGACTGTGTATGGGAAACAAGTTATATCGTGGGTCAAGGAATACTGAGTGGATGTAACGGCACTCGAAGGGTCTTACTAACGGCTTCCAACGGATTCATAAAACAGCGAACTTTTCCAGCAGCGTGATCCGGTAACAAGCAATGCTGTTTATTGTTCAATGCTAAAGAGGCTTCTCACGGTTAGCAGGGTGCATTACTGTGGGAGAAGAGAGGGGATTGAAAAGATCTCTATGACAAAGTCATTACAATATTATGGAACAATGTATTGTTATTATGAAATAAGTACGGGTAGATTCACTATGAATCTATACACAAGGAAAGTGCTCTGACAAAAAGATGTTATAAGATGAATAAGGAGACTATAATAGCACAATGGCAACGTACTCAGCTCAGGACTGGTAGATCCAGGGTTCAATACCCAGTCTGACCCTCGATTTGTTCACGCGAGGTAAATAATTCTGATCACTTCGTCCCTCGGCGAAAACGTTAAGCTGTCAGTCAGGAGCCTGATGTCAGGTTAAAGATCCCTACCACCAAATATATTTGAGTTAGGTAAAATTTAGGACTCCAAATGTACAACGAACGTAAATGTAATGTGGCACGCTCATTACTAAAATGGGTGTCAACTAATAATTATATTTTCGCCCCTAGAACAATACTGAAATGTGAAAACATGGTCATTGGAAAACCAAAAAAAGATAAAATTTAAGACTCCCAATGTGGGCTTGGTCTCCCTTTCCCTTTTCTCCTGAAGACGGATTGCCCGAAAATTTGAGTTTGTAAGTGTGTTTCTTTACTTTGTGTGCTACCTATCTTCAATTTTGAACTGTTATATATATATATATATATATATATATATATATATATATAATGTAATAAAATATATATATATATAATATAATATTTTTACTAATTCAAATTTTAATAATTCAAAACTGCCAGTATACTCCATCTTACCATGGTAGGCAAAGAATACAATAAAATAAGTTACCTCCTGTCTTTTCAGTGACTAAAACTTTGTAGATATCCTTTTTGATTGCAGTGTTGTCGGACTGTGGATGCAATGCAATTTATATACCTGCAGTGTCAGCAATAAATATAAAAAGTGCACTAAAATGAAGGAACTTTTTATGTACAATTATTATTTCTAATTTCACACTGTGATTCTTGCAAGAAATACAATCAAACTTTTTATTATACCTCAGTATTACCAACTTATATATAAAAAAATCTCTGTAATAAATAAATTTATCATTAATATTGATAATGATCTAAGAATGAAAATGCTTTATTGTTAAATATACTTTATATGACATTTGGAAACTTGATGTTTTTGAGTATAATTCGGAAAGAAGACTTTATTGCATGAAATGACATCATTTTATTTATGATGACTAGGTGATTGTTGTGCCGATACAGTCAGGATGACCTCACGCTGTGGTCCTAGAAAAGCGAGCTTCTATTGGGACCAATCCTTTGCGGTCCCAACAAAGCTCTCTACAGGTATGGTTACCACTTATCGACCTTCCCAATATATATATATATATATATATATATATATATATATATATATATATATTACGGTTATTATATATAAGTATATATATATGTATTGTAAACAGCAAAACGATCCAAAAGGACAACAAACGTTTCATGATGAATCACAAACACAGAACTAAGGAACAAACACACTTACTGTCTCTAATTTTCGGTTGAACCGCTATCAGGAGAGTTGAGATAGCTATCTCAACCTCTCAACTTAAGATTGCTATCTCAACTCTCCTGATGACGGTTCAACCGAAAATTAGAGACAGTAAGTGTGTTTGTTCCTTAGTTCTGTGTTTGTGATTCTTCGTGAAACGTATATATATATATATAATAAAGATTTCACATAAACACGTGAAATAACAATCAATGATCAAAGCACAATAAGAAATGGGAAAACAAGACTAAGATCTTTCAAGTGTAACAAGCGGTCTTCGTCAGAGTCAAAAACCCAACGTGTGATGTTAGTCTTGTTTTCCCATTTCTTATTGTGGTTTGATCATTGATATATATATAGCCCGAATTTCGCTCTTGCACTTGCCTGATTCCTTCCCCACTTTCAGTCTCGTTCAGTTTCGTTTAGCTTTCATTTTCTCTTAAAAATCATTTTAAAGAAAATCAGCATAAAAGGTTTTTGATAAGATTTGTTGCGCTTTCGGTACGGCTAATAGAAAACCGACTGCGGCGTGAAGGTCGACAACTTTAAGTTCATTAACAGGATATTAATTTGATAATCTAATTACCAATCATTAGGATTGTCACTTCTAACATTCCATTTTGAATAATTTTTTAGTTTTTTCTTGTATATATTGATTTATTATTTTCCATTGTAAAAGGTATTTTAAGAATAGTGGAGAGGAGATGGTTTTTATGGCAAATCTATGATTTTAAAGGAATACCGGTTTGTTTTGACCGGAAAGGCTTCGGTAAAAAGCCGTAAATGCGTATGTGAGAATTACGGTATTATGTTATATCACTATACTATGGGTAATTACCAATCCGTATGAATTAGATGATTGGCTCACCCAATCTTTGGACGTGATTTGTATTCTATGTTGAATAGTACCCCTGGAAGCGCTAGGTATTATGGTATATGGTATCCTGGAATTATGGTATTGTGTTATATCACTATACTATGGGTAATTACCAATCAGTATGATCTAGATGATTGGGTCACCCAATCTTTGAACTTTTTGGTTTGTACACTTTGGTGAATAGTTCTCCTGGAAGCGCTAGGTATTATGGTATAATGGTACATGTATATGGTATCCTGAAATTATGGTGTTTTGTTGTATCACTACAATAATGAGTAATTACCAATCAGAATGGTTTAGATGAATGGATCAGTTTTTGTGTTGTACACTTTGGTACATAGTTCTCCTGGAAGCGCCAGCACTCTTTTGGAATGACCTCCGCTGCCTGAACAGGGCTAGTTTCAGCTGTGTGCCGAGTCGTTGGCAATGCACTAATAAAGCTAGACCCACATATCCCCCCGATACGATCCACTTCCTGCCTCCTCCACCACTTTCTAACATCAATATCCCGCTGAGTAACTAAATTAATTACTTTCCTCTTAATAACAAACCATTCACCTCGCCTGGTTGATTCCACTTGCGTTCTCGATCGGAAACAGCCTCGCTTTGAGTCGATAGCCCCCTCCCCCAATAAACTCATGACAGACAATTATTTCGTTGCTACATAGTTAGCAGTAATTGTTAACAGCCCCTTGTTAATACCTGCTCTGTCATGTACAATAATGTAGACATGCATCCAAAGGAAAAGCTCCCATGCACTAAATCTTCATTTGATTCAACACTTGCCAATATTGAGGTATATTTCATTAGGTTTACTTTCTTTTCCCCGTACTATGACATATAGAGCTATGAAAGTATTGGCCTTTAGGTTAAAATTAGTAGTTTTCAACCAAAAAGACACGCTTGTACTCACCTGATCCCAATGAGATAGGCTTCAGTGTTTCTGTTTCATTTCTGTGTGTTTTTTGTGTCAATATAGTTTATATATATATATATGAACTTGAAACGGTCCAACAGGACTACTAGTTCACACAGGAAAGAGAAAAACAAATAAAAAATAAAAACACACAAAAAAGCCTCACAACGATATTTTGACATTCGTCGTCATCGGGCAGAAGTAGTCCCTTTGACCACCAGAAGTGGTCGGGCATTCGACGTACCACTCAGTTAGCTTTAGCTACTCAAAGGGACTACTTCTGTTCGATGTCGACGAATGTCGAAATAAATGTTGTGAGTCTTTTTTGTGTGTGTTTTTATCTGTTTTTCTCTTTCCTGTGTGAACTATGTATACATTATATATATATATATATATATATATATATATATATATATAGTGTGTGTGTGTGTGTGATTGTGAGACGTTGTAGGCTTGGTGTGTTTGAAAGACTAGAATCGTCATTGACATTAAGGTGTTGGACTGCAATGGGAAGATTTGAAAGGACAGATAACCTATCGTTTACGATGGGCATGCGATGAAGCTCAAGTACTTCTCTCTCTTACACACACACACACGCACAAACACATCTCAGACTGTCCATTGTTGCTTCCTTTCACAAACATCTTCATATTTCTTTCCTTTAAAGGTCACAACAATCTCTTTTTCTCCGGCATTCTACACCTTTGAGTCATAGCATTGTCATGCACTCTTTGTACAAATGTTTTACTCTCTCAATTATCACCTTTGCTGCTAGCTCTCTTATCAATACTGTTATCATTCTCATACTGGTACAATACCGTATGCAACATGCACACCGTGCGCATCATGCAACTTGCTTTCTTTAATCTGCGAAATATTCAAATTAAATTAGAGAAGTAACTGTTGTTGGTTTCTTTTCTAATATCCACGCTTAAAAGGTTTTCAGCTTTTAGTACTGTTCTAGGGAAGGACATTATGGCTCGTTTATTATTTGGCACCCATTCTAGTAATGGGCGAGTCACATTACCTGTTGATTCTACATTGAAATTCCTAAATTGTGCCTAACTCAAATTTATTTAGAATAGAGTACTGACATCGTATAGACTCGGGACCGACGGATTAACTTCCTTTCCGAAAGACAACGTGCTCAGTTTATTCACTTCCAGCGTGAATATATCGAGGGTCAGTGTGAGTATTGAACCCTGGATCTACTTGTCGAAAGGCGAGCACGCTACCACTGGGCTAATCTGTTCCGTAGATTAGAGGGGAAAACGGAAAAACAAACTATTCTTTTTCCTTTGAAATCTATTTTTTTTTTCAATTCGATTTTATTTGCAGTTTTCTTTTACAATTCAAGGCCATTGCTGTTTTCCTAAAACTATTTTTCTCTTAAGTTACGACAAGAAAAGTACAATAGTCATTAATAAAGAACAAAAATGTTGAATCAACTACAATCGTTCATATGTCAAATAGTTGAGGGCTTTTGGATAAAGACCTCACATTCACCAGTATATCCATCTTTATCTATTTTATTATATTAATGTAATGAAAATATGTATTCGAATCAAACACATTTTCGTAATCTTATTCGTCATTTTTTTATAATTAACTAGCTGACTCTGCGAAATTCGTACCGTCAAATGTTATTGAACGTCGTGTTATTATCTTTAGCTAAGCTTAATTGGTATTCAATTATTAACATAATAGCTAATCTGAAGGACGCTTTCCTGCCTACATATAAAAATTCAATTCGAAAAGGAATAAAAACTAAGATAAAATATCTGGAGTGGCATAAACTTAACGTTACTATAAGTAAATATAATGTCAAACTCGTTAGCAGCCAACTTATGTTTTGTTTGATTAATCAAACACTTGTTCAACAACCATCCATCACACCAAGGAATGCATCAGAACATATATGTTTGATTGGGGTTAATTTTTTACATTTAACAATTTTATTGTTCTACATATCATCTTAACTCATTATAACATTTAATTTTTTTTAAATAAACCTCTAAATAACAATTTTATTTCACTTAAACACTGTTCAAGTTAATAAAAACAATATAAATAAATTCAAACAAATCCGACCAGTAGGGCGATTCATTATTTCAAAACAAAATTTCAGTTTTTATAACTTGTGTGGGAGCACCTAGAGCTACAACTCTGATTTTAAAAAAAAATTACATAAATCTTCCCGGGGATATACCTAATAGTGTATCAAATTTTCACTGCGATTGGATGTATGGTTTTTGAATCTATATTTGAATTATATTTGAATCATATCTATATTTATGATGATGTTCCAAAAGATGACATTACTGTTTTTTTTATTATTTTATTACAACTACCCAAGAGGTAACAAGTAATATTGATAAGTGACACATAACAAAATGAAATACGAGTAAAAGAGTGGAGAAACCACCCATTGGTGGGACTCCATATAAATTATTCTGATCACTGGAAATCAGTTAGTATTGCCGAGTAAATCTCGGGGCCAACATCTTTTTAGCCTTCTGGTAGGGTTGGTAGGAGTTTGGTGTGACATAACTGTAATCGAATAAATTTTAATTTCTGTATAAAAATAAATATTAAACAAAAATATGTAAATCAACTTTACGTACTTGAAGCCCTTCCCTGAGAATAAGCCCTAGCACGGATTTTGGCCTAAAAATAAAGTAAGACAGTGTCTTATTTTCGGAAAAAGAGGGTAGTATGGATTGACTGGGAAATATAAAAAAGTGGAATTGTTTAAACCAATAGGTTTTTTTTTGAGTTGTTTGGAAAAGTAAAGCGAAACGAGAAATAGTTAATGCGTGGTGAATGATGGTGTGCGAAACAATCTACAGCAAGCGAATGAAATGGGGGTCTTATGATTGGAGCACGAAGCGATTGGAGCCGAAGGTGTCCACTCAGAGCAAGGTCACAGATTTCCCCTCTTTAAAATGGAAAAAGTTGAAGAGTGCATTTTAGTCGGTAAGAGTTTTCCATTGATGATGCCTGTAATATTGAGTGAGAAACATCAAGCCAAACTCCTGTTAAGAGAGGCCATCACAGATACTGTCACTTTTTCAAGGAAAGTTAAATTAGCATCGCTCTCTTGTCATTTATTCTAGAGAGGAAATCTACAGTTTTGAGAAAGAATAGCTTCAAGATAACAATGTTATCGATTCAAATGAATGCAAACAACGCATTTCTATTGAAATTGGTCTTATCAATGACTGCTGTTCACGTCTTTAGAGTCAGACATGAAAGCTGCACGTCAGAGAAGGAGTCAGGATACCGAGTGTTAATGGGATGGAGCTCGCACGTATGGCTGAGACAAACAGCTTTGAGCTATCAAGCTACCGCGGCTCCCCTTGGACTTTGTAAATGGAGCACTGTATAGAAGACCATTGATTGACCTTATACATTGCAGATGCTATAGAACAGAGTTTTTCAAACTTTTTTCGACGCGGAATCCTTTTTGCTTCAGTAACTTTCCCAGTAACCTCAGCTTCTAATGATTTTATACAGTCATAATATAAATATTTTCACATGCTTTTATAAATAGTATGTTTAAAAAAAATTAAAAAGTAATATTACTGCAATGCGTATTTTTCGAAGAAATTTCAAAACTAAAACATTTAAATTTGCATATCTTCCACAAGTAGTACTTAACACATAAAACAGAATTATTAGCAACTTTACTATAAAGTTTATTTTGTAATCATTTTTGATTGAAAGTTTGATTCTCAAGTCAGACCGAGCATTAATTCTATTTTGGTATGTAGTTTTTATGGTATTGTAAAAGGAAAATCCGGTTTTACATAATTAGGTAGTGGGAAGTGGCTATTTTTACAATAGAAAGAAATTCGGGAATCGGATAGCTCCAAAAAGGATAGCTCCAAAAACTGACAAATGATTCATCCTAAATAAGAATAAAATTTTGGCCACTTCTACTTACGTGTATAAATGTTATTCGGTTCTATGATTCACAAGAAACATAGAATAAATTCATACCCACTAAAGAAAAAAATTAGAAAAAATTTTTCTCTACATGTTTTTCGCGGAACCCACTTTGGGAAACTCTGCTATAGAAGACTATTGATATGATGTTAGCCTTGTACAGTAAAGATAGCATAGAAGAACATTTACGTTGGACTTATATATTGAGGATGGTACAGAAAACTATTAATACTACGGACAACTCTTAAATCTGTTTTAAAAAAAAAAACTATTGTAATTTCTAACGCCCGACGTATATGTTTTCACTTTTTGTGTTGTTCTACTGGTGGTAATGTGGCTTTTTTATGTTTAGACCCTATTTTAATTATATTGAGCTACATTCTATATTTTATCTCAGTCAGGTTTAATAGAGTACCTGACATTTACAGGTTCAGGTCTTGCTAGCCCCCGTCTATGACAGGTGTACAGTGGTGCCTCAGCTTCCCAACTTAATCCATTCTAGGTTGGTGGACGAGGTCTGATTTGGTTCTTCGTCTGAATTAATCTTTCCCATAAGAAATAAACATATAGATGTATATAATATTTATTTATATATTTAAAAACGGCTTTACGCTTGCCGTTCGAATGCTGGAATTTGGTCGAAAGTGCAAGCAAATTTTTGTCGACGGCTGAGGCGTTTGAAAGCTGTTCGAAACCACTCCCGCACGAAAAGTCTTAGAGTTATGGCGAAATTCGGTCTGCTATAATCTTGAATACTAAGTCCGAATATGTTTCTTGTTAGACGGCCAACACCTGTGACCTCATCACGTAGTATAAAGTCTCTTTAATGTTGGAATTATGATTCTGGTTGTTAACCTTGTGTGTGTGTGTGTGTGTGTGTGTGTGTATGTGTCGAAGATATTTCTACGACAATGTTTAAAGCCTGACACATGAACTGAATGACAAACAAGTGAATAGAATTAAACAGAAAGTAAGGAAGAAGTGAAATGGGTAGCGTGCGATACCCGGATGGGGGGCTTGTTTGCGAGCGATAGCTCGGTCTCTGGGTCGAATCGCCGCGCTCTACTTGAGCCATCCACTCTTGCGAGATAGAAAGCGCCAGTAATTACCACTGTCTTTCTCTCCTCCCTCCCTATCTCTGCTTAATTAGCATAATTGAATATTATTCTGTAGATTAAATTAAACGACTTTTATTTCTCTATCATACCGTGACTGTCATACTTAATGTGGGAATTTTTCAAACATATTCTAGTTAGTTTAGAAAGAGGTCAAATGTGAATCTTTTTGTCATTTATATTATTTCTTCTTTACGGAGTAGTATTTTCTTTCTGAAATTTACATCGCTAGTTATGACTGATGAATATTTCTGCGCACGCTCTAGTTTTTAGTGCCTGGTTATTAACTGAGTATGTGTTAATATACTCAATATTAGCCTGTCTAAAATAACTGGCTTTCGCAGTCGCCTTTAGACTGCTAGGTCCTGAGTTCAATACTCTGGGCCTTGATTTATTCACGCAGGAAGTGATCTTGTCGTCCCTCGGAGAGGACGTTAAGCCCTTCGACCCTATCAGGTACTCGAGCCCCTACAACACTATTATATCAGTTGTGTTATTTTACAGACTACTTGAGGGTAGTATTTCAGTTTTTTGATTAGAGGGAATCCATACGTAACTAAATCTTGTTTAATTTCTTTCTACAATATACATGATTGTCGAAGTTTTTCAAATTGATGATTTGAGTCTGGTGGGAAGCAGGCGCATTGACTGAAACATAAACTCCCTACTATTCCTCGTTTTACTCTCCACTGAAATACTTTTATCTTCAACTGAAAACACCTGTTTCATATTTCAAACCAGACTGGCCGCCACCCATCAACATTATTGTATTACTTCAATTAAAGATTGCTTGATTCGAAAATAGTGAAAGTATAGCGATCCTAATACTATAGATGTTTATAATGACAAAACATATTGTGCAGTACGGAATGACTAAAGTAACCTTAGAATATATATATATGACTTTCCCGTCATGCATAATTCTTCCCAAACAACAGGGTTCATCTACACTATGAGGCATATTTTTGTGTAAAGTATCAACTTCATCCATCAAAGATCCTGGACCGTAGAGTGGTAAGAGACAATGCTAACATATTCACCCTCCCACACACACACATACACACACACAGATATCACCGAAAAAACATCATAAAACAACTTCTCTGACCTCAAAACATGTAATTCCGTCAAAATCTCGAGATTGAATTTTTTCACGATCACTATACTTTACTTATAGTGAAGTAAAAAAAGTCCTGGATCAATAAAACAATTAACAAAAGTTCATTAATTTTACGTTATTTTCTTCTTATAATAAATATTGTATTTGTAAAACAAATTTATTGCATTTAGTATAAATGCATTTAATTTCTACTAAAATTATATCAATTTAGTATAAATTAATAGATTTAATATAAAAAAATCGATTTATATAGATTATTATTTAATTTATACGATTTTATATAGACTGTGTTTTAACATGGAAAGGTTCATTTGATTAGGAAACAGTAAATTTATGGAGATGCTAATACCTATTGCGCAGTATAGGATAGCAAACACGACAAAAAGCGACCTTCAAATAAATAAAATACAAAACTAAGGATCTGTTAATAGAAACGTTCATGCATTAAGACTGTATACTGACCAACTTGTGCTGAATCAGATCGCTGGCTACACCATGGGAGCAGGATTTCTGAAACAGAGAAATGATGTAAATTTCAGAATTGACCTAAGATACTATTATCCATAGTCAGAAGAGATTAATGTGCCATTGTATGGGCCCTATCCATCTGTCCATTGTGACATTTGACCTTCTTTGCCAGTAGTCTCCCCTCTGTTCAGCCTTTTGTTCCCCCTAATGTTATCTTCTTCATTTGAAAAAATAGAAATTGTTATCATTTAGTATAAACCTCGACATAGTTTTTGCTCTTGAAGGACATAGGCCTATTGACTTGACCTTAATGTTCTTTACTGTGTATTCTGTATTAATTTGATTGCTTCCATTTTCCTTTGTCATATTCTTAAGTCACTCAAACCTAGATATGTCATAATAACTGAATATATTTCACATCTTTGCTCATATGTATTACATTTATAACTTAAACTAGCTACCCTGGCTCCATGCCTTTACTTTATTACCATTGTTTATATTATTCAAATTTTAAATTCAAAAATTTTTTTTGTTACATTTATGTATAATATAGTTGTGCTATTGTCAGTACTCAAGCCACTTTGGTTCAATAACTTACTTTATTACCTGTGTTTATATTACGTACATATTAAATTAAAATTTTTTTTTATTACTTTTATATATAATACATTTGCACTACTGTCATCGGGGAGCACGCAAGCCACTGGCTACCTTGCCTCCAATTTTTCGAATTAAATAATAAGTTTCTTTTAATAATATATATTATAGCTATTGAATAATATATATTATCATTTCAGGTCTCTATCTCCATGGAAAATGGGTGAACAAACAAACAAACTCACGAACTTAAATATATATATATATATATATATATATCAATGATCAAACCACAATATCGAAATGGGAAAACAAGACTAAGATCTTTCAACCGTAACAACCGGTCTTTGTCACAGTCAAAAACCTAACTGGGTTTTACCCAACTGGCTATAATCCAGTTGGGTTTTTGTCTGTAACGAAGGCCGTTTGTTGCGGTTAAAAGATCTTAGTCTTGATTTCCTATTTCATATGGTGGTTTGATCATTGATTGTTATTTCACGTGTTTATGTGAATTCTTTATATATATATAGGGGTCAGATTAGCCCAGTAGCTCGCCTCTGGACTGGACTGAACTCGATTTAAAAAAAATCTGAGGACTCATCCCTCTGAGAAGATGTTAAACAGTTGGTTCCGAGTCTGTACGATGTCAAGTAGCTCGTTAAAGATCGCTACTCTAAAAAAAAAAAAAAATAAAAATAACGTTTTGATATCACCATGGGGCACTCTTTGGGCAATGTGTCTTCTCTCGTAGAGTGGTCACTACAACCTTGCCTAACCATAACCCACTATGTAAAAACCAATCACTTACAAACTGAATGTTTTCATTATAATAGCTTTGAAGTAAAATCCTAGATTATTTCATCTTTCGAGATGTCATTCAAGCCTGCTAAGAACTGCTCTTTTGTTCTTATGTCTAAACGTACAGGTCCATTAAGAGTTTTTCAAGCTTTCACTTGATACCTTCGCGCTATTAATAGTTTCGTAATAGTCGTAAAGCTAGAAGACAGTCTTTCAATGAACTATTATGTTTTTTTTAGGAGGTATTGTCTCAAATACAGAGAATGATCTTATTAAAATGAAGATTGGCACTTTTTTTTCTGTAACTTATATAAGGTTAAATATATAAGCTTTGAAGATGTTGAAGAGGCATGATTTGTCGATTATTTTTGATTCGGCATTGACAAAACCAACAATAAATATTATTACCCAACTGAGTGCCAGTTACTCAGCTTGTTCTATTTAGAGAAGGCCTTTGGACCTATTCACTTTTGATATTACTATCTACAGCTAAATCTGTTGCCCCGTCCAAAAGGTATCCATACCCAGTGCCTCTTAACTCAGCTGATATGGGTAGAATCGGTGTATTCAACGTGCTTAACGCCTTAGAAACAAACTTTCGATATTACTATCCAAGTACGAGGTCTTTCCTGGGGACAGGCGACTAAACTTTAATGCAGTGGTTTCAAAACTTGATGTTACTATGCCTCCCTTAAAAATATTTAATCATTTGGCGCCCCCCCCCCCCCCCCTGAAGATTTCATAAAAATCACAAACATTTTTACTCTATAAAATTTATTCATACAAACTAATGGTAAACGATATTTTATTATTGTTTTTAATGAGATGGATGCGCTTGTCTGTTAGCACAAAGTTTATCAAATCTTGGTGTTTGTGACGATATAGCTACTCGTAGCTCTTTTTCTATAACTAAACGAGCTCGATATTTG
Organism: Hermatobates lingyangjiaoensis; assembly: GCA_026182355.1. Lineage (NCBI taxonomy): Eukaryota > Metazoa > Arthropoda > Insecta > Hemiptera > Hermatobatidae > Hermatobates > Hermatobates lingyangjiaoensis. The sequence goes on along the minus strand of JAPFBL010000182.1, from coordinate 347,914 downwards.
GGTTTCATTGCAGCCAAGGCAGAAAATCATTTTTTTACATAGAAAACTTTAGAAGTAATTTGGAACATTGTTCGCTGTGACTAATTTTCGCTGCTCCCTTTAGACTAGTACGCGCCTCCTAGTTTGGAAGACGGTGCTCTAATGCATGCATTGGTAACCTACGGCCCGCGGGCCAAATCCTGCCCGCGAAGGCTTTTCATTAGTCCCTTGGAGACCTTTGATTAATATCAATGTTATTCTTATTTTTTGTTTCACTATACTTTCTATGTAAAGTAAACCATAGATGAATGAATAAACAATCAGTAGTTTAATTGTTTATCTGCTTAGTATTATGAAATTATAAGCATATATTTATAGATGTATTGTAATTGTGTAATTGGGACCCTGGCCTGTGGCCAGTCTTGGAAAACATAATGTGGCTCACATGTGAACAAATATGCATGCTCACATGGGCCCATGCATGCTCTTATGAGACAATGGCAGTCCTTGGCACAAGTTCAGTTATATACAAGAACTAGCTGACTCAGCGAACTTTGTACCGTCCCACAGTCAGTGAACTTTGTGTTACCTTTAGCAAGCTAAACTTAATATAGTATTTTACTACTAACATAATAGGCTAACCCCCACAGATGCTGTCCTGCCTTACCTATAAATATTCAATTTGAACAGGAATAAAAAGATGAAAAACATCGAGTGACCTACACTCAAATTTATTATAAGTAACAAGCAGCAATTTACTCAGTAACAACCAGTTTGTTTTGTTTGATTAGTCAAACACTTGATCGATAACCATTCACTGCATAATAGAATGCATCAGATAACATGTTTGATTGGGATTAATTTTTTACATTTAACAATTTTATTCTTCTAATATATTATCTTAAATCATTAGAACACTAAATTTTTTTATAAACCTCTAAATAATGTTATTTCACTTAAAAATTGTGAACAATGTAAATAAATGCAAACAAATCTAACCAGTAGGGCAGGTGATTCATTATTCTATTTCAAAATTTCATTTTTTATAGCATATAAGACGTTATTTATATCAGGTTTTGGAAGCCTGTTTTGTAAGCAGGTCTTTCTGGTACAGAGCATAGCGCGTTGGACATCTAATGTTAAGGTCATGGGTTCGATTCCCACAAAATCTCATATATTTTATTATTTATTCAGTTTAAGCAATGCATGATGGTAAAAAAAACAAGCAATGCTAACATACTCACCAACGCTTCCACCCACCCACACACAGACAGACATCATTGAAAATACATCATAAAACGACTTTTAGAACCTCAAAACATATAATTCCGTCAAAATCTCGAGATCAAATTTGTTCACGATTACTATACTTTACTTATAGTAAAGTAAAAAACAAACAAGATCGGAGATCAGAGTTTTATGAGTATATTGATTAATGTTTTATATAAATAGTTTGAGAACATTGAACTTGAAAGTTACTGTCAGGAGAACGTACTAAAGTTAGAAAGTACGTACGAATTTACTTCGACTAGCAATATATATAGCAGGTGGATTAGTATTGGAATGTTCACAGGACATCGCCCTTGGATCACGGAGTATTATGGGGAATTAAGGTAGGGTGGTTGGACTCGCCTACTACCTGGCTAATCTGGGTTGGCCTGTTGGAAAATATTTTTAAAATTCCACAAGAATTATTAAGTTGGATGTTTATAGCTGGCTGATTTTCTTTAATTATTATTGCTTGTATTAATTGTAATTTAAATACATAACGTCAAAGTACTAGGACGCCACCAGTTAGGGGAGTGTGCACTGGACCAGATAACTGGCAAAACGGCACCTGTGCTCCCTGTAAAAGTGAACATTCTGCAGTGATCACTTTGTTTTCAAATTAAGTTCCCTACAGTGTGTTTGGCAAGTGTTGCCTGTGGCAATACACAGGCCTACCAACCTTCTAAATTCCCACCTCCCTTCATTATGCTAATCACGACTTTCATAACAGCCTTATCATCCGATTCATTCCTGCTTATTTCTTAACCGTTTCAATTTCCTAACTCTATTACAAACTAAATTATTTTTCTTCGAAAATTTTATTTTACTTCTTTCTAAAAAAATATGTATAATCTTTGTCTTTTTGTCAAGAGTAGCTAGTAATTATTGCTTGTGAGAGCTGTCGGGATAGTTATCTATTTCTTTGATATGAGGCCTAGTAAACGAGTGCATTGGTCCAAGTGTGAAGGATGAGCTATTTCAGAAAAATAGCGTATTTCGCAATCTTATTCGACAACTCCGTTCTTGAAATTATTCTTCGAGGTATTTGGCTTTAATATTAATGCGAAAAGGTTATTTCTTGCAACTTGGTTTTAGATTCAAGTACGTCGTCAATGATACACCCGGAAGCCTACCCTGTCTCCCTACAGTCGAGGGTGTTGTGTTCCATTTTATATTCCTAACTTATTTTTGCATTATTACAATATTTATTTTTCTTGTTTAATTATTGCGTATATTCCTATAATCTTTTAATTTTCCCAGAATATGCAGGCTTGATATCGATCTGTGTATTCTTTGTACACAGTATCATCGTACTATGATATTTCAGATTAGTATTTATGATTAAATACTATAGTATTATAGTAAGTATAGTATTAAATAATATAGTACTATGATATTCCTTTGCATTAGCATACAAATACAATTATATTATAGAACAGGGGCATAAATAGAGAAGCGCATACCAGTGTTGATAAAAGAAGCTATAACTTCGATTATTATTATTATTATTATTATTATTATTTTTCACCCTAGTGAAGCCTGTAATATATAAACTATGATAACCACGTCGTATTTCTAGGTACTTGTGCGGCTATACCATATATCAAGGAGGAATGATTAATGCAAAGATACTTAATTCATTCAAATATCGAATTTCAGAAGTAATATATTTAAGATAAAGAAAAGCAATATATGGGAAAGACAAAAGATTTGATATAAAGACAAACTTTCGAACGCCTAAAGTTCATCCTCAGGTTACATCTGCAATATAAAATATAAACAGAAAATGTGAAATTGAATACAGAAAAACAAAATCAAAAGATAAATAACAAGAGTTACTCTTTTTCTATTTAAAACTGTTTTTATATAGTTTATGTTTTCATTCTGTTTCTTCTTTATTCAGCTTCTCTTTTATATATATATATATATATATATATATATATATATATAAAAAGATTTCACATAAACATGTGAAATAACAATCAATGATTAAATCACAATAAGAAATGGGAAAACAAGACTAAGATCTTTCAACCGTAACAAGTGGTCTTCGTCAGAGTCAAAAACCCAACTGGGTATACCATACTGGGTATACTGACCCAACTGGCTCAGTTGGGTTTTTGACTCTGACGAAGACCGCTTGTTACGGTTGAAATATCTTAGTCTTGTTTTCCCATTTCTTATTGTGGTTTGATCATATATATATATATATATATATATTATATATTGATATAACTTCTCGACCACTGATATTTCAAATTCACGAAGGGGTTCTTGAAGATTTTGGTCATAAACATACAACTCCTGATATTATGCTGACGTTTCGCCAAAAGTTGTTTGGCATTTTCAAGGCTAAAAATGACAAATATTATGACTACACCAACTGCCTGTAATTAGAGATGTGATTTATATCCAGTCTTAGTCTAATTTACTCCAATCTCCTTCAATAGTTTCCATTGAACTGTTTTTAGGTTGACATTGGAGTAGTAGCTTCTTTTCTGTTTTTATGGTTATGCAATGTTCCTGTATATGTGTATCTGTTATGATGTAGCTAGATAAAAGCATGGACCGTTAAATAGTGTTTTCTCTGAAACAAGGTAATAATGTTTGTAGATTTTTGTTTTCCCTTAATTTCTTTTAATTGTTGACTCTTTTTTTATTGTTTTGTAATTTTCTGTGTTTTGTTACTGTTTGTGTGTTTTACTTGAATGCTCTCTATAGAGGTATCCTCACAGAATTAGTTTTGTAATAGTGTGCTTATCTGTTTGAAAATTGGGTTTTATTGTCTGAATAATTTATAATAAGTAATTATGTTTAAACAACAAATGTTTGTTTTTAAGTAATGAATAATAACACTGGGTTTTTATAATCCTTTTGTGGTTCTCTTGTTACTGAATTTTTTGTTTGTTAGGTTTGTTTTCTGTGGGTTGGTATTCCGTGGATGTATTTGTCTTGCTTTACTTATGTCGTTAATAAATTGTTTTTTAGCCTTGAAAATGCCAAACAACTTTTGGCCATAAACATCAGGCATACAATCAGGAGTTGTATGTTTATGACCAAAATCCTCAAGAACCCCTTCTGTGATTTTTTTATATTTTTTATATTGCAGATGTAACCTTTGGATGAACATTAATTGTTTGAAACGCTTGAGCGTTGTATACAATCTTCTCTGTAAGACGTGGGATTTCTTTCTTTTATTCTAGTCATTGGCAGTAAAGGATTGCATAGTTCGTGAGTATTATCACTGATTTGACATCATTTGGCTTCAAGTTTGTTTTATTACATAATGTTTCTTTAATTTGACATGAATAACGAATAAAACAACAAACAAGTTAATAACCAACTTGTAAAACAAGTTTGTTAAAGAATGAAAATACTGTTACGGGGGTTTAATTTTTCTTTATTACTTTCATTTAAGTAATATAAAAACTACAAGAGCCCGCTAAATCCTTTGTCAATGGAATGTTGTGATGCTCCATTACCGTTCAGACAAATAAATCAATAAGAATATCATAACTACGTATTACCTTCACAAAAAGGTCAAAACGACTTCACCTATTCTTCATACATTCATAATGTTTATTTCAGGTGTAGTAGAAATGTCAACTGACTTCATGAAATCTACAACGTTCTTGTCTTTGAAGTAATTTCAATGAAAATAAACTATCCTTGTCATCCTTCTATAATAGATATTTAGGTGTTTAATTCCCGGACAAAGGTTGTGACCATAGAAGCTTTCAAATTTCATAATAAGTGTACATTTTTTAACATTTTTGCACAAAACTCACCTTTAGTTTTGTCGAAAAAGACAGAAAGTTTTTTTCCCAGTTAATATTAATGCCAGTTGCATAATAACTCCATAATTTCAACTGTTTAGGTTAAAAAAAATTGCAACTTTCTTTTTAGGTTATATTTTTATCCAGTTTTTCTGTATTCAATATTTCGACCGTTATGCGGTCGTCCTCAAGAGAAGAAGTGAATTATTGGAGGGGCGACAGTCAATTGAAGAAAACTAAAGCAGTGCTGCCATGAAGGAAAATATAAAAAAATATACTATGGATTCGACAATGAAAGAAATTTAAAGAAGAATACGGGGGAAAAAACAGAAAATATAAGAAATATATAAAAAATATTTTTTATATATGTATAAAGAAATACATATATAAAATATATGTTCTATGCTTATGTGTGTTCTCTCGTTTTCTGTATTCAATTTCAGATTTTATATCGATTTGTTTATATTGTATATGTAACCTGAAGATGAACATGGAGTGTTTGAAACGCGGCGTTGGATGAAGTCTTTTGTGTGGAGACATATGTTTCTTTGCTTATTCTAATCATTCTTTATATAACATGTTATACTCTGCGTGACACATATTTTGTATCTTTTATTAGTAAACTCTGATCAAGCAGGAGTACTATTGGTATGAAAACTAAAAAACAAAGGACACACACACACACATATATATATAAAGATTTCACATAAACACTTGAAATAACAATCAATGATCAAACCACAATAAGAAATGGGAAAACAAGACTAAGATCTTTCAACCTAACAAGCGGTCTTCGTCAGAGTCAAAAACCCAACTGAAACACTAGATGCAGAAAACATCTGGTGAGGAGTTGAGAAGAGTGGGAGGGAAGAGTGGTATTTTAAAAGGGTGAAAGCGTAGGAAAGGACTAATGTCCAGAAAGGGATGTTTCCTGTCTACTTACGTTGTATTGGTGTTGTTGCCATAAAATTTATTTAATGGCAAATAAATTTTATTGCCGTGCAAAAATTGCCATAAAATTTATATTGGTCAAACTAGTAAATAATTAAAGACACGTGTAAAACAACACCAATACAATGTAAGTAGACAGGAAAAAAGTAGTGCCTTATTCTTGCATATAAAAAATGGAAATCATCATATTAATTGGATAGGAGCTAAATTTATTACCTATGAAAAATCGATGTTGCTAAGAAATATTATTGAATCGTCTCTAATTAAATTTAATAGATGAAATATTATAAACATTAGTAACGGTCTCTTCAAACTTGATACTTTCGTTACGAGGGCAATAGCCTCTTCTAAGAGGGTTGACAACTAGCGGATAGTTTTTTACTCTTTCTTATTGTACTCCTTTGTTTCTCCAAACATCCCTTTCTGGACATTAATCCTTTCCTGCGCTTTCACCCTTTTAAAATACCACTCCTCCCTCCCACTCTTCTCAACCCCTCACCAGATGTTTTCTGCATCTAGTGTTTCAGTTGGGTTTTTGACTCTGATGAAGACCGCTTGTTACGGTTGAAAGATCTTAGTCTTGTTTTCCCATATCATATTGTGGTTTGATCATATATATATATCTTTAATGAGGTATGTAAGAAGGCTGCTCAAAGTATACAATATATATATATATTATATATATAATATATATTATATAATATACAAAACATACACATACACGCGAACACACACATACACACACACACACACACACATCAGCCTAAAAAGTTCAAATATAGGCTCAGGGGATTTTAAAAAGTATATACTTTCAAAATTATAAACTCGATTTTCTTAACGATTACTATACTTGCTTTACTTATAGCTAAATTACAATAAACTAAAAAAAAAAAATTATTACTCTTGAGAATACCACAATTTCCAGTGAACAACTACAGTGTCTTTATTTTATCATTTCATCTGATATGTAGTCGTGATATATTCACACGGGGGGTGATAAAAGCTGAACATGGTCATGAGTTGGAGAGGACGATAAGCCGGTGGTCCCGAGCCTGTACGATGTCACGTATTCCTTAAAGATCCCAAGATATACTTGAGTTAGGCAAAAGTGTAGGACTCCCAATGTAAAATTGTTCATTGTGCGGTATGACGAAGTGTCTTCGCTCTATGCGTCTTCTCTCGTTGAACGGCCAAATAAATTAATAATGGAGACGTTCAAGTTAAACAGTATAATAATGGCGTCGTTAACAATTATTTAATTAAAGGCAGTTCTTTATTTGATACCTCCGGGGGTAAACTTTTACAATTTTTTTTTTGAAAATTTTTGAACCTTTAACTTTACAGAGAAAAATGTTTCGTGTAAAATTTGTAACAAACTGTGTTATCTTTTCTTATTTCTGTTAAGCAATTTGTTTTAAAAAAAAAATAGATTTCAATACTTTGCTCTTAGTATTCTTATTCGCTTAAAACTTTGGAAAATTTAATTTTAGATATGATATAAGAAATCATCCGTATGAACCCTTTCTTATCGTATTTAACGATAACGTTTTAGCTTATTAGTTGTACTAAAGTCCTTAATCAACCCTACTATCATTTTAATCATTATATAAGTATTAAAACTTTGCAATGTCTACCTCTAATAAAGTTGAGTGTAGGCCACTTCAGATTTTCTTACATATTTCTTATATTTTTTAAACAAATTAGGAATATTTTCACGTTATAAATGGGAAAATTTGTCTTAAATCTTCAGTCTAGAAAGAGGTCTGATAAGCTATGTAAGAGATTATTATATTCACTTTTACATAAAATTATCTATTTAAAAATATTTATTTAAAATTAATGTCGGTTATATAGAATCATTTTTTTTTAATATTTAATCGTGTATTTAAAAATTATAATCATATAATATTTAATAATTTTTAATCAACTGACGAAAATTGATAGGTCTGTATTTAGTTCATGATTATTTCCTGTCCGTAGTGTAAACACTGGCTGAATTAAGAGCCAAATCACTTTTGTACTTTATCAAACCATCATGGCGTCATTTCGTTCGATCAATTAGATTACCTCGTGATGCATTTATGTGAAATTGCTTTTGTATTCGTATTAAGTGTTTTAAAAGAAAGAAGAAAAGAAGATCAAAATGTACACATCAGAAATAAAGTTAGTACACAATTTAAAATTGCCTTTTACTTGTTTACTACATTGCTTTAAATTATAACTATTCAATGATAAACTTTTGACAAACAGAAGTAGGGTGAGAAACAATTTACACGACATTATAGCAATGCAAATAAAAAAAGTAAAGTCATCTTTACTAATTAGCATAAGAGTTATTTTTAATTAAATAATGTCACTAAATCTTTCAAATACTTGTAAAGCTGACTCATTTAAATTAATATACAAATAAAGTGTAATTAAAAAATAGTTATTCCTACAAAGAATAATTTAATACACCTCCATTTAATTATTACAAACTTTTTAGATATTAAATTAATAAGTTTTCTTTAATTAATAACAAAAGAAGCACTTCAAATATAGTAATTTAATATTAGGAAAAAATGAAAATAGTTATATTAATAATTGTATGTATAGAAAGAAATCACAAATATTAGTAAAAGTACTTATAGTATCACTAAAAATTCAATTTTTTTTTATCAATTTTTATCTTTTATATTGTTTGTAACGTTGTATATAAAGGTGACAAATGATTTTAACAACTTTAAACAGAATCAACAACAGAATATGAATAATATAACTTCTTATTTAATCAATGTTTCAAAGCAAGTATTAAGAAACTGTTATTTTACAACATTTTTTTGTTTTAAACTACTGTAATAATATAGATTAAACTTAATTTTTTTTAAATTCAGCTTAAATGAAATTAATTATATCTTGGAAATAGTTATAAAATAATTATTAAACCCATTACTTCTTTTAATTTAATTATTGATAGATAAACTAATAATTCCTTAGTTTTCTTATGTACATTATATTTGTTCTTTTAAATTTTATTTAATTGTCAATTAATAGTTTATTAAGTCATTTATATTATTAATTATTAATTAGGTAAGTTAAATACACAGGACTGGTGTATTGTAATGTTTTTTCTGACATTAAAATTTACCATTTTCTTTTAATATTTTCATCTTTCATTGTTAATCCAATGAACCTTAATGGAAATATATCAGATTGTATAATAATATATTATAAAATAATTATTATATTATTAAAAAATTAATAATTTAGAAATATGCTATTAATATTTATTTTCAACTCACTTCCTCTTTTTGCAGGATATAAAAATTTAATTACTTTGTTTAATTTCTTGAATACTATATATTAAGGACCTCAGTTCTTGTATTAAATAATGCAATGTATTGTTACTGTAAACAACATAAGTGAGATTACCAAGCGTTTTGAACATTAATTATAGATCATTTTCTTATTTTTAATACAACATTTTACTTCATTAGTTGTGCAATCCGTAATTGTGTGGTATTTGCTCATTCTGAAGTAAAATGGATAAACAAACAAATGGTTGTTTTCACTGGACCAACCCTTCAGCACCACATCCTTGGTGTCTTCCTGATGATGAACACAAACTGTACGAAACGCGTTGAATAAAACTTCATTTGTGTAGAGACTTTGGTTTGTTTATCCATTTTTACCTCAGAACATTTTACTTTTTATATATTAATCTTAACTTTATTGTAATATTCTGCCGTATTAAAATGTATTTATTATAGCTAATGAATGACAAGAATGTGTTGTGGGAGGATATTTGTCTAGTCATTCAATCTTAATTAACAAATTTATATATAGTTAATAATAATATTTTCAGTTTATAATATATGTAATATTATTGTAACCTCCTTGACCATGCATGGTAACCTCCTGGAATAGTAGTTGCTTTACTGACCGCTAGGGTTGATAACTTGAGATATAACCTTAACTTTATGGCATACTTAGTCAGGTAAGTAATTTTCATTTATGTTTTTATTATTGTATCATGTTTTATAAAATATATTAATTTTCAGCAAAATTGAACTTAAACATTTAGGATTGACAAGTTTACCTTCCCTATACAAAGCCACCATTTAAAGTAAGGCATAAAGCAGGGGTGGCAACCTTTCCTGCAGTAATTCAAGGAGGTTACCATTGATGGTCAAGGAGGTTACAATAATATTACATATTTATGTAAATATTGATAAAAGTATCGAGCGTGAAGTATAAACAAAATAAAAGTTTATCAGAAGTCGATCAGTTCTTCAGGTTCAAATTTAACTCTCATTAACGAAGTTTTAGTTTTTATTTAATAAATAGGTTTGACCTACGAAAAATGTTTTAAATAAAAAAAACCGAAACTTTGTTAATGGGAGTTTAATTTGAACCTGAAGAACTGATCGAGTCCTGATAAACTATTATTTTATAGCATATATATATATATATATATATATATATATATAATTCGAATAAAATGAAAGGTCCGTGTGGACAATAAATATATATATATACTATAATATATAACAGTTCAAAATTGAAGATGGGTAGCACACAAAGTAAAGAAACACACTTACAAATTCAAATTTTCGGGCAATCAGACTACAGGAGAAAAGAGAAAGGGAGACGGATTGCCCGAAAATTTGAGTTTGTGTGTTTCTTTACTTTGTGTGCTACCTATCTTCAATTTTGAACTGTTATTGTGTCAAGTTTGGATCGTCTTTCCGTTTATCAAGTGAATATATATATATATCAATGATCAAACCACAATAAGAAAATTAGAAAATAAGAAAACAAGACTAAGATCTTTCAACCGTAACAAGCGGTCTTCGTCAGAGTCAAAAACTCAACTCAAATTTTTGAGTTGGGTCTCAAAACTCAAAACAGAGTTGGGTTTTTGACTCTGACGAAGACCGCTTGTTACGGTTGAAAGATTTTAGTCTTGTTTTCCCATTTTCTCATTGTGGTTTGATCATTGATTGTTATTTCACATAAACACGTGAAATACAGAGTCAAAAAACCAACTGGATCTTAGTCTTGCTTTCCCATTTTCTTATTGTGGTTTGAGCATATATATATATATATATATATATATATATACAAGATTTTAAATAAACACATGAAATAACAATTAAATGGGAAAAAAGATTAAGATCATTCAACTGTAACAAGCGTTCTTCGACAGAGTTAGGTTTTTGACTCTGACGAAGGCTGCTGGCCGTCAAAAAAATTATTCTTTTTTCCCATTTGATATTTTGGTTTGATCATTGATATATTGATATATATATATATATATATATATATATATATATATAAAATACATTCAATAATATATCGATCGTTTGAGAGAATAGTTGTGTTATCTAATCGGGATTCGGTCAAATTTTTTAGGTTCAAAAATACAACTCCTATTGCAGTGTTTTGAAAGGAGGTTCCAATGATAGTAATGCCAACAAGGTGAAGTTTTACTTTGAAAGTAGGGGCCAGGGTAGCCCAGAAGCTTGCACGCTCGCCTCTGCACTGTCAGATTTTGGGTTCTATTTTCACTTTGGTCACCCCCGGTTTATTCGCGCAGGAGGTACACGTCATCCCACGGAGAGAACTTTAAACCGTCACTCTCGAGTCTGTACGATGTCAGGCATTAGTTAAAGACCCCTACTTGAAATACATTTGAGTTAGCCAAAAATTTAGGAATCTCAATAAATAAAGCAGCCTTCTCGTCCTTAGAAGGGCCCTGAAAGGTGAAAGCCATAAAGTGTGTGCACTGAAAAACTAACTCTGATAGTCATCGGCTTGAAATGGTTGTGATACACGGACAGTGACATTTATAATGCAGCTCATTTGAATTCGGTTCGCCGACCGATATGGTCTTTTAAAGCTGAGTCTCTTGTTATTCGGAGACGGCTGTGAAGACGATGGTGGTTACTTTCCTTTTTCTACGCTTTTTAATTTGCCCTATTCAGGCTGGCTGATCAGTAGCTGAAGTCAAACAGTGACGACGCGCTGGTGGGTGGGCGAGGGGGCTCGATTGACTCTCTCCCTCTCTCTCTCTCGCTGCTTCTTTGTCTCAAGCGTGAAGCTTGTGCTCAACACGCATGTCTGGTTGACGATGAGATTCGGCTTTAGATATCAATAGAAAATCATCTTTCACTGTCATTATTAGCGCCAAAGAGAAAAATCATCCCTGGTACTTCTCGATACTTGTCCATCTTATTGACAAATCAGTTAAGCATAGCGATCCTTGTGCCATGTTTTGTGTTTCTCCGATACTTGTGATTCTTGTGACATATTTTGTGTTTCTCCGATACTTGTGATTCTTGTGACATATTTTGTGTTTCTCCGATACTTGTGATTCTTGTGACATATTTTGTGTTTCTCCGATACTTGTGATCCTTGTGCCATGTTTTGTGTTTCTCCGATACTTGTGATCCTTGTGCCATGTTTTGTGTTTCTCCGATACTTGTGATTCTTGTGACATATTTTGTGTTTCTCCGATACTTGTGATTCTTGTGACATATTTTGTGTTTCTCCGATACTTGTGATTCTTGTGCCATGTTTTGTGTTTCTCCATTACTTGTGATCTCTTGTGCAAATGTTTTGTAAGCTGTTTACTTCACGATAACTGTTAATCCATTTATGCCTATTAGTATTTGGTGTTTCTCCGATACTATGATGATTCCTTGTGAACATATTCTCGTGTTTACTCACGATACTTGTGATTCTTGTGACATATTTTGTGTTTCTCCGATACTTGTGATCCTTGTGCCATGTTTTGTGTTTCTCCATTACTTGTGACATATTTTCAAATTTTGTAAGCTGTCACTTCACAGAGTAAAATGTTAATTATGTTAATAAGTCTAATTATGATATCATGGTTTGTTTACCCGTAAGAAGCCAGTCTCCTTGTCGAACTATAATTCTCCCTTCATCAGAATACAGACTATAACAGTTGTAGAACCTTCACGACCTCAAGCTGTTTCATATCCATATTTATGCCTAGGTTAGTTTAGTTTGCAGTGGGTCGTCCCACGAAATAACACACGTAGGTCAAAGATTATTCCTTTGTGATACCACACAATCAACATTTTACTATATTATTGGGTGTCTTAAATTTTGCCTAACTCATTTGTTTTGAGAGTATTGATCTTTAAGGAATACCTCAGATAGTATTGGCTTGTTACCGATGGTTTACGTGCTTAGAGTTATTACCTCCCACGTGAATAAATTGAGGCTCAGAACCAGTTCAGAGGCGAATACGCCAACTAGTGTCAACTGAATTAACAACTGAGCCAACATGGTCCCATTGCCCATTACTATGTTTTTTTATGTTTGTTTTTTTTTTTTTTTGAGGGACGAAGTGCTGTGATTTTTTCACCTCACGCTTGAATAAATCGAGGTTCAATGTCAGTATTATTAAAGACAATTATAGAATAGGAGGAAATCTGTATATTTATTAGCATAGAGTTAAGGAAGTGCCTCTGTATATACCACATTAGCTGTCTGTCTTTCAGCTGCATGGAATAACAGAGAGTTGGCACCTCTGACTCTTGGGCAAGCAACATATAGTTCACCATATGAGAAACACTCACAGCATTTTTGAATGCAGCGTTGCAATTCTTAACTCCACTTTCGGGTTGCTTACTTGTCAATGAATGGGTCGCAGATGGACTCCATGTGTTGGTTTCTCATTTAAGTTTTGCATGTATATTGATTCTAAACATTTTCATGGCAAAAACCATGTTCTGGTCATTGGTCAAAGGTTTAAACAAGCCAAGGAAATTTTTATTTTCAATACAAGGGGCAATAAAAGCGCCAGTTTAGCTTGTATCACGTCATGTAAAGTAAATTAGCGAATCAAGTGGTAAAATGCCTAGATGCCTGTCCATGCACCTTGCTGTTCATGGCTAGCTGACCTTTGACCCCCCTTGAACACCTAGTCTCACTCACTTCAATTCCTGCCGTAGACAGAGTTTGTCCTTGCGATCCCCGTATCTACGACTCGAGAGGCGACTATGTCACCCACTGGGCTACCGTAGCCACTAGATTTAAACCTAATTCCTTTCATGATTCGTTCAGTTAAATGATTTGATTTTGATTGTTCACCCTTTTATCCATGCTAATCTTGTTCAAACTTGTTTTTTTTTAAACATTTCCAAATGTCGTTGTTTTGTTTTTTCCCGCCATGATAATATAGGTTTGACTGTTGCTACAACAGTGTTTCGTGCAGTTAAAAAAACGAGTCTAGTTTTAACGATTACATCTTGCCAACTCTTAAGACAATCTCACGAAATCAGGACACAGGCGCTGCTCTTTCTGTTTACTCCTCACGCCTTCTGTCTTCAGCTTCTTTTTCTCCTTTCTTTATATGTCTCGTTGTTATTCTAGATGTACCTACCCATAATCTCAGTATTTCAATCCTTCTTACATATGTCTCCAAACACCTCTTAGCCTCACTCCTTACTCTTTCTTATCGTTTATTTAGTCTTTTTATACATTTCAGTTTACTTATTTATTCTTCATTTATAATTACATATTTATTAATTTCTAATTTTTTATGCTTGAAATGTTTTTCGTAGGTGTGTATTATTTATTTATACTGACGTATATATATTCACTTGATAAACGGAAATATGATCCAAACTGGACACAATATCAGTTCTAAATGGAAGATAGGTAGCACACAAAGTAAAGAAACACACTTACAAACTAAAATTTTCGGGTAATCCGTCTTCAGGAGAAAACAAAAATGGAGACCAAGCACGTTGTAGACGCAATGGCTAGTAACCAATATATATGTATATATATAAAAAGATTTCACATAAACATGTGAAAGAACAATCAATGATCAAACCACAATAAGAAATGGGAAAACAAGACTAAGATCTTTCAACCGTAACAAGCGGTCTTCGTCAGAGTCAAAAATCCAACTGACGAAGACCGCTTGTTACGGTTAAAAGATCTTAGTCTTGTTTTCCCATTTCATATTGTGGTTTGATCATTGATTGTTATTTCACGTGTTTATATAAAATATTTATATATTTGATGAAGGTTTTTAACTCTTCAGGTAAACTAAACACTAACTCTCCGAAAGATTTATTCTTGAGTTCCATAGTAGTAATCGAATAATACACTCTAAACCTAACTAAAACTTTCCCATTTCTTATTGTGGTTTGATAATTGATATATATATATATATATATATATATATATATATATATATATATTATAAATGATTTCACATAAACACGTGAAATTACAATCAATGATCAAACTGAAATGGGAAAACAAGACTAAGATCTTTCAACCGAACTAAGCGGTCTTCGTCAGAGTCAAAAACCCAACTTTGACGAAGACAGCTTGTTATGGTTGAAAGATCTTATTTTAAATTCAAAAATTTTTTTTGTTACATTTATTTTTAATATATTTGTGCTAATGTCATCGGCGAGCATGCAAGCCAGTGGTCTACCCTGGCTCCATGCCTTTAGTTTATTACCAGTGTTTGTATTACGCAAATATTAAATTAAAAAAAAAATTATTCATATATAATACATTTGCATTACTGTCATAGGTGAGCACGCAAGGCACTTGCTACCCTAGCTCCAATTTTGGGAATATAGTGATAATTTTCTTTTATTTAACATTATTCTTTTTTCCTATTTTATATTGTGGATTGATCATTGATTGTTATTTCATATGTTTATATGAAATCTTGTTAATAGATGTATATTTAGGTTTTTTTAGGTCATGGGAGGTCAAAAGATGATACGGCAACTCTCAGTTGTAGCTGTTAACTTGTGGAATAGATAATGAAACTAGTTTGAAAGAGGTTAAGCAAAAAAAAGAAAAAAAATTAAGGCGTTTGATGCTTAATTAACCCACAAATGAAGTGATATAGGATAACTGTAAAGAAAAAGCCAGAGTCAGTTATTTTAGCAGTAGAAGCAGAATAACTGCAAGCAAGTGATGATCTTTCATAAGGGTTTCCACAACATAGTAGATAGTTATTAGTTTTTCACTGCTTAGTCATACAAAACAGTGATTATCACAACTTTTCTACAATCCATGACGCAATAAAAAATCCATAAGTACACCATTAAATTAATATGTGACAAAATTACGTAGTTTGTTACTAAACCAGTGATTATCAAACTTATTTCTTTTACTGCCCCCTTTGAAAATCAATTATTCCGCCCCCATGTTTTATACACCCCTAAAACATAAAAAAACCACAATTTCATTACTTTAATTAATTTAGTTATATTAGTCGGTTCTGATGTTTGAACTTACATTCTAAACTAGACATTTTTACCAGTGATAGCAAATAAAACCCAACTTTATTTATTAATAATATATTATAATCAAATTAAAAAAACAGTATAAATATGTAATCAGTTTTCGTGTTCATACTAATCTAATGGGATGGATGAATTTGATGATATTTAATAAGTTTGTTGATATCAGATTCGATTTTACTCAAAAACAGTCTGGTAGAACGCAGAGTAAATATATTTCGGTTTCATTGTGGATTGAACATAGAACTAATACATACAAATATATATCATTGTTATTTTATACTTAAATGTTGTATTAATTTTAGTAAATGTAGTACCACGTAGTACATATATATTTGTAGGTGCTATTATTGTTTCTTCATATATGTACGTACATTGCTACAGAGCGTGTATTTACAAATTTGTAAAGTAAAAATGAATTCATCTCATCAAAATGTTTGTTTAAATTCAGAATTACCAAAATTCATTGCTATTTTATTGTACTATTATTGTACTAATTTATTAGAACGAAACTATTTTTGTTGAATATTTTTCTCATTTATATAAGATAACATTCTCATTATAAGATAATTAAAATTTTATATTTAGACTAGTAAATAATACTACTAACAATAATAACTTATTTAGCTACGGAAAGTAAATTAATAATATCATTTCGTATTATAGATAAATATGGGCAATTTTTCATAGAATTTTAGTTTATAATTTAAAACTGGTTCAAATAAAAACCGCTGCCTAAGCCAGCGTTTTTATTATTTGTAATCTTTAATACAGTCGATTCCGGTTAATTGGGACACATCGAGACCGAGGTGTTTTGTCCCAATTAAGCGGCTGTCCCAATTAAACGAATTTCACTTTTTTTTTGGAAATTCATTTGATTGGTTTTAGGAACAATGCCATTAAGCATTGGAAGGGGGGGGGGGGTGTTTGTTTTGTCCGCTGCACTGGCTCAGGTGGAAAAGATAGCAAATGTGAACATGAGGCAACTGCGGATTTTTAAAACACGGGTATCGGCTTCAGAAAGAAGCCGCCTTTCTGGCTTTCCCGGGATTTAGAAGGGAGTGGTGTTTGTTTTGCCGCTGCACCGGCTCGGTTAAACCGGAACTCAGTTAAAACATACTCGGTTAATCAGGACTCTACTATACTAAAATCTTAAATTTACTGTCCCAATTAAGCGGAATGTTGTCCCAATTAAACATACAAATTTACAATTGTAGTTCATAGTTTGGTTTCCGTTCTTTGAGATTTGTCCCAAATAAGCGGCTGTCCCAATTAAGCGGAATCCACTGTATTTATAACACATAGAAATAGTAAACAATGTTTACTATAAGTGAACTGGTTAGGCTTACTATACTATTTGACACTGGACGGTAACTTTCTAACACAACTTTTTGAACAATAATTATATACGTATTTCCATTTTATATAAAAATAATGATTCTTACATCAGTAAGATGTGAGGCAGTGTTGTTGACCATGGTTGCTGTAAGTATAGACGACCTTTGGAAGGTAGTTGTCATGTGAGGCAGTGTTGTTGACCATGGTTGCTGTAAGTATAGACGACCTTTGGAAGGTAGTTGTCATGTGAGGCAGTGTTGTTGACCATGGTTGCTGTAAGTATAGACGACCTTTGGAAGGTAGTTGTCATGTGAGGCAGTGTTGTTGACCATGGTTGCTATAAGTATAGACGACCTTTTGAAGGTAGTTGTCATGCGAGGCAGTATTGTTGACCATGGTTGCTGTAAGTATAAACGACCTTTTGAAGGTAGTTGTAATGTGAGGCAGTGTTGTTGACCATGCGGGCTTCTCTTGTTTGAAGAGGTTTCCCTGGAGGCGCCAGTATAGCAGGTGGAGGGGTAGCAGGCAGCAAGCACGCCTCCAACACGTCCCGTTACCCGTTCTCCTTCTTTCTCCATTCACATTCCTTCCCGCTTCTCTTCTTCAGTCCATTTTCAATAAACAAATTAATTATCTCCTCTCATCATCCTTATTCCGTTTTTTTATTTCGTCTATTTATTCAAATCTCATCCTGTCAAAAGCTTTGGTCACTATTTCTATGTAGATATCAAGCATTACAGTACTACGCAAGCTGTGTCGTGCTACCCGATTGTAAGATTTGACCCCCCCTCCCCCCCACCACACCACTGACCGTTCATAATCCATTGAGCTTCAAAATTCTAAAAAAGACCTCAAAATATTTATTTTCTTTTAATGCAGAAAAATTACAATAATTAACACCTGATGCAATCAATGAAATTAAACCACAATGAAAAAAAGAAAACAATAGAAAAAATGCTCTGAGGTCTTTCAATGTATGTCATCAGAGAGCAAACAAACTAAGAACTAAGAAGGTAACATAAAAGGTATGTACAAGGAAGATGTAATTATTTTCTTTGAATTACAATCAAGGATGTAATTTGAGACTGCTGTTAATAGTTCCAGACTTTCGTGTTATTACAGTATGTACTCGAATACATATATAGGGGTTACCAAGTTGTGGTACGGATGTAGCTGAGTTCTGGCAACAGGAGACTCTGCCGGTCAGGCTTCTAGACACGTTTCTCTGGTCTTCGAGCTATTCAACCAATGTTCCATCTTCTCAAATATTATTAGATATGTTTATTATCCTATATTTCCTTTTAATGTATAATAATTGGTTAGGATTTTTCGTTTGCTTTGGCCCTATGATAGCAGGTCTCAAACCTGTAGGCACTGTTTTGACGGAGAGAGAGATGGGACACTAAATCACCGTTATAGAGAACTCCCAAGAAAAGAAAAAAGAACCATTTGTCCTGAGAAATTGAGATAATTCAGTCCCGCTCTGCTGGGTAGAGTATTTGATTAAATAACTGGAAGTCGGGTCGCTTTCTATCAAGAAACAATATTCCACCATCCTTATTTGTATGCTCTATTAATTCTCTTTGTTTTGAATAATTAAGCAATAATTAACTCAGATGGGTTTTCCCCCAAAACTCATGAATTAGCCCAGCCACTCTTTCCCTATCTAATACTCCCTTGAAAAGCAGATGTTTCTTAATATATTTGAGAATGGTTTGTTCAACTTGTAAGTTCATTTATTTTATACTTAATTATATATATATATTATATAACTAAAAAGGATAATTCGGGATGTGGTCAGTTTCTTCCACTTCCAATCAAATTCTCATTGCCGATGTTTCGATTTTATTCCAAATCTTTTTCAAAGGCTTACAATACAAAGGACTTTAAGAACTTAAATCCGTACATTTTTAACACAAACAAAAAGAAGTACACTATGAAATATTAAATACAATCATGAGTATTGGGATAACAATAAAAATCAAATAAAAAAAAGGAACCTATCTAGAAAAATTACAATGAACTTACAAAAGTAGGAATATTTGAAAATGAACGAACTATTACAAATTACATAAACTAAAATAGAAGGTTTCAAACTTTCTAATGTAAGTCATTAATAAACATCTGATGTGTTGAGAGGTAATATGGAACAACATTTGTTACTGAAAACGTTGGTATTGGAAACCTGAATAAACATTTAAATCCCTATGTCCTTCTGATGTTAATCTTTTTTACTGTTATATTATCAAGTTCTCACGTGTTCCGACATCATAACGGCTGCTCATCATAAAATACAATAATCCAAAATAAAAAAATTCTTGTGTAAGCTTTAAAAGATTTTATTAAAATAAACATGGAATGAGAGTTTGATTAAATGAAGAAAGCCCCATCCCGATTTATCCTGTTTCTTATATATTATCTCCAGGTCGAAATTCATTCCTCTTATTCATTAAATACTTACATAAGCTTATCCAATATGCTAAAAGTCTGGAAGCATGTCCTTCGTTAAACATTCATTGGGTTACAATAAGGCCCCTAGGTTGAAAGCTTATCTTGTTTTTACACAATTTCTCCATTTCCGGGAATTCTTCGATCATTCATTAAAAGCTATAAAGCTTTCACAGATTTTACGTCGACATCTTTGAAAAATGTCATTGGGTTTATATGACTCACTAAGACCGCTGTGTAACGAGAATTGGAAACGTACTTAGATCTTATTTCAACCAATATTATCTAATTGGGTTTTGATTATGATTGTTTTTCACTGTTACGTAAATCTTTATGATATATTATATTGTATGTTTATTTACGTATAGACACGGTAAGAAATTTGTGAAAGATACTTAGATCATACACAAAACATGTTTGGTTAAGTTTACTTTGTTACTTAGAATATCTCGGATCTTGTATGAGTCGAAGACCACGTGTTTAGTTGAAAGATTATTATCATATTTTCATTTAATTACTTTGTATTTATATTGTATTTATATTCATCGTATATATATATATATATATATATTATATATATATATATATATATTATATATATATATATATATATACATCGTTATATATATATATATATATATATATATATATAAACATGTGAAATAACAATCAATGATCAAACCACAATATGAAGTGGGAAAACAAGACTAAGATCTTTCAACTGTGATCTTTCAGTTGGGTTTTTGACTGTGACGAAGACCGCTTGTTACGGTTGAAAGATGTTAGTCTTGTTTTCCCATTTCTTATATATGTTTAGTTAGTGGTTGAAGGAAGGAAAGGATTTCTTTATTTATTGGCTGTGTTTGTCAGGAGGAGTCTGGGTTAAAGACGAAGCGCGTGGTTTGGCTGACACGAGGGGGCAATGTCGCAGTCTCGATTGTGGGTCACCTGTAGCTCAAGGACAGCTCTCAAGACCCTATCACGCACCAATCCCCTTTTCTCTTTTCGCCACTAACTCTTCGCAAAAGCCACCGTTTAGACACCTTTCTGCTTCTTTTGCATTGTTTTCTTATGTTTGATTATCACTAACGGTTCCTCCATTCACTAGTTAGAGTTATAGTAGTGTTATAAGTATGACTTGTTAATTTATTGTTAACATTAAATTGTAAACAACAAGTTAAATTGTTGTTTATTTATGACGATAATAATTAGGAGTGTATAATTACAATATAAACGTGACAGTTCTCGTAAATCATCTGTACACTAGACTGGGACCAGAACGTGTCCATTATCAAGAGTAATTTCTAGTAATTCAGTGTAAAGTGATCTATTAGTAATCTCTTAGATTACTAAATAGCAAAATCTGTTCGTAATCGATTCACTACAGAGTAGAGTAATCTTGTACTGAATTGTACAGAAAACTTTGTAGTAATCTTTTAGTATTATAGATATTTATCTTCTAGAATACTTTTTAGAGTTCTAAATCTTTTGATCATCTTAGAACTAGAGTTCTAAATTAACATCACTGTTATGTCTAGAGTACTATGTAGCGTATTTATTTATTTATTTTTTATTGTTTCAACCGATCCCCTAGTGGATGATATCATCAGATGTGTACCGACTTTTTGTTTGTTCGGTGATTTTACAGATTATACATTGGGAGAATCATAAAGTTTGTCTAACTCGAGTGCATTTCGAGTAGCGATCTTTAACGAGTACCTGGCATCGTACAGATTCGTGACTGACGGTTTCACATCCTCTCCGAGGGACGACGTACTCAGATTTATTCACCTCCCGCGTGAATAAATCGAGAGCCAGGTGGGAATCGAACCCCGGACTACCAGCCCAGAGGCGAGGACGGTAACCACTGAACTAACCTGGTCCTAGCGTATTTATTTAGGCATCAGTATGGTTGTCTGGAGGACACTTTGCACAGTACATTTTAGCAATCGCTCTCGTTGTCTAGAGAATATTGTCTCAAGTAATCTCTGTATTTATCTATAGAATACATTCTAGAGCAATCTTTTAGTAATCCCTGTAGTTATCTCATAGAATACTGGATAAAAATAGTATTCTATGATAACAATGTATTCTCAAAAAAATGTTCAATCTAATAAATTTTCTTTCGAAGTCAAGTATATACCAGGTAGCTGCTTATCTTTAGTACTGTACATTGCAGGGTCAAACCTTGGTCATGACTCTAGATCAAGGGTCTTTAACCAGTGGGTCGCGACCCCCTTGGAGGTCGCGAATGGTTTAAACGGGGTTCGCGAATTATTTGAAATTGTTTATTTTTAAACAGAAAATAAAGGACTAAATTAAATTAATAATTTATTTATTATTAATGCGGCACAGCTATCTCATAAAGTTACTATTGATCAAATTTATTTTAATTTTCGCTTTTATATTTATTATTAATTTTATTTTTGTTCTCACTAAAGGGTCGCGAATAAATTTTGGCATCAAAAATGGTTCGCGATGTAAAAAAGGTTGAAGATCCCTGCTCTAAATTTTTGATGATGGAAACGGAAAATACGCAGGATGGCGGTAAAGTTGTTGTTTCTGTCCTATAGGACATCAGATGCCCATTGAATATCCCTATTGTAACCAACTTGTATGACTTAAAATTTACATCTTCCAGTATAGGTAGAATCAACGCGGTAATGTGGGTAAAACTGGGTGCCAAACAGCAAATGAGTCACATTTCCTACCTCTAAAACTGAACCAAACGTGAAAAAGCTCAGTGTGAGAGTTAGAAACCACAAAACTTCTTTAAAAAGTCTCTACGCAAAACTATAACAACTTGAGTACAAAAAAAATATACTTGATTCTTATAAAGTTACTAAACCTTGCGTTTAGTGATAAAACTTGAACTAATTTTAATTAATTAGTTTTCTATAGAAACTTTATGGACAAATCTCTTAGTAATCTCTCCAGTTATGTGGAGAACACTGTGAACAGTAATCTTTTAGTATTTCTTCGAATAAGAAATCTATAGTTATTTCTTAGGTGTAGAATAAGCAGTGAATATCTCTTAGATTGCTGTAAGGAGTGACATTAGATAATGGTTTAAACTAATGAACCCGCAATCCTCAGTACTGAAGGAAAGTAGGTTACATGTTAACATACTTGACATCCTAAAGAAAGCACGTTACATGTTAACATACTTGACATCCTAAGGAAAGCACGTTACTTGTTAACATACTTGACATCCTAAGGAAAGGACGTTACATATTAAGATACTTGACATCCTAAGGAAAGCACGGTACATGTTAACATACTTGACATCCTAAAGAAAGCACGTTACATGTTAAGATACTTGACATCCTAAGGAAAGCATGTTAGATGTTAACATACTTGACATCCTGAAGAAAGCACGTTACATGTTAAGATACTTGACATCCTAAGGAAAGCACGTTACATGTTAAGATACTTGACATCCTAAAGAAAGTACGTTACATGTTAAGATACTTGACATCCTAAGGAAAGCATGTTAGATGTTAACATACTTGACATCCCAAAGAAAGCACGTTACATGTTAAGATACTTGACATCCTAAGGAAAGCACGTTACATGTTAACATACTTGACATCCTAAAGAAAGCACGTTCCATGTTAACATACTTGACATCCTAAAGAAAGCACGTTACATGTTAAGATACTTGACATTCTAAGAAAAGCACGTTACATGTTAGCATACTTGACTTCCCAAGTTTTGTCTGATTGATTAAATTGTTGCAAGGTTAAATGAAAATTTAGGACTCCGAACGTAGAATATTCATTGTATAGTATCCCAGTCCTTTGACCTTTGATCTCTTCTGGGACAGCCAGTGCAACCTCAACTAAACTGGGAGCTCATTTTACTAAAATTAAAATAATATTTCTTGAACACGTTCCTGTAATCACTGTTATAGTCTCTTATATTAGTGCTTAGAATAGCCAGTTGATAATAGTGATGACAGGAAACCGGTTGAGAAGAGTGGACGATTAACCAGGAATGAGTTTATATTCTAGTAATATATCTGAGAGCCTCCGTCGTAATAACGATGTTACAGTGCTCATTGAATTGTGCCCTGAGTGAGTGGGTTGTCGTTGCTGTAGGACTAGAAACTATATTGTTATTAATACCAGTCAGCAGTGTAACCTGAATATCTCTGCTCTTTGATTATAACATCATTCAGTGTTACACTTGTAGCAAGCAAGCTGTCGTCATTTATAGATATTTATCATACAGTCTCTGTCAAAGGAAGTGCATCTCCATTTATAATTTGAGTCCCGTAAAGATAATTTATTAGAATAGCTGGCGTCAACAGTGTCTGCAGTGTGATATCACGGAACCCAAGGGATTGCATCAACTCCTTGTGAATAGTGTCTATGGCTTACTAGTCATTGTAAAACATAGCTTAGTTTTTATGGTAAACGTAGTCATGTTTCGCCTCTTCCAGCTTTCTATCAAGTTTCTATGTAAAGAGTGTGCCGCCCCTAGTGGGGCCATGCAGCCCTAACACAGGCTGCATTGGCTTTATTTCCACAGGTTCATTGAGCCAGGGGCTACAAAGACCACTGACCCTACCTGCAGCTAAGCAGGTCCAGTAGGGCCATTGGTCCGGAGTTTTGATCCGAAACTCTTAACACAAGTCAGTACAAGGGGCGGCGGGGGCGCCTGGGTTCACTCTCCAGCCCGCCTCACAGGTTGGACTTGTAAAAAACTGTTGGTTTTGAAAAATCATTTTTCATTTCCTTTGTCCAAAATATATACAAATCTAGTTTACTATGAGCGAGTGTTATCTTTTATGTGCATACTGTACTCTGTTATAAAGTTGCTGTAAATGTATATTGAGCAAAAATATATTAGTAATTAACCAGTTTTGCATACTAAAATCAAATTCTAACCCGTCTTTTAAGTATAAATTAAAACTTTTATAGCTGGAAGCTTGAAATCTTAAATATAATAGATATGAACTATTTGACTAGAATAGTGAAAAAAGTGATATTTGTCAACAACTGAATAACTATTTCTTGAGGGAAGAGTCTATTCCTCACACTTCAATATTACCCAAAGATACTATGATTCATAAACACAAAAAAATTTACATCTAATATTAAGTTTTCTTCAAGGGTGCAACATATAGATTCATTAAAGCATTTTCTGAGAAAAACTTATCATATCATGGGAAAGGATCAGAAAATATATGTTTGCTGGGCGTTTAATATGAGCCTTTTAATTTAATTAAGTTGTTATTATTATTTAAACATTTTCTAATGAAACCTCTAAACATTAATTTAATTTCAGTGGATTCACTCAAGGAATATCTAAGTCATTGTAAATAAAGTAAATAAATGTAAACAAATATGAAAGTATAGCAAGTAAGCTATTAGTCCATGATCAATAGTATGTTTTTTATATCTTTATTGCTCTTTGCCGTAATTGATATTCCATGAATTTTTTTTATAAATTTTTAATTTTTGGCAAAATTTCATGATTTTGTAATGAACCGTTTAGCATCAAAAACATTTTCTGAAAAGATGTAATGGTAACAGTGTTACTAACAACTAATCAGGAGTACCAATTACCATTCAGTTCTACCAACTACTGATCACTGTTGCCTACTACCAAACAGTGCAACCAACTGCCTTTAAGTGTTACTATTACTAATAAATTGAGTTATAAAATGTCTTGTCATTCATATCATTCATCATTGAACAGGATTGAACACAAAACATTAATTTCTCAATATTTTTGATATACTTAATACATTTAAAACTTCCTCGGTCAGTGGACGCTTTCACGTCTTCATTCAGTGTTTCTTCTTCATTTCCTTTTTCTCCTCTCCAGAAAACAGTAAGAAAGCCGAAAAGAACGTGATATTATTACTAAAGTTAAAAAGTTATTAGTTTTAAAATCTCTTTAACTTTTGCTGGGTCTATTCTTTAACTTTTTGGTTCTATTCAAAATCAATACCAGCCACCTACAAGACACCAAACGTCATTTATTTGCTATTGAATGTAATTATTTCATTAGACATTATACTCATGAAACCAAGTATCTTATTTCAATAAAAATTAAGAATTTTTGATCGTTGAACGTTGAACTTTGACCCTGACGAAGACCGCTTGTTGCAGTTGAAAGTCCTTAGTCTTGCTTTCTCATTCCTTAGGTGGTTTGAACATTGATTGTTATTTCACGTGTTTTTTTCTGAAATCTTGTTTTCTAATTCTAACCGTAGGACAATCACTTATTATGTGGTATTTACTCATTGTAGGGTAAAAAGTTAATGAAATGGTCTCCACATATAAAAATTTAATGGTATAAATACTCGTTTCGAACACGTAGTGTTTTTCCTCAGGCATTAACTAAAAAATACAATGACACCAGAGAGTTATCTGTAGTATACAGTGAATCATTCACATTCACCCCAGTTGGGTTTTTGACTCTGACGAGGACCGCTTGTTACAGTTGAATGATCTCAGTCTTGTTTTCCCATTTCTTATTGTGGTTTGATCATTGATTGTTATTGCACGTGTTTATGTGAAATTATATATATATATATATTGCTAACCTTCAATCTATCTTCTCTCACATCTCTTCTCCTAAGCCTCCAAAAACTGCTGGTGGTATGGTTCAATGTGGACGTCGTTGATGTCTTACTTGTCCTATCATCAATCCTGTTCCTTCCTTTACCTCTGTCCATAGTATACGCACCTACCCTATCTCTGACAAGACCTCCTGTACCTCTGGTAACTGCGTTTACCGTTTGGATTGCACCCAGTGTGATTCTTTTTATGTGGGTTTGGCTTCCACCAAGCTAAGCCTGCGTATGAATAATCACAGGTCATCCGTTGGCAAACGCAGTGACCTTCCCGTTGCTACTCATGCCAGTTCTCACGGACTCAGTTTTAATGACTGTTTCCGTGTACAGGTCCTGAGGCAGATTGATCAGACTAATTCGAAAGTTACTCTGAGAGCTTCAGAAGAAGCACTTATTAGTCTTCTGGGCGGTAGATCGGCTCCTGGGCTTAACCTCAATCGTTGATTTTTTTTTTTTTTTTAAAGTTGTTATCAGCTTTTAATTTTATTTTAGTTAAATGTTTTCATTTTTCAATTTTTATTTGGCTTTTATCTCTTTATCTTCTCTGTCTACCTTTCCTCCGAAAGTTGGCTACACTGTTTGAGTGCTTCAGTTCGAACGCCAAGTCAGTCGTTATCAGCCTTTGGAGCGATTCACTTCTTTTCCTGAAGACGAGGACATCGAAATATAGTAGTGAGTTCAGTGGTTTCCTTTCTATGTGTTCTTTTTTAAATTCTAGTTTATATATATATATATATATATAAAAGGGTTTTTGACTCTGACGAAGACCGCTTGTTACGGTTGAAAGATCTTAGTCTTGTTTTCCCATTTCTTATTGTGGTTTGATCATTGATTGTTATTTCACGTGTTTATGTGAAATATATATATATATTATATATATATAGCACTTCGTCCTCTCTTCCAGTCTACTCTCCTGATGACGAATAGCAGTTCGAAATATTGAATTCTGTAAGTGTTCTTTTTAGTCTCTTTTCTGTGTCGTGCTTTGTGTAATTTAAAGTTATATATATATATATCCTTTTTCTAGCAAATAAAATATATAACTACTCTCGATTTCTAAAATGATTGTTACGACAGAAAATAAATTGTTTAATCTAAATAAGGTACGTATATATTACCTTCTAATTGGTTCTCTTCAGCCTAAGAATGAAAGAACTTGAATCTTGAACCTGTGAAAAAAACATGATTGTTAACAACTTTAATTTTTTTTTCTCAATATATTGTGTAGGAATAAATGTGCCCTGCTAATGGGAAACTCCGAACACACACATATAGACGTAAATATGTACATGGTAAAAGTATATTATTATATCGCTTTGAATGATACAGATCTAGGTCGTTTAGAAAATGTTAACGAACTCATAGAAATAGAAACTTTTTAATAAGAAATAGTTGTAAGAATTTGTATATAAATGGTTATATAAGAGGGAGGATGCAGGTGGCTGAGAAACGAATTACCTTGCCTTATGCGAATTACGTGAACGTATATTGTATTTATAAGAATTACAAAATCAAAACTAATTCAAAAGTTGTATAGAAAAGTTTTCAGTTTTTTGTATGGCAGCGAGAGTGTGTGTGGTTTTGTAAAGTGGTTTCTTTTTTTCTGTATGTGAAGCGATTCATATACTGTATACGCCTGAGCCGAGTGTATTGCTTTGTGTAATGTCTCGCAGTTATCAATCGACTATGTGCGCGACACAGCTTTCGTCCTCGTCTGACGTAACTCAATGCCCATTTCTGCATTAGTGCCTGCCTCACCGGTTCTAGTAAATTTCTACAGTTACGTTCAAAACCCCCCGCTGCTGCTGCTGCCGGCGTAGATTCATTCGTAACAGAGGTCCCATCTCTCTTCCGTCTGACTTTCTTCCTTGTAATAGACCATTTATTCTCACTCAAATAACCCTCTCTTTCTTTTTTCTTCATAGTTCACGCTTTACAAATTATTTAAACATCCTTTATACATAACTGTTTCTTCTTGAATTCTATTACCACATCATTTGAGTATGGTTGGTCATTATAAAGTTTATAACTTTTTCATTTTCCTACAAAAAAACTTGTTTGCTTAACAACACCCATATTTATAAGGGTTTCACCTTTTAGTGATATTATAGGGGTGGAAATTGTGGCTCATTTATTATTTGACACCCATTTTTTGACACGTCACATAACTGGGTTTGATTCTGAGTCTTAAATTTGGCTTCACTGAATCTTGTCCGATCAGTCATGTTTAACATGTTTTAACATGTTTCAAATCATGGAGGCTTCGAGTAAACTTCTTTTGCTCCTCTACGAGGAAAACGAGGCCAAACCTCCAATCTTCAGCGCTAAAGCCAAGTGTGATACCTGTCAGACTAGACTTGACCTCAAGGAGTCTTTCAGAGCAAGTCTTCGTGGCATATTAGCTTCATCTATTGACGTGGATGTCTGAGACATCTAGTCTGGGGAGCCAGCGTAGCGCATAGCCTTATGTGCTCGTCTCTGGACTGATATATCCCAGGTTCATTCTCACTCTAGGATAGATTCTTAGAAATCTGAGCACGTTGACCCTCTGATAGGACGTTAAGCTGTTGTTTCCAAACCTGTACGATGTCAGGTACTCGTTAAAAAACCCTGCTGTAAATATACTTGAGCCAGGCAAAATTTAGGAATCTCAATGTAGAAGCAAGCATGCCATGACTAAGGCGGGTGCCAAGTAATAAATGAGCCACACTTCCCGCCCCTTGAACAGGTTTAAGGGTGAAAGCCTATAATCGTGGGTGTTGCAAAGCAAACACATCTCAGACGTCTTAATGACTCTATAGTTTTGTTGCTACCAGCTTTAACCACTTAAGTTTTCTCCAGCTTTTACATTTTAAGGGCTTTTTTTTAGATTAATGGCACATTCAAAAATGCAGATTTTAAATTAAAAATTAAATTAAATTTTTTGTATGATTTTTGAATTGAAAAAAGAAAATAAGAGTTGTAATCCATGCATATCAAATGATGTAACAACACATGATAAAACTGTTAGTTAATAGAGATGTACAAACAGTCGAGAGAAATAATATCATTAAGAAGTTAAGTGTGGTGTGGTCTAACTGTGAAGAAGGTAACTGCGGGGCGGAACGTCACGGGTGTGCGACACAGGCCTCCGAATCATTTCCTGCCACTTCCGCATCTTGAATCTTGTTAAAACTATACTACTGCAGAAGTACTGTTTGGTTAAATTTAATAAAAAAAAAACAAATGGCTAAGCAATTAGGTGATATTGTTTATTGATATAGTCAATGGACACCCGCAGAGCAACGCTACATTATCTTCGAATATAATTACGTAAATTATAATCAGTAATAACATAGATCCACTGTATAGAAGTTTTTTGGGATATTTTTTTCTCAAATAAATAGAAATTCACTTCCTTAGAATACGTCAATACAAGTTTCTTGTCTTTAGAATACGTCAATACGAGTTTTTAAACTTTGGAATATGTCGATAGGAGTTAAATATCTTTAGAACACGTCAATACAAGTTCCTTGTCTTTGGAATTAGTCAATACGAGTTTCTCGTCTTTAGAACGGGTCAATACGTTTCTCGTCCTTGGATTTCCCCAATACGCGTTACACGTGTTTGGAGTACGTCAATAAACGTTACACATCTTTGGAACACGTCATATGCGTTGCACGTTTGGAACATGTCAGTACGAGTTACACGTCTTTGGAATTCCTCAATACACGGTACACGTCTTTGGAATAAGTCAATATGCATTACACGTCTGGAACAAGTCAATACGAGTTACACGTATTTGGAATACGTCAATTAACGTTAGACGTCTGTGGAATACTCCAATACGCGTTACACGTCTTTGGAATACGTCAATCGCGTTACACGTCATAGAATACGTCAATAAATATTACACGTCTTTGGAATTCCCTAATACGCGTTACACGTCTTTGGAATACGTCAATATGTATTACACGTCTTTGGAATACGTCAATACGCGTTACACGTCTTTGGAATAAATATGAGTTTCCTTCTAGAACCAATTTTGTAAACGATTTTGACTTATATTCGATTATTACCTTTTATTAGTATTAATCGATTTCTACTTATTTAAGCTGTTGTTGTTGTTATTCAAACAAAACTTTCTCTTCACTAATGTAACCGTATTAAATAGCTGAAAAAAATAGTGAGAGACCGTATCACTAATTTATTATTCATTTTAACTGATCGACTTGCAGGTGTTGACAAAATAATATATAGAATGCATACACGCATACAGATACACACACTATACTCAAGTGGTTTGAGGACCTCAAAACACTATGATGTGAAAAAGTAGCATTCGAATTTTTCTCAGGCACCAAGCCAAAAATAGCTTTAAGAATTGTGTTTTTAAAGAGGAAGTAACTTGAATTGTAGAAATATGAAAACAATGTGATATCCAGTTTTCAACATAAATATTCTTTTCATGATCGTTTGAGTTCAATAAAATAGTGTACATTTGGAAGATATGCCAAAAATCATAAGATTTCTAAATTTTAAGTTATATTCTAACGTAGTGCAATCAGTTATTATGTGGTATTTACTCATTGTAGGGTAAAAAGCTAATGAAATTGTCTCCACATATAGAAATTTAATGGTATAAACAGCGCGTTTTGAACACGTAGTGTTCTTCCTCAGGCATTAAGTAAGGGTGAGTGTCTGTGGTACAACTGACTGAGTTGTACCACAGACACTCACCCTTAGTTAATGCCCGAGGAAGAACACTACGTGTTCAAAACGCACTGTTTATACCATTAAATTTCTATATGTGGAGACCATTTCATTAACTTTTTACCCTACTTTAAGTTATACGTTTAAGTTACTCGTAGTCCTCAAACAAAACAACAAATACTGCGTTTAGATTGCAATTTCTGGGGGGGGGGGGGGGACAAAGCCGGTTACTTTACGATTTGATAGAAATCTATTCATTCGAGTTTAATTAAAATCGTTTTAGTTATAGGCTTTTGATTGACATTTGAATGAGTGGGTGCCATGTGACAAGAAATTGGCCTTCAGTGTCAAAAGTTAAAAACTAACTTTTGAAGTCTCATTCCTAACTTCTTTTCTCAAATGTCCCTTGCAATTATCATGATCACTAGTAATGTATTATCAGCAGATTATTTCAAATAAAAGAAGAAAAAAAGAGAGACATTATTTTGGTGTGTTAGTTTTGTGTGAATTAGCGTAAAGGAGACTTTGGTAGAAAAATGGTTTGGGAGCGGCGTTGAAAGCGGAGGGTCCCACATCATGGCGATGCCATTAGGCCATCCTGCCATCAAGACATCCTTCATGGTGCGATTAGCCCTGCTGCTGCATGCCGAATCGCAGCTTCCTAACGACTCGCTGATGGCACTCGACAACCTCTTTTACCAGTCAAACATCTTTCTGTCCTATCCCATTGGGGCTTGCTCAATACCAGTACCACCTGCATTGAAACATTATAAACTTTTGTTTACAGTTATACCATTACACCGTATAACAACTCATGGTGGAAAGTTTGGATCATTTGTTATTTGACACCCATTTCAGGTGCACAGTACACCGGTCTGGTTGAACCCAGGAGAAGTGCTGAGCTCCTTGGAAGCTAAGTGTGTCAATAAGCACTAGGTACGGCAATACGTACTAAGTACTTTAGTACAGAAGGGAAGGAGTAATCACTCTCATAATCACCCTCAATGAATAATAATAAAGGTCATACTACGGGTATCAGTGGTCACTTGTTTAACCATCTGAACACTAAGGCAGTCATTGAAAGGGAGCTTATGACCGATAGCATAAGAGCGTTTGAGGAGGCCCACGTATGGTTATTGGGGGCACGATCAGCTCCCGGTTTAAATCAAAATCATTAACTTTTGTATTTAATTCTTTTATTTTAAACTTATTTCTTTGTTTTTTTTATTTATATGTTTAAATTTATTTCGTATTTTACGTTTCTTCATTTTATTATTTATTTTTTATAACTTTATCTATTGTTTTTGACTTATTCTTTGGCATTGCCCTTTCCGTTCTCCGACGTTTAGTGCCTAGTTCCTTTTTTACGTTAGTGCTACCCTCAGTACCTTAGTCCTCTCTTCATGTCTATTCCTCATGATGAACGATATTTCGAAATATTGAGAATTTAGTAAATGTGCTTTTTATTCTTTTTTCCTGTGTTGTGTTTTGTTTAATTTAAAGTGTTATAGTTCGTGTGGGCCGTTTATTCATTTTAGCATTAATAATAAAGTCTGGAACATCATTGTAATTAACTATTAACCATTGTTCATCATCAGAGTAGACAAGAAGAGAGGACGAAATGAGAGAGATCTCCCCACGTCGAAGGACGGAGCGCGTCTAAGACTCTATTAACAAATCTAGCGTTCAACGATGTGTATATTGAGCCAAGCATGTTCAGTGCCATGATTGATAGACTTGCACGTTTATATTTTGCTGTTCCATGGGTGAAATTTCATTTTGCACCTGTGCGTATTTGATTTAATATGAGCGACATTCCAGTTCTTTTTCATGAAACATGTGATACGTGTGTAATAGGATTACTCCGACAGCCATACGGTTATCAACATAGCGCGTTATAAGCTTGGCAAAAATACCAACATGTTCCATTCAAACAGTATAAGGTAAATGAACTTGTATTTGGTAAAAGGAAGCTATATTGATGGCTCTCAATAAAAAAAAAAGGAACCCAGATGTAATAACATCAGGAACAGATTGGGTGAGAACGAAAAGCGACGACGTAAGTCAACAATACTGGATATCCCTCGAGGTGGAGCAAATCTGTGTGACAAGCTGGCAAAGCTAGGAGAGGCAGACATAACGTGTGGACGTTACGGCAGGGATTGATCCATGAACGACTTCCTCTTGATGATCGACACCCAGTGGACCGTGGGAGGAGCTTGGTGTGCCTAATGGATTTATCAAAAGTAAATATAAACCAAAACCCGCGCATTCCATTTCCTTTAGTCCTCAATCGTCCTTATTCATTCAAACACTCAATAGTTTTACATTTGAAGACCTGATTTATAAAATACTTGAACATACTTTGATTGAACATTGAAATTGAAATGGAGGAGGGAGGGGGTTAGAGATTCTATAGTAGAATATGTGAGGAAAAACACGATCTCAATCAAAAACGACTCATTATCTCCTTCGCTCGACTAATTTTCATTTCTCGCTGCTTTGTTACTTTCCCAGTTCTAAACTTTTTCCAAAATATTTAAAAGCCTTTAATTATTAAACAAGCCAAAACACAGAGTAGTTGGTCTTCTTCTTTTTAATAAATATCTGTAATGTTTCATATTTCCTGTTGTGAAAGAACCACAATATCATATTGTGGTTTTAACCTTTTGGTAGTGCACTTGCCTAAAAACGATGAACGAATAGTAAGTCCAATCTCTGTGACTGTAAACTGTCACAGTATGCAGTTGTTTACTGTGAAATCTTGTTAAATATACAATGTTCTGTATATTAATTTCTGTAATTTATATTAAAAATTAATATTTTTTTAATTTTTTTAAAGTTTTCTTAAAAAAAGATAATTTTTTTAAGACCTTCCTTATTCCCCTTTAATTAAGGGGAATTCATTAATATAAAATATAATATACTCGTATGTTATTATATATTATAATAAATATATTATATGTGAAATAATATAATTCACATATTTGTGTTCCTGTTAGAAATTTAAAAAAAAACATATGTAATCGGGGTTCGGTCAAATTTTCTAGGTTCAAAAATCAAACTCTCATTGCCGACGTTTCGGTTTTATTTTAAAACATTTTCATTGGCAGAAGTAAGAATTTTTTTACTAAGGAAATTCTTACTTCTACCTATGAAAAATGTTTTAAAATAAAACCGAAATGTCGGCAATGAGAGTTTGATAAAGTAAAATGAATTTCATAAATACATACAAGTGTGGCAGAAGCATGAGTGCGTTGTGAGAAGCTTTGGTTGCCAAGTGACCAGTGAAGCGGTCTACGTTTGTCGAACCTTTCCCGGCAACCTTGTCTGACCTTCAGTCATATAAGAGGCTTCTTTATTTAGTCAAGTCTCCTTAAACTAAACATTCAATACCGTCCTGAATGAGAGCTTCTTTATGACTGCTCCTTAACCTTCGTGCTCCTTTATTACTAATAATAAAAAGCTTCAGTTGTGTTTTATTTTGTGTTCCTGTTAAAAGCAAAAGGGTCTTGCAGCCTTGCTAAAAGGTCCGAGCCATTGAATTTTGTTACCTGCTGGCAGGAAAAAAATCTCTACCTGCCACCCAGATACCTGTTGCCTTTCTTAGAACTCCAATAGGTTAACGTAGTCTTTAATATATATATATATATATATATATATATATATATATATATATATATATATTATATACTTTTGATGAAAATACGATCCGGAACGGACAAATACAGTTCAATGTACATAAAGAAACGTAGAGAAATTAAAAACACACACTTACAGTCTCTAATGTAATGTAATTAGAGACTGTAAGTGTGTGTTTTTAATTTCTCTACGTTTATTTATGTACATTGAACTATATATATATATATATATATGTAGAAAAAATTCAGATTTAGAGCAAAATTCAGTACTGTTAATGTAGCATCATCCCGGTAATATGACTTCACCATTATTCAAATTGGTGCCAAATAATAAATACCACACTTGCCGCCACCTAGAACAGCGCTAAAAGGTGACATCTTTAAGTGTTAGCAGTTAAAACAAGATTTAGCATTGTTTGTTATAAACCAATGTGCCCGGGCAACACTGAATGCATGGGCTAGGGCTTTTCGTGGAACACTTAACAAAATGCGATTGTTTGAACAATATGCTTGTGGGATTATTGATTCGGTTAAATAAAGCAGACACGGAGAAGGACGTTCTGTTCTCAGTCACTGTGTTAATGAGTATGAATATTCACAAGTGTCAACTGTTTGTCCCAGTGTGTGTGTGTGTGTGTGTGTGTGTGTGTGTGTGTGTGAGAGAGAGAGAGAGAGAGAGAGTGAGAAGTGTGATGATAGACATTGCTGGGGAGGAGGATTTGATAGGTGTTGATGACGCACGAAGTTTCTCCGCATTGCTGTTGAACAGTTGACCAAGGGGTTTGGTCAGCTACACACTGTTGCCAACATATCTTGGCTCCCACCTTTGTTAACCAGTGTTCCCATACCCATCTAGATATACCGCCCACTTCTTATGTACTCATAACTTTGTAATTCCTTTCTTGTTTCTGAAACGTTTGCCTTTGACATCGCTCGTCATAAATCTACAGCTTATCTATCTATCATTGCAATTTTGATGGATTTCTATTAAACCTGTTAGCACATCTTGGTATAAACAACTTTTTTTAACGCCCTCTATAGAAATTCCACACCTTTTGCCCTTTATAAGAGGTGAAAGTGTGGTTAATTTTTGTTTTTGTTTTCGGTACTCCAGTAAAATCAAAACAAAAACACATACGAAACACATACAAAAACAAATGAGTGAACCACATTACCAACAGCAAATGGTGTGACCCATCCGAGGGCTGACTATGCCAAATGTTGCTTATCGTCCATGGTCAAAACGTGATCTGCTGTATTCAGTAAGGCTATGGACGTTGGCCTGCTCACTTTCCTATTACTACGTACAGCTAATCTTGTCACCCATCCAATCGTAAACTTCGTCCAATGTTCCTTAACTTCGGCGGTCTAACAGGAACTGGTATATTCGACGTGACTATGGCCTACTAACTTTTGTATTACCATGTCCAGAGTGCACTCGCTGAGTTCTTAGTTTATAGTGCACACCAAGGCCACTGTGCTCAGCCCCTCCCCAACTGAGTTCCACTTAAACAGTTTCCTCCATTGTCATGGAAGTCTCGTTCAAACTTTCGCCCATTCCTCTAATTAGTCACTTGTTCCAAAAGAACTAAGAGAGCTACCCTTCTTCCACAGGCCCGTGAGAACCTCCTTTATAATGAACCATTTATGGATGTCTCCTTTTTCGGGCCCTACTCTTTTATTTTAATAGTTAAAGAGTCGCTTCTTTAGAAAGAAACTAACTTCCAACATTTGAAACTAAATTATGTATTCAACCTCAGCAGTGTTATTAATAACGGAAATGCTAACCAGTAATATTGTGTTAAATATTTACGTCGAAATACAAACGGGCTTCTGTGATAACTAGTGTAAGTCGAGAAAATTACTTTTATTTGTGTGTTTATTTTGTTTTCCAGTACTTAAAAATATCTGCTTTCATCTTTAGTGCTATTGTAGGGGCAGAAAGTGTGGCTCTTTTATTATTTGGCACCCGTTTGAGTTATGGGCGAGACACATTACCTAGTTGATTCTACACTGGTAGACCTAAATTTTACCTAGCTAAAGTACTTTTAGAAAGGCATCTTTAATGAGTACCTGACTTCGTACAGACTCGAGACCGACGGCTTAACGTCCTCTCCTTTGGACGAAGAACTCAGATTTTTTCACCTTACTTTTAAAGAAATCGAGGGCTAGAATTGGAATTGAACCTTAGATTACCATCCCAAAGGCAAGTACGCAAACCATTGGGCTACCTCGACCTCCATTAGTTTTATTAGTCACTAGGTCTACTCAGCTACATTCTTAGTGTGTGTTAGACAAGTACGAATATAATGTTGATGAGTCACAGTCTACATACATAGACTTGTGTGTATGTCTGTCTGTTTACTATACATTCCCAAATGGATATATTAATTGTATTGAAATTTTACATATTAATTCAATACAGTCCTGAATAAGTTTTAGGTCAAAACGTTAACTCCTAGTGAAGAGATTTTGTTTCTTACATGTTGTTTGTTTACATTTAATTTACCGACCAGTGAGTCAGCGGAAGTATTGTTTACATTTATGTTTATAAAGTCACTCCATTTAAATAAACACATGCTTGGATTGTTTTTATTGGTGTTTTAAATTTTCAAAAGTTTATTTCATTAACTTTAAATGTTTCGTCGCCTTCCTACAAAATAAAAACTAGCTATAGGCATTAATGTAGCTATTGGGAAACTGTCTTCAGAGTCTCTTAAGAAAAAAACAGACTTTTTTTATTTTATATCATGCTCCATATAATATATTACATTAGACAATTATAAATGTAACATTAAAATACATGTCAAAAGTCTTTGAGGTCTACGAATATTTTTAATTTTTTTAAAGAGTTCACTGTTTTTTGTATTGTGGTACTACCGTCCTTTTCCGAAAATAAGACACTGTCTTACTTTCTTTTTAGGTCCAAAATACGTACTAGGACTTATTTTGGAGGGAGGGCTGCAAGTACAATAAGTAATAGGTAATAATCAGACTTACAACATTGAAATGCACAGACGTAACTGCGTCGTCACTCTATGTAGACTGCTGCATTATGCTATACTGTTAAGATAAATCCTGCTATATGAATTCCAGGAATTACTTTTAACAAGTGCCTGTGCACTGCTTGAAATGAACCGTAGAGCCAAACAAAGAACTCTTCTAAATATTTTTTCTCAAAGAATTGTCTGAAATATTAGGGCGGCTAGAGATACCTACTAAATTTAACAGCATTTTTAACGAATTATATTTTTCACATTATTTTAACTAGGACTTATTTTCATGTGAGCGCTTATATTCCAAGAAGTCCTGAAAATTACACTAGGGTTTATTTTCGAGGGATGTCTTAATTTCGGGGAAAGGCGGTATTAGCTGGAGACCAGTCATTTACAGTTGTTATTGTTAATGCTATAAAATATTGTCGCTCTTGATATAACAGAAAACACAGATATATCAAATGAAAAGCCTGAAGATGGAGAATAAAGAGTTTCAGATACTTTTCATCGTAAGCTATGCGACTGGATGGTACGGACTATAAAGCATCAGTATTCAATACACTTTGAAAACTGAAATCATACAAGTATTTGGTCTAGAACCCGTCTTGCAAGCATTCAATGTGTAATGCAGGGTTTTCGAAACTGGGAGGCGCGGACTAGTCTAAAGGGATCTTTTCCAAATTTTCCAAGTTACTGCTAAAGTTTTCTATGTAAAAAATGATTTTCTGCCTTGGCTGCTATGAAATCCAAATATAAAGCTCGTTTAGTTGTAGAAAAAGAGCTACGAGTAGCTATATCGTCACAAACACCAAGATTTGATAAACTTTGTGCTAATAGACAAACACATCCATCTCATTAAAAACAATAATAAAATATCGTTTTCTATTAGTTTGTATTAATAAATTTCATAAGAGTAAAATTGTTCGTGTTTTTATGAAATCTTCAGGGGGGGGGGGGGGGGTCAAATGATTTAAGTATTTTTAAGGGAGGCATAGTAACATCAAGTTTTGAAATCACTGGTGTACAGGTATCATTGCTTTAATATTGTTTGTTGTAAAACATATCTGTAAGAGGGAAGCCAGATAAACATGTCTGGTGTAACGAAACATCACAATGACTAAACAATAACTCGCAATGATCACGATCGCAGTTCACATGTGATTTAAAGATTGACGTCTGTTATTTCGGTGTCATTGCGTCTTGAAGCAGACGAAAGTAAATTGACTTTCCTTGCGTTGGCTGATGATGAATGCCATGTAGGTTGCAACAGGAATGCTGCTGTATCGTTCTCAGGATTACAATCGTGGGAGAATCTCGGATAAACACAATCCTAAGCAACACCCGCTTTTCATATATTCTTTTTATTAAATCTTCTATATTTTTAATCGATCGTTATTTATTTCATAATCTTCTTTTAGTAAGGTATGTAGCCATTTCCTTTGTCCATTACTTGTATTTATCATTATTGTTGATGTTGGTGACATTAAGCAGTGTTACCAATCTAACAGAATTGTTAGAATTAATAGTTCATTCACCCTTAAAAGCGAAGAGCAGTCCGGTAAGTCTTCAGCCGGGGAATTCACTTTCCTGCAGCAGGCATGTCAATGGTTTGTAATGTAGTTATTCCTTCTAATTACTGGTTATTTTTGTCGTGTAAGGGAATTCGTCATTCATTCTTCTGCAATAACGACATTAAGTTCAGGTATTTCACTTCAGATATGAACGAAACCGTCTTGATGGCATTTCATTCTTCAAACGTCTAATTTGAATTGAGATTACTTTACGAAAGTATTTGTATAAAACTTTGATCAAGCTTTGATAAATAAATATATATGTATAAATATAATTAAAGTTACAACTAGATAGCACAAAAAAGAAAAGAAAAAAAAGAGGACTAACACTCACGATTCTCGAGTGCTCGCGCGTAAGTGTGTGTGTGTTATGTGTGTTTGTGAGCAAGATATCTAAAAAAAAGCTCTCTAATACCCAAATTTCTTATTTCAATTCCTGCCTGCTATTCCCGAGATGGGAAACAAATTTTTCTTTTCGTTAGCTAATAATCAGTCCCCATGATTTCGATTAAAATCGCTGATATTCTGTTTTTTTTTTTTTGACATTTAAAGCATATAGGATGTGATGCACACAAAAAATTGCTCTTAAGGCTCTAAACTTCACAAAACAGTTCTCTATTGCTGATAAACGAACTTTTTTATTTGCATTCAAATGGATTAAAGAAAAGACATCTTCTTATCTATTTGATCCCTTTTGTATAATAACAGTTCAAAAATCGGTAAGTAACTAACTGAAGGTGGTACAGTTCAATTTTTAGAAGCACCACTAAACTAAAAGACTTTCCTTAAGACAGTAAAATACACATATCAATGATAAACTAAATCCAAATTGGCAAAACAACGAATGTGACAAATCAGAGAAAGAATATTTATGTTAAAAATAGCCAAATGCGCTACCCGAAGAAATCGCTCTGTGTATAATTGGGTGAATGAAAGCCCAGTGTTGTCTGGTACCAGATTTTGTTTGGTGATATTTTTTTATCAATTTTGATATATTCCAAACACATACATATAGTAGGATTTTATTTTTTAATAAATATCGTGATCATAACCTTGATCTTGACTGAGTGAGAACTGTTTTACAGCACTGCAGTAACACACAACTGTATATTGCTTTGAGGTAAGGTTCAAAGACGTTATTCTGGTGTAACTGGCTCGGTTGCAGTGTTGCTCTTGTCTCTTTAATTCTCTTATTCCCATCAGCCCTTGTTCCAGTGTTGCCACATACCTCCACAACAATCTTCTGTTGATTAATTAATTCCCTGGGAATCAATGAATTTGCTTTAACAATCCTACAACAAAACCAAAACACTTGTCTCATGCAACCCTTTATCTTTATATATAGTTTTTTTACATTTTCATTCTATTATTAGATTATATTTCTCCTTTATTGCTCTATCATCGATTTGTTTGATAAACATCCCCTAGAATACATCATCTTCTTATATATTTGATCCCTCTTGTGTAATAACAGTTTAAGCATCTGTTAGTAACTAACTGAAGCTGGCCTGTTCAATTTTTAGAAGCACCACTTATCAATAAGACTTTCCTTAATTAACAAACTATAATCTTTAATATAAAGTTTGTGAATTTTTTGTCTGTTTATCCATTTCTCGTGGAGATAGAGACCTGAAATTAAATATATAGTATTTATTACCTGAATAATGTTAAATAAAAGAAAATTATCACTATATTCCCAAAATTGGAGGGTTTCAAGTGTCTTGCGTGTCGTCGACGACAGTAGTGCAAATGTATTATATATAAATGTAACAATTTTTTTTTAATTTAATATTTACGTAATATAAACATTGGTAATAAACTAGAGTCATGGAGCCAGGGTAGCCCAGTGGCTTGAGTGCTCGCCAATGACTATATATATTTTTATAAAAGTAATAAAAAAAATTTTAATTTTATATGTACGTAATATAAACACAGGTGATAAAGTAAGATATTGAACCAAAGTGGCTTGAGTACTGACAATAGCACAAATATATTAAAAATACATGTAACGAAAAAAGTATTTGAATTTATAATTTGAATAATATAAACAATGTTAATGAAGTAAAGGCATGGATCCAGGGTAGCCAGTCGCTTATGTGCTCGCCAATGACAGTAGTGAAAATGTATTTTGTATAAATGTAACAAACAAACAAAAATTAATTTAAAATTTGCGAAATATAAATACTGGTAATAAAATAAAGGCATGGAGCAAGAGTAGCCTAGAGGCTTGCGTGCTCGCTGATGACAGTACAGCAAATGTATTATAAATAAATATAACAAATATATAATAAACTACTGAATTATGAGTTATTTTTTTGAAGACCAATATACATATAAGTATACTAGGCTTTGAGAGC
Organism: Hermatobates lingyangjiaoensis; assembly: GCA_026182355.1. Classification (NCBI taxonomy): domain Eukaryota; kingdom Metazoa; phylum Arthropoda; class Insecta; order Hemiptera; family Hermatobatidae; genus Hermatobates; species Hermatobates lingyangjiaoensis. The sequence goes on along the minus strand of JAPFBL010000182.1, from coordinate 306,012 downwards.
TGTGGAGCGCCCCTCCTCATTCTGTAAAACATCTTCAAGCACTAACAAATATTAAAAAAAAATTATATAAAATTGACGTATGGAAAAAAATCCGTAATTACAGTGTAAAGATTAATTAGTAAAAACAGACTGACATATCAAAATACACCTGATACCTGTAGGATTATGACAATGGAAACCTTGGGAAACCGGTTGAATATGTAAAGAAAATCATTGTAAAACAATTGTTACACAAATAATTACTTTTGTGGTAATAACAAACCTATGCTGTTCTTCTTTTTACAATTTTATTTTCTTCTTTATTCTGATTTACTGCATTCTACTCCTTATTCCTTGTTTCTTTTTCTTTTTATCCACTTTCACATAGATTTACGTAAGACAAATACTTTTGTTTGGTTAATGTTTTGTTTTGGTAAATAGACTAAGATATCATTTTTCCCCTTTTTTTTTTACTTTACTATAATTAAATTATAGTGATATCGTGAAAAAATTCGATCTCGAGATTTTGACGGAATGTTTCGATGTCCGAAAAGTCGTTTTATAATGTTTTTGCGATTATGTCTGTGTGTGTGTGTGTGTGTGTGTGTGTGTGTGTGTGTGTGTGTCTGTGTGTGTGTATGTGTGTGCGTGAGTGAGTGTGTTAGCATTTCTTGTTTTTTTTATTGCAAATTATAAGTGTGATTTGACTGTAACATTACGTTCAGTTTGTTAAATAGTGAAGCAGAAAGCTTTGCATTTTTAAAAGAGGAAATATAACTCTAAATAATTTTTTTTTTGCAAATAAGAAAGGAAATCAATCGAAACTTCTCATCTGGAACGCTTTTCCCCAAAACAGCCTCTTCTACTATATCCATATATTTTTTTCTTCTTTTTCTTGGTAGTGGTCAAAGAAATACACACAGATTGAGTCAAGAGTTGCGATAAGAAGTCAATAGCTTTCTCTTACGTCTTCAGTATCATCATAAACCATTCTGACCATATTCCTTTCAAACCAAACCTTGTACAGTTACATCCTTTACGTATTTCACCTTTTTTATTCTCTTCACTTATACGCTCATACTCTATTCAGATTGTTAGCTATTACTAAGTTTTGACAACTGCCCTTTAAAGACTTATCGTCTTAGGCCATTTATTTGCATTTCACTTATTTTGACATTAAATATATACGCGTGTATAAATAAACTCAAGGACATAATATATATATATATATGGATTAATTTACCACAGTGAAACTAATTTGGAAACAATGCTCTAAACCCTTCCGTCAACACATTCTCAGAGAGTAAGTGAACTAAACAATTTTTTTCTTCGAAGAAAATTCAAAAGCCACCAAAAATGGGACAATTCATAACATCTATTACAAAAACCAATATTCAAAGGCTTACAAAATAGATGAAAGAATATTGAAGAACATAATCAAGGGCAACACAGAATGCATGAAGGCAAAAGACCAGCTCAAAATCAACATATATTACAAGAGTATCAGTACATCCAATGTGATAATAAAGAACAACCTGCATTTAAAACCACAACTTCAGTGAACCAATGTAATTTACCAATATAATTGCCTAATAGGAAACTGTGAGATCCTAAAATCAAAATACATTGGTTCAACAACAACAACCATTTCAAGAAGACTTACAATGCATCTGTCTGCTGGAGCCCCAAAAGAACACACCATGAAAGGACATAGAACTAAATTAACTAGAGGAATGCTGGTGAAAAACACTGAAGTTCACTGAAATGGTCACAATAGACTACAAGTTGCTGAATCCCTTAAGACAATAGAACTGAAACCAAATATGAACAACCAAACCACAGGATCCAACAGGACGTTAAAACTATATTCTAGAACAACGCAGGAATATAAACCAAGATTGAAGACCCAACATATGGAACCTAGAGACATTTTATGATTATGACAGGTGGCTAAAACTGCTCCAAACAAAATGTTTATTTTGGTGATAGAATTATTTCTGGATGTTATAGAAGATTATACTGTTAATTTAAGAAATGTATAGTGTATATAGTGGTAGTTAGTAAGAAAAGGTTTTTTTTTATACAAATGATTAACTCTGAAGATGGTCAAGGAGACCGAAACATTTCAGTTATAAATAATAAACCATTTTAGAACCAGTGTATTTAGTACCAGAAAGATTTAAAACAAAGGTGAGAAAACTTGAAAGATGGACAATGAAATTTATTCATGCCACAGTACAAAGGTCGTTCAACAAAGCATGTATAAAAGAAAGATTGCTCCCCAAATTTACAAATATATATATAAATTTTAACACATAGGAGAGAACACAGAAAGTCACTGCAGAACTCACTTCGATATTTCGACATCCGTCGTCATCGGGAAGAAGTGCAAAGTACTCGCGTTGAGATGCAAACTGCTATGCATATATATATATATATATATATATATATATATCAATGATCAAACCACAATAAGAAATGGGAAAACAAGACTAAGATCTTTCAACCGTAACAAGCGGTCTTCGTCAGAGTCAAAAACCCAACTGAGTCAAAAAACCCAACAAAAACATCAGTTGGGTTTTTGACTCTGACGAAGACCGCTTGTTACGGTTGAAAGATCTTAGTCTTGTTTTCCCATTTCTTATTGTGGTTTGATCATTGATTGTTGTTTCACGTGTTTATGTGAAATCTTTTTATATATATATATATACTCCCTCAAGATGGTCAAAGTTAACTGAAACGTTAGAACATTATAATTTAGATATTATATGTTAGCTTTAATGTTTGATATCCTTATAATAGCACAGAGTTTTGTTTTGCCTCTCTGGTCATTCTATTCCTGATGATAACACAAGTCGAAACATCGTTTCAATTTTTTTCCTCTTTCTTCCGTATTTTCTTTTCACCAAGTGAATTAATTTCATTATGTCTACTATAGTCCCATGTAGGGGTAGTAATGGAGTGACTATGCGCCTCTAATAGCCTCTAACACTCAACTCCGACTTTCGGCCTTCACAAGGCTACCCTGTTAACCTGCTATATACAGAGACAAACGAATGAGGAGGAGAAGGTGATCAGGGGCTGGGCCTGACCAGCTTCGTTTCACATCCTTCCTAATCCCTCATTCCCCTCCTTTTATCTCAACCCCAATTTAAGGTGTTATGCGATCCGAGCCGAAGGATGGATGATACAGAGTTTACTGTATTATGAACGGATTATTAGCCTCAAGGGTACTAGGCGACCCCCTTGAGTAAATAGCCTTACTCCGGTATGCGGTGCTCTGCTGGAGCGGACGAAATACCACCCATAGAGATACAGAGATTTTCCCCTGTACAATACTAGGGAGAAGGAAGTCCGTAGACCATCCTCCGGAAGCGCAAAGAGTTCAAAAGCAAAGAAGAGGAAGAACACCGTTGCACCTGTTGACTGACTGTAAGGCAACTTTGCTGCACAGAGGTACCTGTAGGTGCTTCGGGACACTCAACAAAACCATAGAAAAACTTTTACCGCTGGAACCAGCAAAAATGCTGATCTTCTTGGAGACGTTAAAGCTAACTGCTGGAGTACTTTGGTACAGAAGAGGGGAAGTACAATAGTATTTTTTTTAAGACGCAGTGGTATAGTAACCCTCAAATAATAATAATAGTCCCATGTAATGAAGTATATAACAGGGCATTTAGAATAAACACTTGTTCTAGAAGAGAACGGTTACCTGGTCGAAAGGTCTCCGTCCGATTTCTTTATTTCTTAACTGTGGTTTATACGCTACATTAAACTCTGTACCTATTTTTGTTACTTCTCATTTTCTTATTTTGTTTATTTTTTTTTACCATGACAAGAACAAAAATAGATAAATAGTTTAAGGTATTATGCATTAGGGTTAAGTCTGCATTTTTATGATTCATAGCAAAATAATTTGTTACTATGGTATATATATATATATATATATATATATATATATATATATATATATACACAATTAAAAGAAACGGTCCAGCGGACTTTTTTAAAATAAAATAAATTCAAAACGAAGGAAACACACCCGGGATCAGGGGATCCTGAAACAGATCCCCGAATCCAACAATAAAGTTACCCTAAGAGCTTCAGAGGAGGCATACATATGCTTACTTGATGCTCGCTCTTCCCCTGGACTCAACCTCAACCGATAATTTATTTATTTATTTATTTTTTATTTTTTTTATTTTTTTCTTTATTAATTTTAATTTGATTTATCTACTTTTTTATAATTTTTTATAGTTATAATTTTTACTCGTTCCTTTTACGTCTTAATTTGGCTCTTCATTTCCTTCCCTCCCTTCCCGCTTGGTGGTAAGTGGTGGGGTACTGGCTGCGGTCTCCGAGTTCAGTACCGCCCTGTCTTCCTGCGGGACTCTTCGCTCTTCGCACCTCCTGATGACGATGATGGTCGAAATATCGATGTGAGTTATGTCTGTGTCTTTCTGTGTGTTTCCTTCGTTTTGAATTTATTTTATATATATATATATATATATATATATATATATATAAAAATATATATATATATATATATATATATATGATCAAACCACAATAAGAAATGGGAAAACAAGACTAAGATCTTTCAACCGTAACAAGCGGTCTTCGTCAGAGTCAAAAACCCAAACTTCAGTTGGGTTTTTGACTCTGACGAAGACCGCTTGTTACGGTTGAAAGATCTTAGTCTTGTTTTCCCATTTCTTATTGTGGTTTAATCATTGATTGTTATTTCACGTGTTTATGTGAAAGCTTTATATATATATATATATATATATATATATATATATATACAATTAAAAGAAACGGTCCAGCGGACTTTTTTACAATAAAATAAAAAACGAAGGAAACACACAGAAAGACACAGACATAACTCACATCGATATTTCGACAATCGTCGTCATCAGGAGGTGCGAAGAGCGAAGAGCGAAGAGTCCCGCAGGAAGACAGGGCGGTACTGAACTGAGTTCAGTACCGCCCTGTCTTCCTGCGGGACTCTTCGCTCTTCGCTCTTCGCACCTCCTGATGACGACGATTGTCGAAATATCGATGTGAGTTATGTCTGTGTCTTTCTGTGTGTTTCCTTCGTTTTTTATTTTATATATATATATATATAAACCAATTAAAAAGAAGATAGCACACAGGAATAACTCACTTCTATATTTTAACCATCGTTGTATGGTTGACAGTATTCGAACATCGTTGTATTCGACCATCGAAGGCAGAGTGGTGACTCTACCTTCCTGCGGGACTCTTCGCCACCTGAGTTTATATATATATATATATATATATATATATATATATATATCCGGGATTGGTCCAGCATCATACAATTATCAATAAAACACCTTTAAACCGACGTTTCGGCTATATTTGTAGACATCTTTAGGGCTACATAAATACAAAATTAATTACAATAACTTCATTTTAATTAATTAGCTCCATGAACTTATTTTTTCATATTATTGTAATTAATTCTGAAAATATTTAAGGATGTCTTGAAATAAAGCAAAAATAAATAAACTCAAGGTCATAATATATATATATATAAAATAAATTGAAGAAATGGTCCACACAGACTGTAAACCTTTAAGTCACACAAAACACGGCACAGACATAAAACTTCCTTCGACAAGGGGAGAGCCCCAAGTAAAGGTGTTTTATTTGGAATTGTTTGACGCTGGACCAAAAATCGATAAAGGAAAATAGTGCAGAATATATATATGGTGAAAATAAGAAAACTTTGTATTATAATGAAATACTATGTAATTTCTCTAGAGCAGATATATTTGAGGGTATTGTTTTGTATTTTTATGTTAATGTTGGGTATGGAATAGGTATTGGTGTTGAGGAAGTTATTGTGTTGTTGGTGTAATTCGCATGACTGGCAATTGTCAGTTGCAGGTCGTCTTGAAGACATTTCGTACTTCTTTGCAAGGTTGATTAGTATGTGCTTGCACAAAACAGAATTCATTAGGAACAAGAGTGTTGCCTGTCTGGAGTCTTATTGAAAAAAGAATCGTCGCTCCGTTAGGGTGAGCTTGTGCAGTGCTGTTTTCTATTCAAACACACTTCCCGCCTACGCCTTCGCTCTTAACCTTGGCCCACCTCCTACGAACGTCTCTCGCAGCTAAGCATTTCCTTTTATTTCCGCATCGACTCCATACATTTACGACTTAACGGTCTGCTTTCTGTTCTCACTAACTGTAAACTCTATATAAGCTCATAAAAAAAAAGAAATACTACCAACTCAGATGTACTACTGATATTCAACTGAAACGGCAACTGAAATATGATCACAATATGGTGAATCAGGAAGGTAACATTACTACTTCCAACTTATGTTTAAAACCTTTAATCTTTAATATTGTTTCTGGGACGTAAACATTATGATTTATCTATTATTTGGCACCCATTTCAGACATACTCTGCTACATAAAAGGGTTAAAGTTTACCTCAGTCAAAGGTATTACTGTAAGTATCTTTTGGGGCCAGGTTAACTCAGTGGTTACTCGCCTTGGGGTGCTGGTAGTCCGGAGTTCGATCCCCACCTGGCCCTCGGTTTATTCACGCTTGAAGTGAATAAATCTGAGTACGTCGTCCCTTGGAGAGGACGTTAAGCCGTCGGTCTCGTGCCTGTATGTTGTCAGGTACTCCATAAAGATCCTTAGTCGAAGTGCACTTGAGTTAGGCGAAATGGGGTTGGGGGTGGCAGGTTATCTCAGAGGTTAACGTGCTCGCCTCTGAACTGATAGGACCGCGGTTCAATCCCCACCAGGCCCTCGATTTATTCATACGGGAGGTGAATAAATCTGAGCACGTCGTCCCTCGGAGAAGGACGTTAAACCGTCAGACCCGAGTGTGTACTCGATGTCAGGTACTCGTTGAAGATCCCTACTCTAAATACACTTGAGTTAGGCAAAATTTAGGACTCCTACTGTAAAATCAATCTTGATTTTGTGGTATCACAAAGGGCCAGTGCTTGGCCTGCGAGTGTTCCCTTGTGGGACTACCACTGCAACCTAACCTAGCAAAATTTAAGACATCGAATGTAGAATCTGCAGAACATTTTATTCACTGATTGATTCATTACATTGACCCGATGGTTCATTGATGAATACATTTCTAGACATAAGACAAGAAGCGCATGTCATCTTCTGTGAGGGAGATGATAAAATTAAGCAGTAATTTCTAATTTCTGATGGATTGTGAGCAGACTTCTTAAACTTACTTGAGAGGATTGCTATTTTCAGGAAAGTTGGTGATAGAAGATGCACAGTATTTGTTGACCTTGCCTGTAGGATTCTATAAAAAGCAACAAGAACGAATCGTTTGTTAGGCCCACAGTAGTCCTCTCGTATACATTCTGTCTGAACAGAAAAGAAATACGATCCTAACTGCAATACACTAGGGGACTATACTCTCTTAGTTGAGAGATTTGGTTTTTAACGCCTCAGGTTTTGATCTCTTCCCTCAGATAGAACAGTTGCTATATCTTGAATCAATCCGTCTAACTTCCTTTCACTTGTCGATTTAAATACATTTCGGCTGTTAGTATCAGCCTTTTCATATTTATTAGTGTGAAAAGAAAGCAAATGCGTTCATTTGAAAGGCTAAAGAGATACTATACTAAAATGCTTTCAACGTGAATCTTCCATATTCATCCCGGCAGGACTTAAGAATAAATGTACATTGATCGATCATAATTATTTCATACAATAGTAGAAATGATAAATCTTGGATAGAGTTTCTAGATGGCATGAAGCATCACGTCTCTGTGACCTGTGAGAGTACTATACCCTGACTGCAAAGTGTTTCATCTACCGGCAAAGAAATTACTGATGAGATATCTGTACCAAGCTTTAAAACCATGCGACGTTATAACCTCTCATGCAAGTATAGAGTTTATTACAAATACTTACTGAAAATATCAAACATTTTGTTTTATATCTGTTTTCTTGTTTTTTAATCTGAATTACTTTAGCAGACATATAGTTGCTGTGGTAAAGAATTGTATCGTTTCTGAGTAAATTGAAATATAGACAAAGCTAATTTGTCGTATACGAGTACTGTGCCAATACTGGTATTAAGTATCCGTAAACATTCCTTTAATATGTTTATCTATAAATATTTAGTTGATTTGAAAAAAAAAAGTCAAGAATATATTATTATTAGTCAATGGCAATTATTATTACTTTACCATAAGTAAATTATAGTGATCGTGAAAAAATTCCATCTCTAGATTTTAACGGAATTACATTTTTTTGAGGTCCCAGAAGTCGTTTTATGATGTTTTTTCGCTGATTTGTGTGTGTGTGGGTGGGTGAGTGTGTATCCAAAGTTTGTTGTCAAGCGATGGTCCAGAATCTTTGATGGATGAAGTTGATATTTTACTCAAAAATGGACCTCTTAGTGTATATGATCCCTATTGTTTGGGATCAATTATGCATGACGGGAAAGTCTCTTTTTTTGTTTGTTTGTTAGTTGTTAAATTGTGATATAACAACGATATTATTTCCATTATGATTGGGGGGAAATGGAGATGGTTAAAAATGAATCAAGTAGTTAAATTGATAATAAATGAGCTTGATAATAGGTTTACTTGTGTTGCTATTGAGTGTAGACCAACACAATTTTTGTTTTTTTGTTACTTTGGCACGATTGTTTTGTTGTGAACGGTCGGGACAGTGATTAAGTCGCAGTGCGAAGGCGATACCCTGGTCAGGTGTCTTGAGAAGGGGTCAGTCGAGGCCTACTTACGTACCGGTTTCCACCTTAAGCACCTGATCTGACCCTCAAGTAAGGTTCAATGTCCCGCTCGCATTCCTCCACCTCTCTCTCTCTTCCCGTCCATGACAATTACGCTACTTCTTTCCTTCACCCATCCTCTCTTCCTTTTTATTTTACTATTACTAGCCAAGTATCGTAATCATAACGAAATTTTCTACTTTGACAGATTTACGCGTCCTCATCGCTATCTGTATGTATATCCAAAAGTTCGTGAGCACGGTGCAAGTTACTTCGCGAAAAACTTCTTATAGTGTATCTGTACATTTTTTGAGCGATATTCCTTGATGAGAAAACCATTTCATTATCCGTTATGTCTTTTACGACACAATTTTTTGTCCCCGAACTACTTACTCTAAACAGTTCAAATTTTGAAGTTATTAGGAAACTGCATGACCTTAAAAAAGGTCAGTTTTTGCAAAACAATGCAAATATTATTGAATCTGAAAGCTCGTTTTTTTGCATCTTGTTGATTAATTCTAACCTAGATTTACCTTCTTGTGAAAGCTGGATTTTAAAGTTGAATAATCTTCAATACTGTGCCGTTTAAAATGCTAAATAAAGGCGGGAATAGTGCTCTGTTTCCCTCCAATCGAATCGGTTCTTTCACTATTGGGTCATCCACAAATCTAGATCAAAACTGAACACCTTTGACCTTAATATATCTCACTTTTATCCCAAATACCTTCCATGTACCATTTAATTACTTAAACAATAACAGCCAACTCTTGCAATAACTATACCTTATTATCAGTAAATAGTACGTATTAAGTAAAAGTATGGTGAACTTGATATTTTTTTAGTTCCAAATAAATACTTCGCTCAGCAAACATTAAATGGACTAGAATAAAATATTAAATACACCGGAATATTCGGCAAATATTTAAATACTGAAATATTTTCATCATTTGGGTGTTGGATGTCTTATCCTCTTATCATTTAGATTCACCCCCACCCCTCCTCCCCTGGATTCTCAGTGGGGGTGAATTTACCCCAAGGGGTAAATTTTGGGTTTTCAGGGTGTAAATTATGACTACAGTAAGTTTTGAGAGTGAGGAAAGCTATTATAGGCTTTTACCTCTTAATTATAAATTAAAAAAGTATTATTGTCATTGAATTAATATTTTATGTATCCATCAATATTTTTAATTAGCATTTAATTTGTAAAAATCTATTGTTAACATAGTTCATGTAAAGTTTCAAATATGTATTTATATATAAAACAATTTCATAATAAGCACGTTAAATGAAATTCTTCTAAACTACAGTAAACAAAATTAGAAAAATCACTAAGATGACTAAAATCTTTCAACTAAAACAAGTAGTCTTCGTCAGAGTCTCATTCATGCTGAGAGTTATCACTAGGTGTCAGAGAGACTCTGACAAAGGCCACTCAATTTCGACTGAAAGATCTTTGTAATTTTTTTGACTGTGGTTTAGAGGTGAAATCTATAATAGCTTTTCTCAATCTCAGAACTTACTGTAGTCATAATTTACACACTGAAAACTCAAAATTTACTCCAGACTGTTAAAAGGTTCGTAATCTATTTAGAGTACAACCAATTGGGAGTTGTTCATACGTATTATTTATACTATGACTTAAGATTGACAGCTGTGCGGTCCCGTCATTGATCCTTCGATATAACAATTCTCGGGTTTTAAACTCTTCAGTACTAACAGTCAACGTTCTAATATTAGACTACTACTGAGACCTGATAGTTCAAAAGTATTGATCTTGTTTTTAGTTCTTAGAAATCAACAGTTTGTTCTTCATCAACTGTATCTTACAAGTGAAAAATCTAAGATTTGAAACTCCATTCTTCTGTTCTGTTCTAGGAGCAACCACATTGGAGGTTCTAATCTTAGATTTTTCACTTGTTAGATACCAGAATTGCCTATCTCAAGTGCATTTCTAGTAGGGATCTTTAACGAGTACCTGACATCGTACAGGCTCGGAGCCGACGGTTTAACGTCGTCTCCGAGGACGACGAACTCAGATTTATTCCCAATGTAGGATCTGTAGAATCATATTTTCAAACAAAAAGCTGGTAAGCGGCTGACGTTATCACCCGCTAGGGGATCAGTTTAACAATAAAGAAATACTTGTAGATACAGTAGATGAAGGACAAACCGTTGATTTCTAAGAACTGACAAAATCAATACTTTTTAGGTATTAGGTATGAGTAGCAATCCAAGGTAGTCAGAGTTGTAGGTTTTAATGTATAAAGGAGTGGTGTTTGGATGAAGTGTTGGAGTGTATTTGAGGCTGTATAGTGTAGCAAGTGAAGGTAGAATGAGCGGGCTGTGAAGGATTCCAGTTGGGGTAGAAAGCTGCAAAAGTGTTTCCAATGTATGAGCAAGCCGATAGTGACGCAGCAGACTTCATCTCTATGCGCCAGTCGTCCATTCCTCCCGCCAGGCCAGCAAGGGGAGCAGGGACTCTCTTAAACATTCCACTTTGTCTTTGTGCATTGCTTTCAGGACATGCGCTGAGTACTAATACACCCTCAACCGCTATCTAATTGTCTGTCTTCCAATGAAAAGACTTTCCTTGCTTGTTCTCAAAACGTCATTACATTCATGGAGAGCCGTTTCTAATCCGGGCCATCCACCTCTGCCCTGTTTAGTCTACATATTGTAAACGGAATGAAGGAATCTTACACTAGATGAAATATCATTTTGCCAACACTGTTACTACGGAAAAGGGATCCTTCAGCTTTCGATCACACCTATTCTCCGAATTCCACAGATTCTCTCAAAGCCAAAATAACCTTGTGGTTTCATTATATATATAGTTTACAAAGGAAAGAGAAAAACAGATAAAAACACACACAAAAAAGACTCACAACATTATTTCGACATTCGTCGTCATCGGGCAGAGGAAGTCCCTTTGAGTAGCTGAAACTAACTCAAATATACTTTAAAACCTTTAAGAAAGACGAATTAGAAACAGAAACTAGGACTCACATAGTGAGGGTGAATATTTCCACCCTTTCAACGGTCGTCCTCAGGAAAGGAATTCGAGTGACTAGTAGACGAAAGCCAACTGGACAGCTTCACAGCACTGCGGTCTTCGTCAGTTGGGTTTTTGACTCTGACGAAGACCCCTTGTTACGGTTGAAAGATCTTAGTCTTGTTTCCCCATTTCATATTGTGGTTTGATCATTGAATGTTTATACATACATATATATATAAAAAGATTTCACATAAACATTTGGTTTAATCATTGATATATATATATATATATATATATATATATATAATATATATATATTTGCTTTTTTGAACGACCTTGTACTGTGGAATGAATAAATTTCATTGTCCATCTTTAAAGTTTTCTCACCTTTGTTTTAAATCTTTCTGGTACTAAATACACTAGTTCTCCAAATGATTTATTATTTATAACTGACATGTTTCGGTCTCCTTGACCATCTTCAGAGTTAATCATATTTATAAAAAAAACTTATTTCTACTAACTACCACTATATTACACTATACACTTCTTATGTCAGTTATAAATAATAAATCATTTGGAGAACTAGTGTATTTAGTACCAGAAAGATTTATAACAAAGGTGAGAAAACTTGAAGGATGGACAGTGAAATTTATTCATGCCACAGTACAAAGGTCGTTCAACAAAACATGTGTAAAAGAAGGATTACTCCCCAAATTTACAAATATATATATACACATATGACTCGCCGTTTGTTTGTCTGTTTGCTATGCATTCCTAATTTTTTTTTTAAACTTTCCAAAATAAATGAGGTGGATTTTGAGTACGTGTTTTAAATTGATTGTAAGAAATATCACTATGAAGATGTCAACTTTTTTACCTGTCCTTGTTCACCTGTTAAAGTAAAGAAATAGCAAGCAAAGGTAAAGAAAGTATTACATCTTCAGTGTGACATTTCTCATCTGAGCTATAATCAATATGACATGCATAATGGAAGTTTCATTCATAAAAATGATTATGCTGTAGCGTGTTTGCATTGCCTTTATTTATCTACCAAATATCAGAATTAGTTATCAGAATCAAATATTAGAATCAGTTATGCTCTTGACAATGGTCAAGTGAGAAAAACGAACGAAGACCAAACATTGGTCTATTGTGATAACGCACATTGAGACTCCTCAAATTTGACCTAACTCAAGTGTATTTAGAAAAGGGATCTTTAACGGCAACTGACATCGTAGAGGCTCGGGACCGACGGCTAAACGCCTTGTCCGAGGAATAATGTGCTTAGATCTATTCACTTTGAGCGTGAATAATATCAGGGTCAGGGTGGATATCCGGATCTACAAGTCCAGAAGCGAACACAAAAACTACGTGTAGTTATTACTCGTATATGAGAAATTATTTTTTCAAATAGATTTTATATAATCAGTTTCTTGACTAGATAAGTAGTACTAGTACACTGTTATTAGCACTAGAACCGTCCAAATTAAAGCATAACAGTTAAGATACTTGGTGTAAATTGTATTTCGAGTTATGTAATAACTTATATAATAACTGACCTGATAGTCGTTGATGATATCTTTTTTATTAATCTACTCCTAACAACCCGCCAGTCCTAACCCAGCTGAAAACATATTAATAATAATAATTGATAAAATGACTGTTTTTTTATTTTTTTTATGGTCAGAAATTTATTAAACGTAATCGGAAATGACGATTTGTCATTAACTTTAAAGTTTCAAATTTACATTATTTTTATACTAAAATAATGTTTTTTAGGATCTTAATTGGTTAAAGATCCTAAAGATACTCGTTAGGGATCTTTAACGAGTACTTGACATCGTACAGGCTCGGGACCGACGGATTAACGTCCTCTCCGAGGGATGACGTGCTCAGATTTATTCACCTCCTGTGTGAATAAATCGAGTGCCAGGTGGGAATCGAACCTCCGGACTACCAGCCCAGAAGCGAATACGTTAACTGAGCTAGCCTAGCTCCCTATTTTAAATTAACTATGCATCTGTAAGTATGAATCATATTCGTTCTATAATTCATATTTATAATGTGTAATACACATTATTTAATTTATATTTGATTGATTAATTCATGAAAATTTCGATCAGAAACAATTGTATTGAGTTAATTATGATAATTTCTTAATTGATATTAATAGGTGGGATAGAAATGTACGTATGAATTGTTACGGTGTTATCATTTTAAGTGATTGAATGAGATAGTTAGGAGAGTATGAGAAAGTGCACAGCAGATGTGGGGCGTTTGCTTCTGATACTCTCGGCAGATGAGCGCTGTATCCCTAGCAAACTATGTATTATTGTATATCCTTGTTGATCAAGGTACTGATTACTTAGGCGATCTGTTTAGATGTAGAACACCTCTACTACCTTTTAATTTTGAATTTCTTTTTATAGTTATACTTTAGCTAAGATATAGTTATATTCTTTGTTATCGATGAATTATAAAGGAGGGGAAAAATTGTCTTAAAAAGTGTTGTGACGCATTCAACAATGGGGCTCTTCAATGGGTATGTGGTGCTAACCAATGGACTTCGGGGCCAAAGGTGATCCAGTCGCTTGTGTGCTCGCCTCTGGACTGGTAGATCGGGAGTTCGATACCCAACTCTGCCTCTCGATTTATTGACGTGGGAAGTTAAAAACAAATCCAGGCATGTCGTGCCCGAAGAGGATGTAAAGCCGTCGGTCCCGAGCCTCTATGATGTTCGGGTACAGGTACTCGTTAATGATCCCTTTTCGTAAATATACTTGAACTCTATGTAGAATGTTGATTATGTAGTATCACAAAGGACCAATCTTTCGTGGTCCTTTATGATACACCTGTTCTCTCGTTGGAGGCTACCACTATAACCTAACATAACCTTACGACTGGACAGGGTGTCGATAGGCGGTGCATTGTCGGTATGTTGTTATCCAATCGATAAGGTGGACATTACGTTTTGCAAACACGTTGTTTTGTTAACAAAATCATTTTTTGTGGAGAATTTTTGTATAATTTCCAATAATATGGTCGTAATTTTGTAACGAATTACTGCTGTTAACGTAACTAACGCTATGTGTATGTATTACTGTAAATTACAAATAATGCATTATAAAACACTTACTTATATGGGATTTAGTCAAGACTTGTGTCATCTGGGTTGCAGACATCACCACGTCTTCTCTTCTGACCTCCTCATAACGAACTATTTGAAATATCGATCTGTTGTGTTGTGTACCAGTCCTTTGGACTGGTAGATCCGAGTTCGATACCCACTCCGTCTTTCAATTTATTCAAGTGGGAGGTGAAAAATAAATCTTAACATTTGAAGGAGGATATTAAACCGTCGGTCCCGAGCCTGTATTATGTTCGGGTACAGGTAGTCGCTATTAATACACTTGAGTTAGGTAAAGTGTAATACTATTAATGTAGAATGTTCATTGTTTAGTATCACAAAGGGCCTATCTGTCGTGTAGAATACTATTAGTCCAGCTAAATGAGGATATATGTTTATTAAATTATATAATATTAACTAATTTTTTGCATTATTTATTCTGTTGACAATTCGTATGGGCTAGCAAAATAAATATTTCCATATGACCTAATGGTTTGCGTGCTTCAAAGATGGAGTATTTCTCTTTCTCTCTTTCTCTCTCACTCTCCTCTCTCTTTCTCTCTCACTCTCCTCTCTCTCTCTCCCTCTCTCTCTCATTCTTCTCTCACTCTCCTCTCTCTCTCACTCTGCTCTCTCTTTCACTCTCACTCTCCTCTCTCTCTTTGTCTCTCACTCTCTCTCACTCTTCTCTCTCTCTCTCTCTCTCTCTCACTCACCCCGTCTCTCTCTTTCTCTCTCACTCTCCCCTTTCTCTCTCTCACTCTCCTCTCTCTCTCACTCCCCTCTCTCTCTCACTTTCCTCTCTCTCTCACTCTCTCTTCTCTCTCACTCTCCTCTCTCACTCTCCTCTCTCTCCCTCTCTCTCATTCTCCTCTCACTCTCCTCTCTCTCTCATTCTCCTCTCTTTCTCTCTCACTCTCCTCTCTCTCTCTCACTCTTCTCTCTCTTTCTCTCTCACTCTCCTCTCTCTCTCACTCCCCTCTCTCTCTCTCACTTTCCTCTCTCTCTCACTCCCCTCTCTCTCTCTCTCTCTCTCTCTTTCTCTCTCACTCTCCTCTCTCTCTCCCTCTCTCTCATTCTCCTCTCACTCTCCTCTCTCTCTCATTCTCCTCTCTTTCTCTCTCACTCTCCTCTCTCTCTCACTCTTCTCTCTCTCTCTCTCTCTCTCACTCTTCTCTCTCTCTCTCTCTCTCTCTCTCTCTCTCTCTTCCACTTTCGTCCCCTGACTCTAGATTACTTCCCATGGGCTCGGATCATATCTCATGTGCTCCGTCCCTTACAGTGGATGCAATTCCTTCGCCTCATGCTTCCACAGTGCTCTGTCCTACTTCAAAGGTCACCACAGTAAATAAACTTCACTAATGGATCAATTAAAGTACTGCTGGTATAGACTTAGAAGTTAATAACCTTTGTACTTTGTACGCCTAGACACTCACAGTATTACATTTTATTTCTTATACCATAATTACTCTTTACTAAAGCAAATACTTATAAATCATACCAGTCATCATTTTCTATCAAGGACAAGCCAGGTCAAGGGCATCTGATAATTGCATTTTACTTTCCTTTAGGCTCCTTATTCAAAATTTTGATGTGATGTTTTAAACGAAAATACACGTCCAGATACACGAACTACACGAAAAATTGAGGTCCTCTAAATTTAAAAAAAAAAGGTTTTTGCTAATTGCTGTTTGTTTGTATATATATATATATATATATATATATATACACTTTTTCGTTGGAAATACGATCCGAAACGGATAAATATAATTCAATGTAGAAAAAGAAACATAGAGAAATTAAAAGCATACACTTATAGTCTCTAATTTTCGGTTTGAACCGTCTTCAGGAGAGATAAGAGAGGGAAACTAACAGTGCACTTGGTTTCCCCTGAACAGTGCTCTTATCTTACGTGAAGACGGTTCAAACAGAAAATTAAAGACTGTAAGTGTGTGGTTTTAATTTCTCTATGTTTCTTTGTCTACATTGAATTAAATATGTATATTCACTTGATAAACGGAAAGACGGTCCAAACTGGGTTACTAGCCGTTGCGTCTACAACGTGCTTAGTCTCCCTTTCTCTTTTGTCCTGAAGACGGCTTGCCCGAAAATTTAAGTTTGTAAGTGTGTTTCATTACTTTGTGTGTTACCTATCTTCAATTTTGAACTGTTATATATATATATATATATATATATATATATATATATATACGTGCTTAAACGAGAGCGAGCAGGATATTTCTGAAAACAAAAGAGTTATAGTTACTAATTTTGCTGTTTAATCTTCTTTTGGACCCAAGAAAGAACAGTGAAGTTGTACTCATATTGCTTGATAAGGGATGGGGGTTCTTTATCTGGAAAAATAAAACTTTTTTTTGGATTTGGTATAAATGGAGGTTTTTGCCGTTCTAGTTCGCAGTTATACACCTATAGGGTGTGATCCATGTAGAAATATTACTTTAAGGTAGGAAGTTTAGAAAGCTGTTTCGGAATAAGGATAAATTAACTGGTTATTGGATATGATTAACTTGATACAGCATATTATGTAAAAAGTAATAAAATATAGTTTAATAACTTTGATTCATCTGATATAGAGAAATCAAGGAGTTCTGTTTCTTTTTAAGTTAAATTGTAAGCTAGTATATTGTTGTTATCTCACTACTAGCGCTCCAAGTGAGAAATAAGAAAAACTGTATTCTTGTATTTTTATACGTTTTTTCTGAATACCTGATTATTTAACTATTTTGTAATAAAACTAAAAATGACTACTATTGATAGTTATTACTCCAGTTATTATTAATTATTAATCGGCAGTCAAGATTTGAAGCCAAATCTTTCTTCATTACTTCAATCAAATCTAATTTAATTTTAGGAAAGTATTAAGTTTCCATACAAAAAAGTTAATTTCAAGAAACTGAACAACGTGTTTCGAACACTTGATGTTCTTCTTCAGGTTATATCTGCTCTGCTGGGGTTGTTGTTCGGGAGGTGAGGTGTTCAAACATCAAGTATTCGAAACGCGTTGTTTAGTTTCTTGTAATAAACTTTTCTGTGTGGAGACTTAATACTTTTCCTAACATGAGTAAATACCACACTATAATAGATTGCACAGTTAATGAACTAATTTAATTTGTTTTCCGAATACATATTTATAGATTTCTATATATCATATTAGTATTATCGTATCGTATCGTATATCGTATTATCGTATAAAGGAAATGTAAGCATGAAATGTGTAATGTATACATACTTTTTTTACATTGTTTACATTAAATTAGGAATTTTTTAATTGAATCCACTGAAATAAAATTGATGTTTATAATGGAAAAAATTAAATAATTTATTAACTTATATGAAGATATAAGAGGAATAATTTTTTACGTAAAAAGATATAATATCACTGCCAGTAAATATAAATTTCTGTTGCTTTCCATTTTATGACGGATTTGTCTCAAAAAATGCTCTAATCAATATATATATATATATTGCACCCTTCAACAAAACTTAATTTTTTTTGTGTTTATGAATCATAGTACCTTTAGATAATATTGAAGTGTGAAGAATGTACACTTTCCTCACGAAAGAAGAGTTATGTTTGTTGACAAATATCTAGTTTATCTATTTTGGATCTTCGTAATTTATTGAGATACGGATCAAAATCATTTTTCATTTTAAAGGTTATACTTTTTGTTTATTATGTTAACATTAATTAAACATACTAAACTAATAAACACTAATTACAGATAATATTATTGGTAATAGTAATTAAATCAAAGACTGTGTTAGTGGTGGGTAAAAAAAACTGTAACAAAATGATAGGTAACTATTATCTATAATAGATGTTTTATTACTTTTTTAAATTTTCTTATGTCACAAGTAAAAAAACTGTATACTTCTATACGGATCTTCTATATTCTATATTTCTGTATTGCACTTTTCATCATACGATACCCACAGTCAGTTGGTTTTTTGACTCTGACGAAGACCGCTTGTTGTGGTTGAGAGACCTTAGTCTTTTTTTTTAACCATTTCCTATTGTAGTTTGATCATTGATTGTTATTTCACCTGTTTATATCAAATCTTTTTATACGATACAATGGAGAGTAAAGGAAATAATTTTTATGACATAGAAACATAATTGGAGCGTTTTTTTAAATTTATGAAGGAATGTTGAAAAGTAACTGGGAAATGAGTAATAGACAATCAATTAAATTATTTACTAATTTACATAGGATGGTGTAATAGATTATACGAAAAAAGGAGATGAGAAATATCTAATGAAGCACAAAGGAATCGATGGTAAGACGTTTCTGTACTGTAACTTGTCTTATGGGAAAGTTTCTTTTTAAATTGAACAAAATTTAAATAATGACTTATTTTACGGGACTTTCTTCAACAATGTATTTGTATTATGTTATTTCTTTGGTGACTTTTTCCATATGTATTGATATTATATAAAACACTATTTTTCTTTTTTATTGAGGTTTGGTCTGGCTTCATTAATAAAACACCTTTAAGCCGAAGTTTCGTCTATTTAAACTATTAGATGAAACGTTGGCTTAAAGGTGTTGTATTATTGAAGCTAGACCAAACGTAGATAAAAAGGGAAAATGGTGTTAAATATATGTGGTCTAGATAAGCAAAACATTATATTAAAACTATTGTATAAAACGTTTGAATTTTATAGACAAAATGTTTTAAATAAGTATGTTAGACTTGATATTCATTACCCTAGCTGTATAACCAGTTGTCATGTGCTATTTACTGAAATGTGAAAATTGCGTGCATGTTTTGAAGATGGAAATCTTCTTCAGGTTTTCAGGTAAAGAGTGAGACGCTTGAAAGGGGAATCTTCTTACTGTTTTTTTTTTCATTTCAAGCAGGTAAAACCTGAAGAAGAACACTACACGTTTGAAACTTGTTGCTTTTTTTTATATATGATATAAAACTTGTTTTATTTGGAGACTTTCCTCATAATTTCCAAATACTACTTTTTAATTTCAAAAATTATTAAAGTTTCTAACGTAGTGCAATCAGTTATTATGTGGTATTTACTCATTGTAGGGTAAAAAGCTAATGAAATGGTATCCACATATACAAATTAAACGGTATAAACACGAACACGTAGGTTTTTCGAAACGCGTTGTTTATACCATTAAATTTTTATATGTGGAGAACATTTCATTAGCTTTTTATCCTAAATCATTAAAATGCATTAACTAACAATTAAAGTACATTTATATCACAAAGTAAATGTACTTTAATTACAAAAAATATTCAATACAAAGTAATATACATGTACTGACATACAAAGAAATGACTTGTATTGTTGTTTATAGTGAACTGCAACCAGTTCTGCTATGACGATTGTTCATACAAAAACAAAAATAACTATTCTGTTTTTAATTTTAAACTAATAAATGCAAAATTGTATGTTAAAAAAAATATGTTTTGCATGAACCATAACAAAAACAATTATAACAAATATAATTATTATAACAAAAAAATAAACACACTAGCATAACCATTAACTTAAAGAAATTTTAAAATGGAACTAATATCTTTCACTAAATTCCTAAACCCATTCTTGAGTTTTTTTCTGTAGTTTATTTGCTGATCTTTTCCACGTATGTATTGATGTATATCAATGATCAAACCATAATATGAAACGTGTTATTCAGTGTTTATGTGAAATCATGTATATATATATATAATATAATATTCTATTTTAATATTCGATGTATATATTATATTATATATATATATATATATATATATATATTATATATATAATATATTTAAATTAAATATAATTAAATATTTATAATAAATATATATTTTGAAGATTTTCTGGAAATTTGAAGGTTAACGGAATATCCACGACCATTGGGGGGAGGGGTAAATCTTACGACCGATATAGGGCCAAAAATAGTTGCTATGCCACTGCAGTTTATATGCTTACTTTTTTATATCACACCACTGATGCATATAATATTATTAGTATAACTGCAGCTGTAACATTTTTGAAAGGCGAAAGTGTAGATTTCGTGTTGCCAAATAATCTCCTATAGGAGAACATGACTTTTGTTCCTATTGCCATTGTATCTCTTACATAGTTTATCTGACTTTCTTCTACATTGAAAATTTGAGAGAAAGTTTCACATTTAATTTTTTGGCATTATTTCAATCTTTTTTAATAAGCCGTTTAGCGTCAAAAAAACATTCTCTGAAAACAGAAATCGTACTTTAACGCCCCTTTGGTTTATGTGATTTTGAAAAATGTTGTTTGTACAATTAGTAGTTTATAAGAAAAAAAATGTTGTGTAAAAACAGATATTTGGCAAAAAAAAAGTGACTTTCACAACATGTATAATTGCACCCAAACTTTATAGCACATCTACACTATGAGGTACATTTTTGTGTAAAATATCAATTTGATATATTCAATCAGTTGATTGTTGATATTGATATATATCAGTTGATATACAACTGGACTTTAGCGTGGCCACAAACTTGGATACATGCCACCCACATACGCAGACATTATCGAAAGACCTTCAGAAAACGACTTTTGACTTTTGGGACTTCAAAACATATAATTCCTTTAAAATATCAGGATCAAATTTTTTCACTATCACTATAGTTTACTTATAGCAAAGTAAAAAAAAAAATGATCAAATTAAATATCACGGAACGGGGGGGTTCGCGGTTATTCCTAACAAACTGAAGCCCAATATTGATAATGCATCAAGTACATCCCTCCAGCAATCTTTTGACGATTTTGTTATTGTCACTGTAAAATATACGTGTCGTTATTAATGTTTAATTTCAATTAGTTACTCACAAATTCATCATATAATTAATTCAACTGTCACATGATACATATATGTAATGGATTGTTACAACGTTTGAAATATTTGAACTAGAAATCATGGAACTTAAAGAAGTAGGAAAGTTGTATACCTATGAAAAAGGAAGTAAAACCAAAACATGACATTGCGAGTTTAATTTGAACTTGGAATATTGACCCAAGTCGAAATATGGTAGTGAGTGTTTGTGATCTCTTTTATATGTATCTTTCTGTAAATTTAATTTATATATATATATATATATATATTTAAACTATATTCATAAAAAAACACACATAAATGAAACAGAAACTCACTACTATATTTTGATGTCATCGTCATCAGGTAGATAGAAGTGAATCGCTCTGAAGATTGGCAACGAGTTTTTGTTTCATTTCTGTTCAGTCTATTTAGTTCATGGAACCGTTTCATTTTAATGGTTCTATATATATATTGTGGTTTGATCATACAATATATATAATTAATTCAAGTTCACAGAAGGGGTTCTTGAGGATTTTGGTCATAAAAATTCAACTCCTGATTATACGCCGACGTTTCGCCAAAAGTTGTTTGGCATTTTCAGGCCAAAAACAGTATATTAAGGACATAACTAGAGCAAGACAAATAAGTTGTTAATAAATAAGTCGTTAATAAGTTGTTTTTTAGCCTTGAAAATGTCAAACAACTTTTGGTGAAATGTCGGCATATAATCAGGAGTTGAATTTTTATGACTAAAATCCTCAAAAACCCTTTCTGTCAACTTGAAAAATCAGTGGTCGTGAAGCTAGATCAAATATAATTATTAGTTTTTTGAAAAAAAAAATAAATCAAGACTCTAAGTATACAGTGGCCTGATAGATAGAGTTTGTGAGAAGTGGGGTTTAATGAAACACTAAACTATGAAGAGAACTGGAGCGAAAGACTTACAAGGATACAGGTGGAGCGGGCGAGATTCGAGGTTGTGGGAACACTCGCGGTTGACTCCTGAAGCAGGCGGCTGGTAGGACGAAACTAAGAGATTTCCGCTCTCCTGCCCCCTCTCCCACCGCCTTCAGCTAGCCTACTTAGCGGGTCCGTGACACCCTCCTCTACCCTTAATGCAATAACAGATTACATTCTTCGCAAATTAGTCTTTTTTTTATTTTTATAATATTTTCCTTCTGTCAAGACGATTCCTAAACAACAGAGATTTTAAGCTTACTTATTACTAATAAATTTATTATAATTAAGCGTTTATATATATATATATATATATATATATATATATATATATATATATAAAGGTTTCACATAAATACGTGAAATTACAATCAATGATCAAACCACAATAAGAAATGGGAAAACAAGACTAAGATCTTTCTACCGTAACAAGCTGTCTTCGTTAGAGTCAAAAACCCAACTCAGTTGACTGTTGTCCCTCCGTCAAATCACTTCTTCTCCTGAGGACGACCGTCATAATGGTCGAAATATGGAAAAGTGAGTCTTTGTTATTTCACAAATTTTTTGATGTTTCACAGTTTATTTTAAGTGTAATCAGTCCTGCCGGACCGTTTTTCGTTTATCATGGTATATATATATATATATATATATATATATATGACAGGGTTCCCGGCGTGCTTAGTCGCCCAGTTCTTGGCCTATGAAAAAGGTTTTAAATAAAACCGAAACGTCGGCATTGACAGTTTGATTTTGATCCTGGAAAATTGACCGAATCCCGATTACATTATACACCTATTCTATCCAACGGTTGATATATTATTGAATTTGTTATGTATATATATATGTATAAATTATAGTTAGAAAGATATCACAGAAATGTCCTGTATGGCGCTGTCAGAATATATTCAGTTATGTGAACATAATATTTGATAATAACTAAAGACAGGGTGATAACTATTTCTTACGCACTCTTGCACACAATGCTTATTACTGCAATAAATAGACAATGGTGGTGCACCACAGAGGTGGTAACTCAGAGCACACTCGCTGTGTTGTACAATATGGGTTTTGTATATGGGTAGGTGATTTACTGATGTGGTAAGCAAAGCTTAAGTGCCACTCAGACCTGCGGTCATACAGTGGCAACCAACGATCAACGACCTACGAATCCTGCCGCGCGCTGCTTTCTGCTGTCATTAGCAGTTCCAAGTCATGGAATAGTACTGGTGAGTTAACTGTTCTGCTGAAACTCTGCGGGTCAATACATGTCAGTTGTATTTAGCGAGCCAGTGTGTGTTTGGTCATGTAATTTTGGCATAACCACTCCTTAACTTGTGTTGTGATGCGATCTATGAAGCTTATGGGGGGCTTTTTTATATTGTTTAAAACGATCCCCTGGGAAGTGATAACGTCAGCCGTTTACGGCTTTTTGTTTGATTGGCGATTCTACATTGGGAGTCCTAAATTTTGCCTAACTCAAATTCATTTCGAGTAGGGATCTTTAACGAGTACCTGACATTGTACAGGCTCGGGACAGACGGCTTAACGTCCTCTCCGAGGGACGACATACTCATATTTATTCACCTCCATAAATCGAGCGCCAGATGGGGATCGAATCCCAAACTACCAGCCCAGAGGCGAGTACGTTAACTAGTGAGCTAACCTGGTCCCTTCAGGTGCGCTTAAAACAACACTAGAATTGTTTATTGTTTGCATACTATTTCAAATGAAGGAAATTTATTGATAAAATTATAGATTATAGCAGGCCTCACACCGTTGAGACGTTGTGTGCAGCCCGCGACCTCTTTGGACATCACAGCTTTTAATGCGCGAGCCACGAGACGGCAGGCAACAAAAGCATAATTCTATAACATTGATTGAAGTTGATAACTGCTTATCTTAGGTCAAATTTACATTCATAGAAAGTTTTACTACAAAAATGCTCTACTTTTTCGCTCCACATACATCAGCGAACAAAGCTTTTCAGATATGAAAATATACATATTTCTGCTGCAATGTTCTTCTTTTTCTCTCCACATATATCAGCGAACAAAGCTTTCCAGATATGAAAATATAAATATTTCTGCTGCAATCTTCTGCTTTTTCGCTCCACATATATCAGCGAACAAAGCTTTCCAGATATGAAAATATAAATATTTCTGCTGCAATCTTCTGCTTTTTCGCTCCACATATATCAGCGAACAAAGCTTTTCAGATATGATCATATAAATATTTCTGCTGCAATATTTTGTTTTGAAGCTGCAATGAAGCTTTTCAGATATGAAAATAAACAAGAATAAAAACAGATGTTCTATAAGAGAACAGAATTTGGAGGTAGTAATGATGAGCTGCACAAGCAGGCTCATTCAAGACGTCAAGAGTGAGACGCATGAATGAGTAGTGATAGGACGCATTTGTCTCCTTGAATAATAAAATGAGGTTTATACTTTTCAAAATAAAGCCATAGGCAGTAGGTTAGGTTGCAGTAGTTGTCCCCAATGGAACACACGTAGGCCGAGCCATTGTAGGCGATACCACACAATGAAGATTGATTATACAGTGGAAGTCCTAAATTTCGCCTAACTCAAGTGTGTTTAGAGTAGGGATCTTTAACGAAAGCCATAGATAGTAACTTGATTTTTTTGAGTTATTTTTATTAAATTTTATACTTTATTTACATTTTTTAAACATTAAATTCCATGTTTATTAAGGGATACCCTCCTCTGCTCTTGACAGTGCTTTCCTCCAGCCAAAGCCCTACTCTGGTTTATAGCACTGATGCAGTATTTCCTAGGCCTTACGACTCATTATATAGTAAATATGGAGTTGGTGGAGTTTTCAGTCAAACTCTAGGCTGTGTGATTGCTTGTGGAGGTCATCCTCTAAGGTGCAGGTGTGTGGGAGTATATATATATATTATGGCCTCCACAATACGGTACAACCAGGTTCCACAACCATCCCACACGCCACGCTGACCAACCCATCTTTTTATTGCAAAACATTATTAATCAGAATACTAAACTACTCTCAGATATGACCTATAATTATCATCAATCAAGGTCATCCCTTCCCTGCCTACAAATACACAAATATTATAACAAAACCTGCTGATTGTGTCCTTATCATTTTCAAATAATGAGAAATATAATTCAAGACCTATTTGTTTTAAATATTGTCGCTCCTATCAAATATAGACAATCCGTTTACTCCAAAGGAAAAGCCCTAATTTCCCTTTCAGATTTTCTACTGTAATCTTTTTACTAATGATATCATTAAATTGGAAATACACTGGTCAACACATTTGTTGCTGCCCCAACGTTTCTAAACTGACTTAGATTAATTCAGAGGTGCTGATTGCGAAAAAAAAATACTAATTCTTTCTCATCAGGTCAACTATTGAGATATTTGCTATTTCATACCTCTTTTTTTTTACTATAAATTTAGGCGTATTTCTAAAAACATTCTAGAGTCATAATCACCATTGTAGGTTGTTATTGTGATCTATGTTAAATGATTTTTAACATATGATCACAAACCTTACAGATTTTATTTGCGTTGAGGATTATGAAGTAAAAATTAAGCATGGCTGTATCCGCTCTTAGGCGACATTTCTTAAACAAACCAAGTGTGTTTTGCTATATTTGCGGGGAATATACGTTGAAATCCACATCTACTGCATACGTATTGCAAATTTTTTGTTATAATTAATGAATATTTATGTGTCATAAAGTTAAATAAAAATAGTGTTTCTTCCTGTCCTTATCCTTCCTTGTAGCTATCAACTTCCCACTGAGAGAGATATACCATAGCAGAAAAACTAGACGTCATAGAGAAAAACAACAGTATTTCTAGAATCAGCGACCTTAAATTAGGTAAAAACTGTTAAATCATCTTAGGCACTATGACAAACATTTTTTTTTTTGGCGAGTAAAATTAATTCAATAGTCGTTTATTTATTGACCACCTGCTTTATATGTGTGAATAAAATTAATTACATGCTTAATGTTAGTACCACTGAGGTTACTATGATTTACATTATTAGTATGAGAAACCGTCCTACCTCTAAAGATGATCTTGGAGTCGTTGGAGCGCTTTCGGACGTTGTCCATCTTCGTTCGCAACTAACCTACTGAGCTGTTATTAACAGGTTATCTGTCAAGTGCACTGCTATCTTGATATTATTACTAGATCTTATTGAGTTATTTTTGATTTTTAATTTTTTTAGTTATTATCTAATCTAGATAGCAGAGGACTTGACAGATAACCCCTTAATAACAGCTCAGTAGGTTAGTTGCGACCGAAGATGGACAACGTCTGAAAGCGCTCCAACAACTCCAGGATCATCTTATGAGTTCCGGCAGTCTCTCATATTAACAATGTAAAATTTAATAGTAAATAATTATATCAGGCTTGTTGTTTAAAATATTAGATTACCTGTTTTATATATTCTGTTGTATAGTTTATTTATGCTAAATTTGAAGCAAATCGAAATTAGTTGAAAATAAACTATAAAAGACGAATATGACTCAAACAAATTGAGAAAAGGTTATCCGTGAAATTACAGTTATACTCATGAATTTAGAAAATATGAGTTCCAATAGATAGTATTAATTAATAGTTATTCATTCAGGAATGAAAAAACTGCAAAAAAAATGAAACATTATGTAAGAGCTTACTTACTTCTTAGTTGGAGGTTCTAAAGCTCTTTGCTTCGATGGCTCGGTGTCTCGTCTCTTTCTCTGTGTGTCGTTTGCCTTCGTTTTTGAACTGACATATTAATACTTACAAATGTTCTGATTTTGACGTATATAAAATATATGAAGTCATACATATAAGAGTCGTCGAGATGGATTTAATAATACCGCTTGGCTTCATTAGTAGGGTACAGATGGATAACGCTAGTAATATGTTAACATTTGTATATAACCTCAAAAGAAAAATAACTATAAAGATAAAAATTAAATGTATGCTGGTTTGTCTGTCATTTTTGATTTGTCTGCTGGTTATTTAACATTTTTTTTTAGCTATGTGTCAATTGATTATTTAAGTTTTTGTTTACAAGTGATATTGCCTGAAGAAATTCGTATGAAATTGAGACCCACTTCTTTCATTCCAATTCGGTGTGTTTTGACCATTTCTACAATGCTGGTGGACACATGGACAGACAAACATTTGGTTTTTATCTTTATAGTTATTTATTTTTCTTTTGAGGTTATTTAATGACACTTAGATCAGTTGGCTGTTTATACTCGTAGATCGTCAAAGGCCGTAACCTGTCGTGTGCCACTCACAATTTTGTTTGTTTTTTTTTTTGTTTACTAGTGCCTCCACTTATAGGATTTCACCTTTCAGTGCTGTTCTAGGAGAAGAAAAGTGTGATTTCTTTATTATTTTATACCTATTTTTGTAATGGCTGTGGCCACTTAACCAGGTTCATTGGGGGTTCTATCTCAGCTGTGTTTAAAGTAGGGATCTTTAACCAGAACCTGGCTTATGTCCTTTCCGAGAGACGCATCTCAAATTACTCCTCCTTTTTGGAAAAAAATCTTGAATTGCATGAATATTAACATCTTGCGTTAAAAAAATCAAGGGTTAGAGTGGGAATCGAAACAGTGATCTGCCATTCTAGAGGAGTGTACGCAAACCACTCGACTCCCCATGGCTCTACAACCTAAGAAATGTGCCATGTTTTAAGAATAATAATGTCTCATGAAATGGATTAGAACCTATCGAAATTCACAAATCAAACAAAAAGCGATGTCTACAATCTGAATGTTTAATGTTTACAACCACTGTCGTGATGATCTTTCGCAAACTACAAACAAGCATTGCCACAATAATAGTCCACCTTTTTATTTGCTCAACTTACGTCATACATATTCAAATTTAAATAAATTTCATTCAAGAATCATTTTGCGAAACAAGTGCCCACATGGACAGGAATAGTGTTGGTCTTTAACACCATACGAAAGTATATATTTGGAATGAACTCGAAAAGCTTGATGCAGCTACTCAAGCTTGTATAACAACATTTACTTAAATAATCTTGTTTTAAAAAAAAGTAATAGAAAGAGAAGTATGCAAATAGGGAAACAATCAAATATTCCAACAACATAGAACATGTTGCACCATGGCAGCACTATTAGAACACGACATATTCATTATTTGTATATTATTTACATCCAAAATCGGGCTGTATACGAATGGTTTGTATACCAACGCTTTTCTTGGTTGTAATCTCTAGTAAATATACTAAAGATTTTTAATAGAAATCAACATTAATTGATATATGGTAAATCAACACAAATACCTACTAACTTAAGTCATTGTATATTCGTTTGTCATACCTAAGAACGTCAGGCTTCTAGTCATTATATCACTGTTTAACATACGGTGTGTCATCAGTATAACATATTTAGTATGTCAGTATGTCAGTTTAATCAGTATGTTAATGTCATCAGTATAATACATATTTAACATCAGTATTGTGTGTCAAAAAGTGTCAAACCTCGAAATTTTCAATAATACATTATTACAGTCGTTCTATCACTGTTTAACATACCGAGTGTTGTGAACGTTAGTAAGGTGTGTCAAAAAGTGTCAGACCTCGAAATTTTCAATAATACTTTATTACAGTCGTTATATCACTGTTTAACATACCGAGTGTTGTGAACGTTAGTAAGGTGTGTCAAAACGTGTCAGACCTCGAAATTTTCAATAATACTTTATTACAGTCGTTATATCACTGTTTAACATACCGAGTGTTGTGAACGTTAGTAAGGTGTGTCAAAACGTGTCAGACCTCGAAATTTTCAATAATACTTTATTACAGTCGTTATATCACTGTTTAACATACCGAGTGTTGTGAACGTTAGTAAGGTGTGTCAAAACGTGTCAGACCTCGAAATTTTCAATAATACTTTATTACAGTCGTTATATCACTGTTTAACATACCGAGTGTTGTGAACGTTAGTAAGGTGTGTCAAAACGTGTCAGACCTCGAAATTTTCAATAATACTTTATTACAGTCGTTATATCACTGTTTAACATACCGAGTGTTGTGAACGTTAGTAAGGTGTGTCAAAACGTGTCAGACCTCGAAATTTTCAATAATACTTTATTACAGTCGTTATATCACTGTTTAACATACCGAGTGTTGTGAACGTTAGTAAGGTGTGTCAAAACGTGTCAGACCTCGAAATTTTCAATAATACTTTATTACAGTCGTTATATCACTGTTTAACATACCGAGTGTTGTGAACGTTAGTAAGGTGTGTCAAAACGTGTCAGACCTCGAAATTTTCAATAATACTTTATTACAGTCGTTATATCACTGTTTAACATACCGAGTGTTGTGAACGTTAGTAAGGTGTGTCAAAACGTTTCAGACCTCGAAATTTTCAATAATTATTTATTACAGTCGTTATATCACTGTTTAACATACCGAGTGTTGTGAACGTTAGTAAGGTGTGTCAAAACGTGTCAGACCTCGAAATTTTCAATAATACTTTATTACAGTCGTTATATCACTGTTTAACATACCGAGTGTTGTGAACGTTAGTAAGGTGTGTCAAAACGTGTCAAACCTCGAAATTTTCAATAATACATTATTACAGTTGTTATATCAGTGTAATCTACAAGCGTGAAAGCCGAGTGGTATTTTAGTAACAAACTCAGGATGTACCTGTGATGAAGCGAAGTTTAACACTTGAATTTAAAAAAGCAAAAACAATAAGATGTGTTGGATGGTTGTTTGGTGGAAGGCGTTTGAGAGGTTTGGTTGTGGTTTCAGCTGGAGTACTTTGACTGCGATGATGCTGCGTATTGTTCTCGGTGCGGTGGTGACATACAGTCATCATGCACTCTGCACATCAGTGTCGCACTCTCTCTGCCCCATTCCACTCTCGCACACCAGCTCAAAAAAAAAACCTGAATCTGATTTTCCGGACAGGAATTCAGTTTGATTTATGTTCCCCTTCCTCCTCTAACTTGTTACCTTTCTCTTCAACCCTTCATGATGTTTCATGTAACCACCTAGTCTTCAGAACTCACATTAGAGGTCGAAGAACATCGAAATATAGTAATATATTTCGATTGCCTGGGCAGCAGGAAGATAAATGTCCCCAGACTCACCTCTGAAATAGAGCGACTCACGGCTGAAACGAAGTCCAGTTAACGAGCTACTCACACAGTGTAGCCGAGGCAAAGAAAAGTGAAAACACTAATAAATAAATAAATATTATAAATTAGTAGTGTAAAAACTATATACAAATATAAATAAAACAAATTATTTAAAAATACTGAATAAATAATAATAAGGAACAATTAACTATTCAGTTAAGCCCAGAAAAGATCTACCTTCCAGGAGACTTAATAAGTGCTTCTTTTGAAACTCTCAAAGTGACTTTAAAATCTGAAATCTGCCTAAGAACCTGTACCATTAGGTTAGTTTTTTGTTAATTTTTAGTATTTTTTATTTATTAACTTTTGGTGTTATTTATCTTATTTTTCCTTGTCTCCCCTCTTTCTGTAAGTTAGCTTTCACTTCAGTCGTCACTTGTCTTCTTGAGAGAATTATATTTTTCTACCTGATGGCGAGGTAGTCGAAATATAGTTGTGAGTTTTTGTGCTTTCTCTTTTTATGTGTGTTGTTTCTATTAGTTCAGTATATATATATATATATATATATATATATATATATATATATAATCACATTCCTTCTGTCTCTTTGCTATTTCTTTTTCCCTTCTAACTTGAAAGCACCACTTTGATGTATGTTCCTCTTCCACATCAAACTTCTTACCTTTGTCTTCAACCCTTCATGATGTTTCATGAGAACACCTAGTCTTCAGAACTCACATTACAAAGACATTTCGATTGCCTGGTCAGAACGAGGCAATATAATAGAACCATTATATATATATATATATATATATAATAGAGACTGAAAGCAAGCTCTATGGTAGAGAGACCGTCTCCAACCGTCCCTGCACCGCTGCGCTTGGTTTCCCTTTCTTCTCTCTCCAATTATGACAGGTCAAATCGAAAATTAGAAACTAAAAGTTTGTCTTTAATTATATATATTTCATAGTTTATATATTTTCTCTTAAATTTGGGAAAAACGATCCGGATAGGTACATAATACAAGTTTAAAAGTAACACATAGAGTAAAGAATAGCTGCATATAGTAAATGTATTTACTCGTAGTAAAGTCTTTTCCTGATGACGAACAACAGTTTGAAATATTGAATTTAGTAAGTGTGCATTTTATCTTTTTTCTGTGTCGTGTTTTGTGTAAGTTAAAGTTATATATATAAAACAAAGTTTTGAGTTTGTTTGCTCTCTGGTGACATAAATTGAAAGACCTGAGAGCAGTTATTTCTTTTTTTTTCCTTTTTCTATTGTTGTAAACTTCATATATATATATTTATATACTTTGAAAACTTTGAGAAACAGAAATGAAAAACAGAAACTAGGACTCGCATTTAATATTTTGATCCTTTCCTGAGGATGACCGTTAAAAGGGACCGAAATATTGACTGTGAGTCTTAGTACCTGTTTTTCATTTGTGTTTCTCCAAATTTTCAAAGTGTATTGTCCGATCGGATCCGATTCATTTCAATATATATATAAATAAAAAGATTTCACATAAACACGTAAAATAACAATCAATGATCAAACCACAATAACAAATGGGAAAACAAGACTAAGATCTTGTTGGGTTTTTGACTCTGACAAAGACCGCTTGTTACGGTAGAAAGATCTTAGTCTTGTTTTCCCATTTCATATTGTGATTTGATTATTCATTGTTATTTCACGTGTTAATGTGAAATCTTTATATATATATGATCCGTTTTATTTCAAAGTGGTGTAAGTCCATTTTGATGACAAAAAATTAGATAACGATAAAAATTAATGAAATTTACTATGAAATTTTTATTTATAAATTTTCCAAATAAAATAAAAATTTTACCTTTTTTTTTGGAAGTTTATAAATGAACTTTATAGTGAATTGTTTTTATTTTTATCGTTACATAATGTTTTTTTCAAAATGGAGTTACATCATTTTCAAAGAAAACGGCACATATATTAATGTCTGTAGGATATCTTATTAATTGATTACTGACTGGACATATGACTTTAATAAACCCACTGTGTAGTGTGATTCTAAGAAGAGTGTGTTTTGTGACATAATAAGGTGCATTAGTGATAGTACGGAAGATTTTTGATTGTAATGATTGTATTTTGTAAATCATTGCAGTCAAAAATCCTCCGTAGTATTACTAATGCACCTTATTATGTCACAAAACCACACTCTTCATAGATACCTTAAAATCGCTTTTATACATAATTTAGCCATTGATCGTTACAAGGCGTTTCATATCAAACTTTCTTCTCACCCAAATCATGGTATGACTGCTTTTATCATGGTATGACTGAAAGGCAAGGGTACCGTGATTGAAATCAGATGAGATCACAGCGAAATAATCAGGATCGCCTGCAGTAAATGACGTCTGTGAATATATCGACTGATGAACAAATCACCCTCGATCTCATTACCTGCAATCATGGAATCACAGTTAATTAATACAATTAGGACTGGCTGGCGTCTCGACTGCAGCCGATCGGCCACGCGCCACCGGCAAGTCTGTCCCACTGATCCACTACCGTCCCATAAACACAGTCTCATTATACCCAAACATAATATTCAATTTCCCTTCTTGTTCTACTTTTTTCCCTCCTGCTTTTTGATTCAATACAACTACTGTAGCTAAACCAGGTAAACACTGGTGATCAGTCACGCGTTGTCTGTTTATCAGTCCCTTCCCACTTAGTGCCATCTTGACTTGAATGCAGGCCGGCTCCGTCACAATCTCGCCAGTAGTTTCCATTCTTAAATTACCCTAATCATTTATCCATGTTTTCTTGCTTCTCCATTATTTTTGGAATGAAAATCACCAAATTATTTTAACAATTTTCTGTATTCTATAAGAATACATATGAAATAACATACAACATATACGAAATGAACTAACATACGAAATAACATACGTATTCTACCAGAAAACATATGGAATTAATTAATAGGAATTAATTTGTTTGAAAAGTAAGAAC
Source organism: Hermatobates lingyangjiaoensis (assembly GCA_026182355.1). NCBI lineage: Eukaryota > Metazoa > Arthropoda > Insecta > Hemiptera > Hermatobatidae > Hermatobates > Hermatobates lingyangjiaoensis. The sequence continues at coordinate 272,249 of JAPFBL010000182.1, read as the reverse complement.
AGATCATATATGAAACATATATATGCATATGTTTCATTAAACGATTCGAAAGATTTTTGAAGCGATTCATGCATTCTAATCATAGTAGTTCCTTGGTTCGTGCTTTGAGACGAATTTAAGTCAGATAATGTTTTGGTTTTCCGGAGCGAATAGTCTGACAATACTCAGAAGTGTCGGTAATTGAGTGTTTTCTGGAACGAGTCGTATGAGAAGTCTCAGTGACTTCTAGATTTCCTGAGTGAGTCGTTTAACAATAGATTGAGATATCAGTAATTCATGATTGTTCGGAGCGAATAGTTTGACAATACGTTAAAGTGTCAGTAATTGAGAGTTTTCCGGAGCTAGTCGTATGATAAGGCATTGAAGTCTGAGTGACTCCTAGTTTTCCGGAGCAGCTTACGTCCTTTCGAGTCTCAGTAGTCCTTGGCTCGTGTGATAACACGCATTCAAGTCACTGAGATCCCTTGGGCTTGGAATGCTCTGACAGACCCCTGTAACTATATCCCCAGCCTGTTTGAAGGACAGATGGAAGATTATTCGTCGAGAGGGCTTCTTTTTTGTTCGCCCTCGGGTTTTTTTTTATGGATTTTTGTTGATACAGGCAGCCTAGTGACTACCTTTAGACTATACACTTAAAATATCACAATACAGATCATTCCTTACTTTTCAAAGCTTTTAGTTCAACATTAGTAAAGACAAATTCCTCATAAAATTTCCGTAAACAGAACTTTCTTTTTATTCATGCATACTAGTATATATATACAGCATCCAAGTCAATTAATATGTCCAGATAACTTCAATTAACGATTCAAATGATAACCTGTAGCAGTAAAACTGAAATCTTTTTCGAGTACTCTATTTGGTCCCCATATAACAAATGTCTAATACATCAGACAGTCTACCTCACCAGTTCCATCACAGCCCTCTCAACTCCATTTACAGAATTTTTTTCTTACTTCCACTTGATCGAACATGAAATATGAATAGAATATCGACAGAGGTAAAGTCATGAAAAATCCTTTCCCAGGGTTGAAAACATACAGTTGTACTTTTTCCTGATGTTTCTAAGAAATTTGCCAATATGTTGATTCTTTAAAAAATGTAGGGTAAAAAGCTAATGAAATGTTTTCCACATATAAAAATTTAATCGTATAAACAACGCGTTTCGAACACGTAGTGTTCTTCCTCAGGCATTAACTAAGGGTGAGTGTCTGTGGTACAACTGATCATATGTGGAGACCATTTCATTAGCTTTTTACCCTACAATTAGTAAATACCACATAATAACTGACTGAGGAAGAACACTACGTGTTCGAAACGCGTTGTTTATACCATTAAATGTTTTTATGTCGAGGCCATCCATTAGCTTTTTACGCTACAATGAGTGAATACCACATAATAACTGATTGCACTACGTTAGAATCTAAAAAAATGTTTAAAATTTTTTTTTATATTTTAAAGCCAGTAAATCTGGTTTGGTTTTATAATTTTTTTTGAGTGTGGGAGGTAGTATAAGTCCCTTCAAGCTTATATGATGTGGACTATAATTTAAAGTATTGTGCTCGTATTACATACATGCCATCCCTGAAAATGTACAAGCCATAAAAAAATTTAATGGTATAAACAACGCGTTTCGAACACGTAGTGTTCTTCCTCAGTCAGTTATTATGTGGTATTTACTAATTGTAGGGTAAAAAGCTAATGAAATGGTCTCCACATATGGTCAGTTGTACCACAGACACTCACCCTTAGTTAATACCTGAAGAAGAACACTTCTCTAGCACCAACATTTATAGAGGCTTTATCAGGGGTACAAGTATGATGCATTCATGAATCATGGGTTATAACAGTAATCATGGGTTATGAAAGTACGATTACTGTTAACATTCGTATCTTATGATACTGCTAGATAAAAGCATAGACTGTTAAATAGTGTTTCCTCAAAAACAAGCCTTAAAAATGCCAAAACAACTTTTGGCGAAACGTCGGCATACAATCAGGAGTTGAATTTTTATTATCAAAATCCTCAAGAACCCCTATTCTCAGAAAAATATCTGTGATATTTATTTCCTTATGAGTAAGTACGGCCGGCCCGAGAAATGATTGAATGTTCAAAATGTGATCAATAGTTCAAAAATCTGAATTGTTATAAAAAAGGAAATCATCATTTCTATGAGCAATGAAATTTTAAAGTTTCTTAGAATTATTTTATAATTCTTTGACCTTTCTACAGTCGTGTTAAAAAAAAAAACTTATAACTGGAAACGATATTTGATCAGTTATGTCGTCATTGGGAAGGTGCATGCTTTTGTAACATACATTTATAATATAACATACACTTGCAAGTTACCTGGTCCATGTAGTCATAATGTATATGATTACGGTTGTATATCTGTAAAAGACTGGCAGGAGTTTGATAAAAACAGACAAACTCTACTTTATTATATTAGATACTGGCTTGCCATTGATCTTGTAATCAGCTGTTGTCGATTGCTAATTGCATGTTTTCACCTTTTTTCTTTTTAAGAGGGCAAATTTAACTGAAATGGCTAAGCCAAGGCCACAAAGCATGCATGTTTTCTTATCACCCCACTTTCGTTGATTTGCTCTGATTATAATGGTTTACTAAATTAATTGAAGTTTCAGGGGAAAGAAGACCACGGATAGCTTGGGCTGCTCCTTCCTCCTTGCACCTCTCACTCTCTCTCTCTCTCTCCTCTCTACCTTGTCCCACTTACACTTGGCTGCACTCGCTCCTATATCTCGGTGCGCTTTCATTTTGCACTGTATCTTTTTTGTCCACACACACACACACACACACACACATATATATATATATATATATATATATATTATATATATATATATATTAAAAACATAACCATAGTTGGCAGAAAAGTTTCTCTATCTTCCTAAATAAGGATTTCGTTGTTGTATCTAAACTATATAACAAACTTCCTACACAGTTAACAGTCAACATGTTTCAACTCTTTCATAGAGCCATCTTCAGGACCAGAATGATTCTCAATAGCTTTTCCCTTTATATAAGCAAAGTACAGTCAATTAGAGAAATTAAGGTTGTTTGTTCAAAGCTGGGGGGGGGGGGAAGTGACCTAAGGAGTCGCTGTTATTCCCCGGCCGCGTCTATTTGGCCTTGTATTCCAAATAGCTTAAGGCTCCTATGGCTGTTTTCTAATTGAATGTTGATATGGGGTTTCATTTTTTGTATACATACAGCCTCAATAATTTTAAGTCTCTGTTGACCTCTTTCTCTTTTAATTATTTTAGTGCCTGCCACAATAATGTCCCTTGTCAATTTTGTTTTGTGAACTTGCTCCATGTATTTCTTGGGAGCTCCAGACATCAGATGCATTGTAAGCCTCCTTGACAGCGTAGTAGTGGTTACTCCAATGTACGAATGTTTTCGGTTTTCACAGTCACCGTAGGTACAAGTATATTCATACACTAGATCAGTTTCTTTGAGTGGAGTGCTCGTAGTTTCGTCATTGTTATATATATATATATAATGTAATTTTTTTTGTTTGAGGTTTGAGGTCGAATGATTTTAAACTAGTCCTTTTGCCGACGTTTCGACATATATTTATGTCATCTTCAGGGCTACAACATGATTGTTTTACAATTAGCACTACTATTACTAATATTTGGTAATTTATTACATTTTAATATGTACAGTACAAAGAGGAATTTATTGATAAATCAGTTATTACGACTATGGATTATTTTGTTATACATTGACATAAGGATATTGTTATAATTATTCTATTGCTTTAGAATTATTACATAAGTATAGAGATCACTATTTGATTACCTTGGAAATCTGTTTATGTTGGCAGCATTCTTATTTAGTACTGTTTCATGATGGCTACTATTTGTTTTCTGGGAGGTTTCTTTACGGTTATGTTCTCTTTTGCTTGTTTGAGTTCCTTGTTTTAGTTCATTATTTATCCTTATGTCAATGTATAACAAAATAATCCATAGTCGTAATAACTGATTTCTCAATAAATTCCTCTTTGTTACTGTACATATTAAAATGTAATAAATTACCAAATATTAGTAATAGTAGTGCTAATTGTAAAACAGTTATGTTGTAGCCCTGAAGATGACATAAATATATGTCGAAACGTCGGCAAAAGGACTAGTTTAAAAGCATTCGACCTCAAACCTCAAAAAAAAAAAAATTACATCATATGTAATTTGAGTTGGGTCAAGAAAATGTGTATTTCAATTCATATTTATTTCAACAAAAATATGTGTTCAATTGGGTCAAGAAAACAAATCATGATATATATATATATATATATATATATATATATATATATATCTGTGTTTTGGAAGCAGACCTTCATTCAAACATGTTTTGTTAAAAATTATGCAAATTTTTAGCAAATATATATATATATATATATATATATACGAACTAAGTGTGTTCGTATCTTACTCTATGTCTATAGTTTACTGTGAAACGTTTCTTGTTCTTTGTGGATCGTTTTTTTTCTGTTGATAATATATAATATAATATTATATATATATATATATATGATTTCGCATAAACATGTGAAATAACAATCAATGATCAAACCACAATATGAAATGGGAAAACAAGATCAAGTTTTTTCAACCGTAACAAGCAGTCTTCGTAATCCGTAATGAACCAAAGGACCACTTAAAATTGAAGAATTTCTTAGACATTCTGAATATTCATTCCTTAGGCATTCTGAAGATGCTTGAAGACATCCGAAATATGTTAATAATTATGTTTTCTTTAATTTTGATGTTATATTTAGTAAACATCCAAAATCTAATAAAATAGTGATGTATAGTAGTAGCTTTTCTGAAAGTATTTACAAACTCAATTCTGAATATGGCCCCAGAATTAAAATCATTTTGTGAGTTGTTTTTAGAAGGTTGGTTTTGTGATTCGGCTCGGGTCTGTTTGTTATATGAATATTAGGGGTTGAGGTCAGTAAATTTCCACGGCTGGTTTACTCCTGGTATTAGCCAGGACGAGCTGCACCTTTCCTAATCACAAAACCTTTTTTTTTGTTAAACTTCAAAAAAAAAAAGTTCCCATTACGGTTTAGGATTCTTTTTCTTCCATTAACTCCAAAAACGTCATTACTAAAATCATATTATATTGGTAACGGAAGTCATTACCCTTGTTACAACAAAAAATTGAGATGCTTCAAGAAAAAAAAAACCCCGAAGTGGGGATGAACATGCCTTTGTCCACAGCAGCTTCCGACTAGCATCCCACATCATTGGAAATGCTAATTACATACTCTATCACCCTACGAAGATACAGTGTGTCTTCACTCCCTTCGTCCTTAACAGTCTTATGCATGCAAACATCTTAGTCCCAAACAAGCGAATGAAAGCTACAGAGGACCAAGCGCACTGGCAAAGTGACAGCTCCTCTACTATGTGATTGTCTAACGAATATTGAGAATGCCTAAGAACTTCTTATATTTTAAGTGGTTCTTTAATTCATTACTGATGAGATTATATATACCTCAGACAATAAGAGCCTAAAGACAAGCACAAACCACAAAATGTTCTACAAGAACCAGTATACAGGTGAATATAAAACTGATGAACGTGTCTTGAAAAGTAGTATAAAAAGCCATGTTAAATGTATTAATCCTGAGGATAGTTTGACCCGGATAACCTACTACCAAAGCCCTTCAATATGCAGTTTAATACTGAAAAATAGTCCTAACGTAAAAGAATCAAATGAAACAAATCTTTTATATGAGTACTCATGTAATATCGGGAGCTGCGAGGCCCGTAAAAGCTCATATACATATAGGAATGACCACGACTTCATTATCAAGAACAATTACGATGCACCTTTCTGCCGGTTCGCCAAAATGCCATACAACAGTACTTCATAAGACAAAACTCACAAGTTTCAACAGAAATGATGGTGAATTCCACGAAAATTATCACTAAAGAAAGAAACCATGTTAAATTACAAATATTAGAAGCATTAATAATTCAATAAAAGCAGCCAGCCATAAATATTCAACTTAATAATTCTTGACGAGTTTTAAAACTATTTTCCAACAGGCCAAACCAGATTAGCCAGGTAGTAGGTGAGTCCAACCACCCTACCTTAATTCCCCATAATGCTCCGTGATCCAGGGCGATGCCTGTGAATATTCCAATAGTAATCCACCTCTATATATATAAACTAACAATCCTCCTATTATTATCATTATTGTCGTGATGATGAATGTAGTACATTCGAAACATATCAACTAGCAATATTGGTGATAACCTTTATAGTTTTAATGAAGAAACGAGGAAGGAATTCTGGAAACCGGAGAAATTGTGTAAGAAACAGATACAAGTCAAATATGGGGCGTTATTTAACAGTATATATATACGAAAAGGAAAATTAGAGAAACTTTTTTTAGCACCCTTCAAAGCTAAATCGATATAAGAGGAGGGGTATTATAATACCTATAACGGGTTGATTACCACATAAATATTCTGAAGATACTTGAAGACATCAGGAACATGTTAATAATTTAGTTTCATTTAATTTTGATGTTATATTTAGTAAATGTGCAAAATCTAATAAAATAGTGATGCATAATAGTAGCTACTGTAAAATTATTTACAAACTCAACTCTGAAGAAAGAAAATTAGCTAGGAGTTTCGAAAAACTCCATAAAAATAAGGTAGGTGCAATCAAGTCAATTGATTTTCACGTGTTTATGTGAAATCTTTATATATATAAAGAATAATAAAGTCTTCGGAAAGAAAAAGAAATATTGTGGAAAGTGCACTGATAAAGAACTTTTATGAAAAAATTAATGAACAATAGCCTAGGACTTTATAAATTAGATGAAGTTTTAATTAGCGGAATAATTAAACAGATGAAGACTTCTTAATTCAGGGTTACCAGCTATTCTAGGAACTTCAATCAACCATGTTAACAAGTATTTATTATTTTTTAGTTCACTTGCTCTCTGGCGATGTGTTGACGAAAGGCCTTAGAGCATTTTTCCAAATTAGTTTCATTGTGGTAAATTAATCCATATATATATCTAAATATATATACAGAGTCGCTCTCTGCGGGTACAAGTGAACGCACGTACCTCTTCTTCTTCCCTTCTACTCTGTCCCTGACGACGAACTTCAGTTCGAAATATCGATCCAGTAAGTTTTCTCGCTTCTTCTATATGCTGTCTTTTTTATCTAAATATATATATAAAGATTTCACATAAACACTTAAAATAACAATCACCAAAAATGGTTTGATAATTGGTCAGGGTTTTTGACTCTGACGAAGACCGTTTGTTACGGTTGAAAGATCTTAGTCTTGTTTTCCCATTTCTTATTGTGGTTGATCATATATATACAAAACTAGATAAACTTTAGTTTTGTTTCTATTCCACAGTCGATACTTTTATCAATATATATATATATATATATATATATATATTATATATAGTCACATCTTGTAGACGAGAGGTCGACTACTGCTGACTGACTATATGTGGTCTGCTATATGTGCGGAGGGCAGTAAATCTAGTCAAATTGTATAATACTTTATCTTGCAAAGTGTTGTATTCATGGCCTTCTAGTCTTACTGGTCAACTATGCACGTCTCGTAAGATAGAGTAAAAAAGATGGTATGAAAAGACTTCGGTTTCTATTAATGATTAAGAAAGTGAAGGGACGTTGATCTGGGTCCAAAAGCCTCAAGAACGAAATTTATATTAGTATATGGGGTATTTCCATCGTTTTTTGTAAGTCGATGGATTAATATCTGAAATGGAATTGGATACCGAGATTTCTGTCGTATAAAGTAAGCCTGACTGTGGATGGCTTCATTGATGTTTTCATCAATTCATTTTTTGGTTTTTGATTGTTTTGATAGATGGTATAATTGAGATAGTAGCCATGAAGTAAGCGTGTGGCGATTGAAATGGGTTTTCTTAGCTGGACAAAGCGAGTGAGAGGCCGAGCTCGGTATGGCACACAAAGGAAGTGATTGCGATGAGCGGCAGCCCCCCGAGCCCCCGCTAAGTACACAAGGCTGCGCTCGTGACTGCCGACTGACCCACATGCAAGGCTTTTGATTCCACTGCCATCGCTGACCTCGCAGGCGTCTTCTTCATTCCAGTCTATTAGTCCATTATTAATGCTGTCTTGCGCCGTACGTGCGCAAGTACATCAATGTCTATAGGAGCCAGGGTAGTCCAGAGGCTTGCGCGCTCGCCTCTGACCTCATAGGCGTCTTCTTCATTCCAGTCTATTAGTCCATTAGTAATGCTGTCTTGTGTCATATATTAATGTATATAGGAGCCAGGGTAGCCCAGAGGATTGCGCGCTCGCCTATATACAAGTACATCAATATATATAGGAGCCAGGATAACCCAGAGGCTTGCGCGCTCGCCTCTGACCTCATAGGCGTCTTCTTCATCCAGTCTATTAGTCCATTGGTCATGCTGTCTTGTGCCATACATTAATGTATATAGGAGCCAGGGTAGCCCAGAGGCTTGCGCGCTCTCTATATACAAGTACATCAATATATATAGGAGCCAGGATAACAGAGAGGCTTGCGCGCTCGCCTCTGACCTCATAGGCGTCTTCTTCATTCCAGTCTATTAGTCCATTATTAATGCTGTCTTGCGCCATACGTGCGCAAGTACACGAATGTATATAACATCCAGGGTAGCCCAGAGGCTTGCGCGCTCGCCTCTGACTCGCAGGCATGTTCTTCATTCCAGTCTATTAATCCATTATTAATGCTGTCTTGTGCCGTACGTGCGCAAATACACCGATATATATAGGAGCTAGGGTAGTCCAGAGGCTTGCGCGCACTCCTCTGACCTCGTAGGCGTCTTCTTCATTCCAGTCTATTGGTCCATATTAATGCTGTCTTGTACCGTACATGCGCAATTAAATCAATGTATATAGGAGCCAGGGTAGCCCAGAGGCTTGCGCGCTCGCATCTGACTCGCAGGAGTCTTCTTCATTCTATTATTGATGCTGTTGTCTTGTGCCGTACATGAGCAAGTACACCGATGTATATATGAGCCAGGGTAGTCCACAGGCTTGTGCGCTCTTCTCTAGCCTGGCATATCCGTATTCCATTCACACTGGGGTCCTTGAGGTGAAAAAATCTCAATCGTACTGAGCCTGTATAATGACAGGTACTCATTAAAGATCCCTACTATAAATACACCTGAGCTAGGCAAAACTTAGCACTCCCTATGTAGAGTCAACTCAGCAATGTGGATATTCGTAAAGTGGGTGCGGAAAGGCAAATGAGCCACACTTCCTACCCTAGAATAGCATTAAAACGTGAAAGATTACAAATAAGCGTTGGTGATAGTAATCAATCACAATGTACGTAGATACCGTTTTGAGAGATCCCCACAGTCTTTGACTGGGTGTTTGACTGGGTGAGTAAAACATACCGTCTTTTTCCGAAAATAAGACACTGTCTTACTTTATTTTTAGGTCAAAATCCTGCTAGGGCTTATTCTCGGAGGAGAGCTTCAAGTACATTAAGTACCTAGATTTACATATTTAGGTTTAATATTTATTTTTATACAGGAATTGAAATTTATTCAATTTGTCATGTCATCTTCTGGAACATCGTCATAAATTATCTAAATTTTGAATTATTTTCTGATTTTCCTCAAAATCTATTTCCTGTAGAATCATTGGTCTGAATCTCTCATCTCTTGCTATATAGCTATCGTTAAATGAATACTTCTTGTCTAAGTAGCCTGCTTGAAACGAACTTTAGGGTAAACAAGGAATTTCTTGGAAATTTTTTCTAAAGAATTCTCTGAAATATTACGACAGCTAGAGATTTTTTAACGCATTATATTTTTCACATTATATTAACTAGGGCCTATTTTCAGGGGAGGGCCTATAACCCAAAAGTCCTGAAAATCACACTACGATTTATTTTTGGGGGGTGTCTTATTTTAGGAAAAAGACGGTACTTATGCCTTATTGCCTACTTGAATAGAAAAACACTATAATGAAATCCTTGTGAAGTAATCACTCTGTATTTTGTCATGTCAAAATTACCATTGAACCCTTATTACAACATGCCAAGATCAGCAAATATTTTAAAATGTAAAGATTTTATGAATTTCTTTCAATATGGCAATGTGTGCGAATCCTTTTTTCAACATGTCAAGATTTAGGAATTTCTTTCAATATGAGAGTGTGTGCGAATTCTTTTTTCAACGTGTCAAGATTTTACGAATTTCTTTCAATATGGCAGTGTGTGCGAATCCTTTTTTCAACATGTCAAGATTTTACGAATTTTTTTTAATATGGCAGTGTGTGTGAATCCTTTTTTCAACATGTCAAGATTTTACGAATTTCTTTCAATATGACAGTGTGTGCGAATCCTTTTTTCAACATGTCAAGATTTGGGAATTTCTTTCAATATGAGAGTGTGAGCGAATTCTTTTTTCAACATGTCAATATTTGGGAATTTTTTTCAATATGAGAGTGTGTGCGAATTCTTTTTTCAACATGTCAAGATTTGGGAATTTCTTTCAATATGAGAGCGTGCGCGAATTCTTTTTTCAACATGTCAAGATTTGGGAATTTCTTTCAATATGAGAGTGTGCGCGAATTCTTTTTTCAACATGTCAAGATTTAACGAATTTCTTTCAATATGACAATGTGTGCGAATCCTTTTTTCAACATGTCAAGATTTTGTAAATTTCTTTCAATATGAGAGTGTGTGCGAATCCTTCCAATGCCAGTCCTGCACAAGCCTGGTACGTGGCAGGGGGCGGCATTTGAGCGTGAAAAAATAGATTTAAAAAAAAATTAACATCATAGAAAGCTAACCAAAAATTTGAAATTTTGTACCAAAATGAGTTTATAAAGAGATAATTGTTTTTATGTATTATGTTCATAGAACTGTTTTTAAACAGATTTTTCTACTGTAATATTTGCAAATTAAAAATAAAATGTTTTAAATTTTTCAAGAATATTTTTTTAGAGTGGTTGAAGGTTAATTATATTTGTTTGCATAGCCAGTGAATTTAATTTAACACTTTTTTTATGATTTGAGTTATACGTTTTTGTTTTTAATAATCCTTTGTTTCGTTTGATGAAGAATGTATATATATATATATATATATACGAGTACTGTATCAAGATGAAAGTCTAAGACTAATAACAACAGTCTACAATTAGATCGATTATTTTAGGAAAAGTATTAAGTCTCCACACAAAAAAAGTTTATTACAAGAAACTAAACAACACGTTTCAAACACTTGATATTCTTCTTCAGGCTGGGGTGGTTGTTCGGGAGGTGAGACAAAGCAAGGACTCCTAGGAGCCCTCACCTCCCGAACAACCACCCCAGCAGAGCAGATATAACCTGAAGAAGAACGTCAAGCGTTTGAAACGCGTTGTTTAGTTTTTGTTATAAACTTTTTTGTGTGGAGATTTAATACTTTTCCTAACATGAGTAAATACCATACTATAGCAGCTTGCACAGTTAATGAAGCACAGTTTATTTCATGAAAATAAATATTTTGAAGACTTTCTGGAATTTTGAAGGTTAACGAATTAAGAATGGCCAGCGTGAGAGGGTGGGGTGGGGGGAATGTTATGACCGCCTCGGGCAACAAAAATGGTTGACTGGGATGCTGAAACTATGCGCTAGAGACAATTTATTAGAACCTAAGTCTAGCGAACCAGACTTAGTGTGGAGGGCAGGAGACAATCAACCCCCTTCTCTGCGGGCGCCATTAACTGCAAAGGGATGGAAATGACTTGCGGAATCTATAGCGACTTCCCACGTATGAAAACATGGACTGTATTTGTCACGCTTAAAGGTTAATGGCTTAATCGTTAGACAGCGATAAAGGTAATTATCAGACTTAGGGAAGTGTTGAAGAAGAAAAGACGACAGGCTTTTGAAGGGAAAGTGGCTTTTGTCAACATGTACAGCTACTTGATGAAAAGACTGCTTAGGTTGAATGTGTTGCTCAAGGAAACAGCAGACCATTTGGTGCTAATCACTCTTCTGAGAAGTGTTGAAATTTGAACAACACGTGTTTAACCGTCTGTGTCCCGGATATCTGCAACGCTTCTGTGGTATTTCGCAGGATTCCAAACCTTTCTGATATCATTACGTCTAACAATATATCAGTTATTAAGCGATTATCGAAGCTTTATCGCAGATACCATCACCATAGTAATACGGTTTCATCTTCTTTTTAATTAAACAAATGTTTATAACAATTTGTTTTAAAAACAAAACTTAGTAAATTAACCAATTCAGAACGTTTCAATGATAAAGGAAAAAAATTGTGTCATACGTACTTTAATAATGTAGGGCATACCTGCAATTTTACAGGCACAATTATTTTGTTTTTTTCTTTGCTTTTTTAGAATTGAAAACTTATAAACAACGAAGATAAGACATCATTAGTTGTGCAATCCGTAATTGTGTAGTATTTACTCATTCTGAGGTAAAATGGATAAACAAACAAGTCTCCACACAAATGAAGTTTTATTCAACAACAACAACGCGTTTCGAACACTTTGTGTTGATCATCAGGAAGATACCAAGGATGTGGTGCTGAAGGGTTGGTCCAGTGAAAACAACTAGTAGGAAATATTTTCCCTGGACCAACCCTTCAGCACCACATCCTTGGTGTCTTCCTAATGATGAACACAAAATGCTCGAAACGTTTTGTTGTTGTTGAATAAAACTTCATTTGTGTGGAGACTATTGTTTTTTTGTCCATTTTACCTCAAAAAAATAAGACATTCACACTTAAACTAATTCGACAATCCGCTGCCTTCCGAAAGAGGAAGAATACAAAAAATGAAGATGCAAGCATATGTATCAACTTACAATAGCACCTGTAGACACTAGGAAAGTGTCTCTCCATTATTATTTGGCACTTAATGAAGAACTATTAAATTTAAATACTGAATTTCTTATAAAAATGAAAAAAAAAACATGATTCTGAATAGGAAGTAAAAGTTTTACATAATTTATATAAATGCTATTGTCGCTTTACTGGTTTGTTGATGTTTACGATGGGCATAGAACCATTTATCATGCTTTTGACCCTGGTTTTAATATAATAAAACTTTAGTTCTTTAAGAAACTAATATGATTAACAATTTGCAATATCTTTTAAATATTCACTAAAGAAAGAAATTTTTTTTTTTGTTGCAGAGTGGCTCCCGGCTTGCCAGACCCCAAGACCTGTCTGCTCCATCAAAAGTTACAGGTACAAGTATTACGTTTCTACAGCAACCTCAACTTGCTGCATTTCCAAGTCGAGAGTCTTTCAATGCCATCTTTAGTAGATTTGTAAAGCTTTGACTGAAGCTGTGACATTTCATCACTGCCGATTTGGGCAACGATAACCTCAGTGTCGTTTTTAACTAGATATAAATATAAACCACTTGACTACCCGTGACCCTTTGTACCACTCAGAAATTATAACAATAGGTATTGAAATAAATTCACTGAATATGATTGAAAGTAGTAACATTAATTGTTCTTTCTTGTTATCAAGGCACGGAAACAGATTCTTATATGGCCCAAGCTTTTGATATAGTATTCTTAACATGATTCGAGATATATATACAGTAAGTATATTTAGCAAAATAAAAATCATTTAAAACAAAAAAAAAATCATTTATTTGACCATATAAATAAAATAAAAATCATCAATTCAAGTTATGTACACAATGGAATATATTTAAAACAAACAAAACTTGTAAATCGAAACATTCAATTTATTTACCCAACATAACATAACATTAATGAAAGGAATCTGTCTTTATAATATTTCCTTAGAAAACTCGTATTTTATCTGGCAGTTGTGTTCAAGTTTGTTTCTAAAATTATTCATTTTTAACCTCTAATGTAGTAGTTTATTATATATTTGTTACATTTATTTATAATACATCTGCAGTACTGTCATCAGCGAGCACGCAAGCATCTGGGCTACTCTTGCTCTATGCCTTTATTTTATTACCATTCTTTATATTATTCAAAATTTAAATTCAAATTTTTTTTTGGTTACATTTATTTATATGCTACCATGGCTCCAATTTTGGGAATATAGTGATAGTTTTCTTTTATTTAACATTATTCACGTAATATATAATATCATTAGTTGTGCAATCCGTATTTGTGTGGTATTTACTCATTCTGAGGTAAAATGACTAACAAAAGTCTCCACACAAATGAAGTTTTATTCAACAACAACAACAACGCGTTTCAAACAACAACAAAGGTTTTTTTCACTGGACCAACCCTTCAGCACCACATCCTTGGTGTCTTCCTCGAAACGCGTTGTTGTTGTTGAAAAAAACTTCATTTGTGTGGAGACTTTTGTTTGTTTATCAATTTTACCTCAGAATATATAATATATATTTAATTTCAGATATATCTCCACGGGAAATGGGTGAACAAAGAAATAAACAAACTCGCGAACTTTATATATAAAGATTAGTCAAATAAAAAACTGAAATTATAAAATATGTTTGTATGATCGATTTTTTTTAACAAACTGTTATAAGTGAGAACCATTAGCCTAACTGGCTTTTTTTTCAAAACCTTTATATCAGACAAACTTGTAATAAAATTTATATACCTCAGTATAGAACCTTTCTCTAACCTATAGGAAAAGTCTAATACGGTCAAGTCTAGATGCAAACAAATATAAAGTTTACTTGACCTATGTGTTTTGTTATTTAAAAAAATCTGGAGTGGCCTACACCCAACTTTACTATAAATAAACATAATATCATACTTCTTGGCTATTTAATATATAATGTCCCATCTAGGTATAATATAAATGTCTAAATGGGAGACGTGTATTAGTCTTTCATTCCTGGAGGTAGTACAGATAGTGATTGATCCAATTATCAATATATACGCTTATTTTGTTTATCAAACCACTGTTGCATATAATATCCCTCGTATAACTACAGCAGAAATAACATTTTTGGAATCCGAAAGTATTGATTTCGTGTTACGCAATGATGTCTTACAGGAGAACATGGCTTTTGATTCAATAGTCAGTGGATCTCTTACATAGTTTATCTGACCTTCTACATTGAAGATTTAAGACAAAGTGTCCCATTTAAAACATGAATCTATTCCTATTTTTGTTTGAAAAATGTCAAAAACATGTAAGAAAAAAATGTCTTGTTAAGATAATTTTTAATTTAAGAAGTAAAATAATTTCATTTATTATTTTTCAAAGAATGTTTTCAATTTTGAATTATGTTTTACATTTTTGGTCTTTTATTAGAATTATTATACTGGGAATTTTATGTCATGCTAAACCATTTGTACAGGATGAATATTCAGTTTTTGTTGTTTTATTGAACTTTGCCGTAATTCAACTATCATGATTTTTTTTTATAAATTGTTAATTTTTGTTCAATTTTATTGGCAAAATTTCATTGTTTTGTAATGAGCCGTTTAGCGTAAAAAAAACATTATTTGAAAAGAAAATGTACTGTGACTCCCTTTTGGTGAAATTAGTTTTAACAAAAATTATCTTAACTCATCCTCCACATAATGTTCTACTTTTAAGTACAGTTTCATTTTGATTCTTTAAACAGTATGGCTGGTATTCTTTCGTTCTCACAAGCTTTCAAATTGATTTATAAGTCAAAATTGGAACAATTTTAATGAAACAAAAATTGATTCAGTTATAAATAAAAATCAATTTACATTTATTTTGATACATTTTTTTTTACAAAACATTATAGTCGTTATTGTATTCTTTTAGATGATCAACTGTTGCATCAAAAAGAAATTGGAAAGGAGTCAGGCTTTGATGAACGCTTCCGAATCTGGTGTGTATATAGTTGTTTTGGTTTCCTCTTGGATAATAATCTTATACAGTGTGACCCAGAAAAAACGGACCCCAACTCTAATTAGGCCCTGTTTCTTAGTGTTTTGTCCGAATGAAATGAAATTTCTTGATGCGCAGCACGAAGTTATCCATTACATGAATCGGTAATGGCTCTCATATCCTCCCTGATTGCTTCCTTGAGTTCCGTGATGGTTCTGGGTTTCCCTGCGTAGACTCTGTCCTTAAGATACCCCCAAAGAAAAAATCAGGGGGGCTTATGTCCGGGCTATGGGGCGCCTACTCAAAATCAGTCTTGAGACTGATCACTCGGCCTCCGAAGTTCTCTTTCAGCCAATCTCGGGACAGGTTTGAGGTGTGAGAACTTGCTCCATCTTGCTGGAACCAAAACGTGCTAATGAGCGACGGGTAGAGGGTCTGGAGCTCACTCTTGAAGTGAATAAATAAAGGAGATATCACATAAAGTGTACACGGGGCTCGTCTTTTTTTTTGGAGTCATGACTTGTAAAATGACATGACATGTTTTTTTTTTGTAGTTATAAATGACTTGTGTAGATGAATTCATAATACTTTTATCCTAAAGACACTATGGAGTCAGTGTTTCTGCTATTTTATTAATTGTTTTTCATCAAGGTATATATAAGCCTGGTAGTGGACTGCCTTTGGAACCCCTTAATTCGGCAGCCCTATCCCTCTAAGCCAGGGGGATCTGAGCCTTCCTTGGCCCATTCACCCCTCTCGCCATTTCCTACAATGCCCCCTCCCCCCCCCCCCTCTTTCCAAGGTAGTTTACACACTTTTACAACTTTACATTGATTATGTTTATAATATAATATTACGAATTATTACCCCTCTTCTAACTCATTCCTCACTAGAATAAATTCATGTCCACTAATAAAGGCTGAATCATGTCCACTAATAAAAGCTGAATCATGTCCACTAATAAAGGATTAAAGGCTAAATCATGTCCACTAATAAAAGCTGAATCATGCCCACTAATAAAGGATTAAAGGCTGAATCATGTCCACTAATAAAAGCTGAATCATGTCCACTAATAAAGGATTAAAGGCTGAATCATGTCCACTAATAAAAGCTGAATCATGTCCACTAATAAAGGATTAAAGGCTAAATCATGTCCACTAATAAAAGCTGAATCATGCCCACTAATAAAGGATTAAAGGCTAAATCATGTCCACTAATAAAAGCTGAATCATGCCCACTAATAAAGGCTGAATCATGTCCACTAATAAAGGATTAAAGGCTGAATCATGTCCACTAATAAAAGCTGAATCATGTCCACTAATAAAGGATTAAAGGCTAAATCATGTCCACTAATAAAAGCTGAATCGTGCCCACTAATAAAGCTGAATCGTGCCCACTAATAAAGGCTGAATCATGTCCACTAATAAAAGCTGAATCATGCCCACTAATAAAGGCTGAATCATGTCCACTAATAAAAGCTGAATCATGCCCACTAATAAAGGCTGAATCATGCCCACTAATAAAGGCTGGAATCATGTCCACTAATAAGGGCTGAATTTATAAATTATTGTTAATAGTAATTTGTTTTCTTAACACTAATTTCCATGACTATAATGAGTACTTGTTCTCAGTGCATAAGCTACCAATAAACGAAACTTGTATCGTTTATTAATACTTGACAGACTCCGTACACAGGACTTGCTAGATCGTGTCTAAATTTTTAGAAGTTATGAGAGAAAAATTATAGAACAAATTGATTACGATACAACATATTTAAAAAAAAAATGACTAGTCAAAATATGAAAACACACTGTCCATAACAAGAATTATCCTCTGCACTGTTTTTACTCTAATCGTTTTCTCTGTAACGTCATCTAAGCTATCATAAAAAAAAAACTGTGAAAATGTAAACTTGGCGTTTGCCATTTGATTACATTCTCTCAAGTCATCCTGATAGTGATCAAGCTATTCTTATTGAACAGGTTGATATTAATTTCTGTTCACATTATGATATCATAATGCTCTTTTAGTTAACACTTCATTCCATTGGAGAAATTAACAACTATATGTTAATCAATAATAATGGTTAAAATTATTCCTTTCTAAACTGATAAGGATAACCATATACTCATTGATAACCTTCCATCCATTAGTATCAATTATATTCGTTTAATGTAATTAGATAGTTTAATTCAAACAAATTTGTATTCAGTTTAAATGTACTATGCAATAAAGAAATGTCTAATTTGTTTAAAACAAAGGAAAAAGTTTGAAAAATGAATGTCTTATGTTTTATTGACTAGTTCCTGTAGGATTTTTTTTGGTACTGTTTGACATAATGTAACCTTCTATCTGTTTATACCTATATTATGGCAAAGGTTTGTAAACGCTTCTTTTTTTTTTTCGTTAATTCACGTTTTCTTACAAATATCATGATTCTTTGTTTTGTTAGTATTTATTAGAATTATACTAATGTTGAATGTCACTATAGTAATATGGCTTCCTATGTAATTTGACCATGCATGGACAAAATGCCAGTAATAATTTTCTATGTAGAGAATACACGCATATTCTCATTATCATAGAGGTTTATGTAAATGTTATTGATTTTGATACTTGTGATGGTCATGTTGGACTGTGTCTAATTTGCTCTTGAAAATGGTCAGTATTAGAAACAACAGCATTCAAGGTAAGAGTGTATTATTCTTTCTCAATTTAAATTCTCAAGAATAAGTGGATATTGGTTAGTTACATAATCTGGATACGGTGTACATGGGTGATTATCAAAAGTGTGACAAAAAATACAGAAAATCAAAAAGTGACAAAAAATACGGAAATTCAAAAGAGTGCTTCATTTGGGTGCAGCCAATGTATATCAGTGAAGGCGTTGTTACTAGTGATGAAAATTAAAGATTCAACATTATTTTATCCTTTTTAATTAATTTCTAATTAATTAATTAAAATAGTTTTTTCTTTTATTGTTCTTACAGTTACTGATTTTTTTTTTATGGCAGATTCAATAAAAATATTTTACCTTATCTGAAGCACTCATTTGAATAGTCAATCTTTTGATTTTTATTTAATTGTGTCACTCTTTTGATTTGTCACTTTTTTAATCACTATTTTAAGAGTGACAAATTATGTCACTCCTTTTGAACGACTCCCGGTGTACACATGAGGTGTTCAATATTCATGTAGGCTTGTCAACACTATCGGCTATAGTTGCTAGCCTACAGTCTTAATTTACGTATCTATACATGTGTCTGCAGCTAACCACCTCTAACCTTGTTCACTTAATATAAGAGAATACACAACTACAATGTCATTTTAATTTTGAGCAGATGTCACTTAAATAGCAGAAACAATTTGTTTACTTCTTTGTATTATTTTAAATTATAAGTATAAAATGATTTCTCACTTTATCTCAAGCTATACTAAAAAATCTGGAGTGGCCTACACTCTACTTTACTATAAGTAACTCAATGTCAAATTTCTTGAGTATATAAAACATAACGTCTCATTTAAGCATAACATAAATATCTAAATGGGATATAATTATTAGCATTGCATTCGTGAGGTAGTACAGATAGTGATTGAAGGACATATCAATTTATAAGCTTATTTTTGTACATCACAAATAATTTATTATTTGCAAATAATTTCATTAGTATAACTACAGCAGTAATATCATTTTTGAAAAACCAATGTGAACATTTCTTGAAACGAAATATTATCCTACAAGAGAACATGGCTATTGTTCAAATAGCCAGTAGATTTCTTACATCGTTTACTTAACATCCTTCTACATTGAATATTAATGTAAAATTTTCAAATTTAAAACAGTAAAATACCCTTTTTTTCTCTGAAAAACATCTTAAACAGCGAAGAAAATGTTGTTTTAAGGTGATTTGTTAATTAAAGATGTACGATAATTACAGTTATTAATCTCTAAACGAAAGATTTATATTTTGAATTATCTTTTACATTTTTGGTTTTTAACAGAATTATTATACTGGGAATTTTATGGCTTCTTAGTATTTAATAAGATCATTTTCCTTCCCCTTTGTCAAATAACATATATACGAATTTTTTTTTAATGAGTGTTATCATTTACCTGCACAATAATATTCCTCTTACATCTCTTATAAGTAAATAATATACTTTCATTTTTCCATTAGAAACATCAATTTTATCTCAGTGGATTTGCTCAAAAAATTTCTAAGTCAATGTAAACAATGTAAAAAAATACAAAAAATTCGACAAGTATAGCAGGTGATCTCTTAGTCTAGGATAAACAAAGAGTTTTTATATCGTTATTGCTCTTTTCCGTAATTGAAACTTCA
Source organism: Hermatobates lingyangjiaoensis (assembly GCA_026182355.1). Classification (NCBI taxonomy): domain Eukaryota; kingdom Metazoa; phylum Arthropoda; class Insecta; order Hemiptera; family Hermatobatidae; genus Hermatobates; species Hermatobates lingyangjiaoensis. The sequence goes on along the minus strand of JAPFBL010000182.1, from coordinate 252,043 downwards.
TGATTTTTTTTTATGAATTGCTAATTTGTCGTTCCATTTTTGGTCAAATTTTCATAATTTTTTAACGAGCCGTTTAGCGTCAAAAAAACATTTTCTGAAAACACAAATCGTACTCTAACGCCCCTTTAGCGAATGTAATTTTAGAAAAAAATATCTCAACTCATTGTCCATATAATGTTCTATTTATAGGCATAGTTTCATTCTTGTCCGTCAAACAGTATGGCTTGTATCGCTCTCACAAGGTTTGAGATTGATTTATAAGTCAAAATTTGTACATTTTATTGAAAAAAAAATATTTACTGTTGATATAAAATTTTGAATATATTTTTCGTTTGTTCCATTTGTAACCTCAAAGATAATGTCAAAATCTCAAAACTCTAGGGTTAGTAGTTTAGGAGAAATAAATATTTTAAAAAAAACGGTTTTTGGCAAAAAAGTGACTTTCCCATCATGCATAATTCTTCCCAAACAATAGGGATCTTCGTCTAAATGGGGCCCATTTTTGTGTAAAATATCAACTTGATCCATCAAAGATTCTGGACCGTAGCGTGGTAACAAGCAATGCTAACACACGCACCCACCCACCCACACACACACAGACATCATCGTAAAAACTTCATAAAACGACTTCTGGGACCTCAAAACATGTAATTCCGTCAAAATCTCGAGATCGAATTTTTTCACGATCACTATACTTTACTTATAGTAAAGTAAAAAGGTAGGTAAATGAAATTCATATTTCTTCTGTAGTAACGTGATTTGACGTTTTCATGGATAAAATTCAATAGGCTGTGCTTCTTTCGTGTTTCACGAACTGCTTGACGGCTGGGTAGGACAGACCAGAAGAGGTATTATTTAAGGCAGAGGTTCCCATAGTGGGTTTCTTAATGGACTGTTTTGGGTTCCGCGAAAAACATTTAGAAAAAAAATTTTACTAAAAATTTTTTAGTAGATGTGAATTATTCTGTGACATTTATGCTTATAAATCATGAAACCGAATAATGTGTATATCTGCTTATACACATAAGTGGAAGTGGTCAAAATTTTATTCATATTTGAATGAATCACTAGTAGTTTTTAGAGCTATCTGATTCCCGAATTCCCTTCTATTGCAAAAATAGCACTTCACAAATTGCTGCCACTTCCCACTACCTACTTATGTAAAACCGGATTTTCCTTTTATACTAAATTAAATACGGAAGTAGACTTAATGCTGGGGCTGACTTGAGAATCAAAGTCTCAACTATAAAGCCATAAATAATTACAAAATAAATATTACATTAAAATTGCTGATTTTTAATTAAAAGTTTTGAATTTTTTTTTCGTAAAATACACATTACAGTAATATTACTTTTTAATTGTTTATAACATACGTACTATTTATAAAGGTATATGAAAATATTTTTATTATGGTTGTATAAAATCATTAGAATCTAGAGTTCCCGGGAAAGTTACTGGAGCAAAAAGGGTTCCCCGTCGAAAAAAGTTTGAAAAACTCTGATTTAAGGTATTATAATATCAGTTAGAAACTTACATTATGTTTCTATATGAGAGGACTATTCCAATGATTACAAAGTTTCAGTGGATTGGAGCATTTCTTTATGCTTATCGCTCCAGTAATTGAGTCTGTTCCAAGAACGACTGTAACAGTGCAGTGTTGTCACTCATATTCTTAAGTCCTTCATCTATTTTGACTCCTGTACGAAGAGATAAACAACAGTTTTTCCATCATTATATTCACAAGTGTTAAGGTTAGATTATCTTCAAAAAATTGGTTATTTACATAACAGAAAGAAAAAGTGGCAAAGGAGTATACACTCTGATACAGCCATACAGGGGGCAGGTTCTCGAGGTGTAAATCAACGAAGTGCTTCAGAATATGGGTAACGACTCTGTACTCTTTGAATGCTTCTACGGTTCTAGATAAGCCAGAGTGAAGCTCTTTGTAAGGTAACCTGGAAAAAACTAGCTCGTTTAAATTTATAGGTATACATTTAAAACAATATGCATATAAGTTGTACATACTTTTTTTAGTAAAGTTAAGGTAGGGTGTTTAATAACACCCGCAAACATGCTGACTTTAAGAGATATATGGACGCTTACGTTTGTATGTGTTAATAAATAACTAATGTGACTTGCAGAGGACTCGGAGGAAGAGGAGTTTTTCGACTGCGCCAGCGATGACTCGGGGGTGGAAGAGTCGGAGGGTGGGGAAGGACGGCGACCAAGCTCAGCGAGCAGGCAGGCCGACCACGCACGCACCCACACCAGCGCAGGCTGGCCGGCTTATCCGCCGCACAACATCTCCTGTCTTCACGTCTTGCCAAAGAACTGCTTCAGGCTCATCTGGCCAGCGACTCTTCATTCCCGTCACTCAGGCAAGCAAACACATTCTCGCTGTCTTTCATGTTACCTTTGCCAAATGACGACTAACCCCCCCATCCCACGCTCAAGCTGCTTGGCTCTGGCCAGCGACTCTTCATTCCCGTCACTCAGGCAAGCAAACACATTCTCGCTGTCTTTCATGTTACCTTTGCCAAATGACGACTAACCCCCCCATCCCACGCTCAAGCTGCTTGGCTCTGGCCAGCGACTCTTCATTCCCGTCACTCAGGCAAGCAAACACATTCTCGCTGTCTTTCATGTTACCTTTGCCAAATGACGACTAGCCCCCCATCCCACGCTCAAGCTGCTTGGCTCTGGCCAGCGACTCTTCATTCCCGTCACTCAGGCAAGCAAACACATTCTCGCTGTCTTTCATGTTACCTTTGCCAAATGACGACTAACGCCCCCCATCCCACGCTCAAGCTGCTTGGCTCTGGCCAGCGACTCTTCATTCCCGTCACTCAGGCAAGCAAACACATTCTCGCTGTCTTTCATGTTACCTTTGCCAAATGACGACTAACCCCCCCATCCCACGCTCAAGCTGCTTGGCTCTGGCCAGCGACTCTTCATTCCCGTCACTCAGGCAAGCAAACACATTCTCGCTGTCTTTCATGTTACCTTTGCCAAATGACGACTAACCCCCCCATCCCACGCTCAAGCTGCTTGGCTCTGGCCAGCGACTCTTCATTCCCGTCACTCAGGCAAGCAAACACATTTCTCGCTGTCTTTCATGTTACCTTTGCCAAATGATGACTAACCCCCCCATCCCACGCTCAAGCTGCTTGGCTCTGGCCAGCGACTCTTCATTCCCCTCACTCAGGCAAGCAAACACACTCTCCCTGTCTTTCATGTTACCTTTGCCAAATGACGACTAGCCCCCCATCCCACGCTCAAGCTGCTTGGCTCTGGCCAGCGACTCTTCATTCCCCTCACTCAGGCAAGCAAACACACTCTCCCTGTCTTTCATGTTACCTTTGCCAAATGACGACTAGCCCCCCATCCCACGCTCAAGCTGCTTGGCTCTGGCCAGCGACTCTTCATTCCCCTCACTCAGGCAAGCAAACACACTCTCCCTGTCTTTCATGTTACCTTTGCCAAATGACGACTAGCCCCCCATCCCACGCTCAAGCTGCTTGGCTCTGGCCAGCGACTCTTCAGATTGTATTCTCGAAATGTCATGTGTTATTAATATTACAACTCAGGAAGGACTATCGAAACATAATATACCATGTCTTTGATCTTGTCACCATAAAAGGACTTTCGAAGAAATATATAATGCCATTGTCTAGGTATATATATATATATTTGTCAGAGTATTTTGTGGGTGTTGATTTTATAAACGTGTTTACCTGTTTCAAATATTGAATATTAGTTACTATAGCAATATAACATTGGATGGTATTCCAGCTGTAGCTCCTTCGTATAACTCATAAAGAATTATGAATTTTTGTACTTATAATAGTTATCATAGTTAATGAATAAAATTTGATTGTGTTTTAGGGTGATGTTCCAAAGACGGAGGATCAGCTGGAGGAAGATGAGGAGGCTCTGTTGAAGTTGGGACCTGGCGCAGAAGGCTCCCTTATGAGGGCCAAGTTGATGTCTGTATCGTTACTCTCTGACATGGAGGCTTTCAAGGTATGACCAACACGTCTTGTCAAACTGCCTAACTAGAGAAAACCTACTCTCTTTGTATCAAAAAAAAAAAAATTCTTCAAAAACTTGACCTATTGAATTAATATATTGTGATATAGGCAGATTAAGGTATTTAAATGATAAAAACATTGTATGTATGGACATGGCGTCATATCCACTCTATACAGCTGAGTGGCTTTGTTGTCATAGAGGGGTAGAGCTGCGAGTGGTAGAAAAGGAGAACTTCCTCCGATCACAAGTAGCTGTGGATGCCTCACCCAAACAGCTAATGACGCTGTAGACGACATTTTAAAATATTTAAAGTGTTAGAATGATGAAGCAGATGAACTCTGACGGTTCATCAGCAGGTCACTAATCCTAAAGTTGTTATATTAACGACAAATGAACGAAGAAGTTAGCCTAAATGTGGATAATTTAGCCACAATGCGAACAAATCCGTAAGGACTCTGGATCCCTATAACAATATTACGGAGGGTTCAGTTTAGCTCAGTGGTTAACGTAATCGCTTCTGGGCTGGTAGTCCGGAGTTCGATCCCCACCTGGCCCTCGATTTATTCACGCGGAAGGTGAATAAATCTGTGTATGTCATCCCTCAGAGGACGTCGGACCCGAACCTATACAATATCAGGTACTTGTTAAAGATCCCTACTCGAAATGCATTTGAGTTAGGCAAAATTTAGGACTCCCAATGTAGAATCACCGATCAAGCAAAAAGTCGGTAAACGGCTAACGTTATCAACCTAGGGGATCGATTTCAACAAAACAAAAAAACTAATACAGCTTGAACTCCTTTAATCCGGTTTCTTTCATCCGGTAACACCTGTAATCCGGCAAAATTTTTAATTTCAAAACATGAAAGTGTTGCTAGTTATTTACCGTGCTAACAAAAAAAGAGTTGCAGTATCTGAAGGTACCCGTGAAAGTGTGTAAGTGTAACATCATAATTGTGCATGTTAGTGAATTAATAGTCTGTAATTGACATATTGAATGTACTATTACTTGTTTTAATTTTTTTGCTTTATTCATTTTAATAATCCAAAAATCCGACTATTAATTTAATATCAATCAAAATAAATATGAATATTCTTTTAATTAAACATAGTATTACCAATTTGTATCTCATAATATAATCATTAATTATATTAATCATATGATTAATGATTTATATTAATCATAATATTACCAATGTTACTAAATGATAGTGATCTCCAAGAAAATATTAAGAAAACATAAGTTAAGGTTTCATTCCTGATTATTGCAGGCAGCCAATCCAGGTGCGGTCATTGAGGACTTCATACGGTGGTACTCCCCTAGGGACTGGATTGAGAAAGATGAAGTCGACGAGGCAGGACAGAAAACAGGTGGTCACTTTAAATTCAACTCTCGAAAAATTATCAAATATTTGCCTTTATCCAAAATTAGTTAAGGTTTAAATTAAATTTTTGTTTATATTAATTATGTTCTTTTATTATTCCTAAAGTTAAATTTAGATTTGTTGTTGCTAAAAATTGTTTAAATATATATGTTAATTTATAAAGTAATATGTTGTTTTTTAATCGACGATGCGACGTAGTTTATTAAATTAATTGAAACAAAAAAACTATTTCATAATTGTAGGGTAAAAAGCTAATGAAATGGTCTCCACATATAGAAATTTAATCGTATAAACAACGCGTTTCGAACACGTAGTGTTCTTTTAAATAAAATAAAAAAGAGAGTACATTTTATTTTGTACCATTTACTTTATACTATAGATATATTTATTTATTTATTTTATTTATTTTGACATACCGTCAAACAGTATGGCTTGTATCGCTCTGACAAGGTTTGAGATTGAATTCTAAGTGAACATTTTTACATTTTAGTGAAAAAAAAAAAAAATATTTCCTGTTGTTTTAAAATTCTGAATATATTTTTCGTTTGTTGCATTTGTAACCTCAAAGATAATGTCAAAATTTCAAAACTTAGGGATAAACTCTAGGGTTATCAGTTTAGGAGAAATAAATGTTTTTTAAAAAACGGTTTTTGGCAAAAAAAGTGACTTTCCCATCATGCATAATTCTTCCCAAACAATAGGGATCTTCTTCCCTATGGAGCCCATTTTTGTGTAAAATATCAACTTGATCCATCAAAGATTCTGGACCGTAGCGTGGTAACAAGCAATGCTAACACACTCACCCACACACACATACACAGACATCATCGAAAAAACTTCTTAAAATGACTTCTGGGACCTCAAAACATGTAATTCCGTCAAAATCTCGAGATCGAATTTTTTCACGATCACTATACTTTACTTATAGTAAAGTGAAAAGGTTTTAAATAAAAACCGAAATGTTGGCAATGCGAATTTAATTTGAACCTGAAGAACTGACCGAGTCCTGATAAACTTTAATTTTGCTTCTACTTCACGGTTCACACTTATATCAATATATACTTATTTATAAAAGTATCGACCGTGGAATAGAAATAAAAATAAAGTTTATCGGGACGCGGTCAGTTCTTCAGGATCAAATTAAACTCTCATTGTCAACGTTTCGGTCTTTATTTAAAACCTTTTCATAGGCCTACCTTTTCGAATAACCGTTTCATAGCCTTTTAAGAGGAAATATAAGAAATAATATAATCATTCAAAAATCAAACATACATAACAGTGTAATTAGTTACAATTAAGTAATTACAATTGAAATTTTGACTATAGGTTAGTGAGAAAACTTACAGAAGTATAAATTTTGAAACAGAAAAACTAAGTATTACATTACAAAGAAAAATAGTATTTGGATTTTAACAACAACTGTATCTGAATGTACAGTGAACATGTGACACTGAACTGAAATAACCAAGCAAGGTAACCTTGCTTTTTAAAAATTATGTAACTTTTATTTATTCGGGTGTGTTAAGTTAAACATTGTTGATAGATGAAAAAAAAAGTAAAATTGTGTTAGTGTCTTTTTGGTGAAATTTGGTTACCTTGTTTGGTTATTTCAGTTCAGTGTCACATGTTCAGTATATCTAGTCGGTAGAGTCACCTCTGTCAACATGACATATATTTCCTGAGCTCCACATTCCCTCAGAACATAAAAGTGTTGTCAGTTTTACATCAGCTTCTCCATGTTCAGGTTCACTCGATACATTTTTACTTTACTATAAGTAAAATACTATAGTATACTATAAGTGTGTGTGTGTGTGTGTGGGTGAGTATGTTAGCATTGCCTGTTACCACGCTACGGTCCAGAATCTTTGATGGATCAAGTTGATATTTTACACAAAAATAGGCCCCATAGTGTAAAAATTCCAAACATAGTGATGATCCCTATTGTTTGGAAAGAATTATGCATGACGGGAAAGTAACTTTTTTTGCCGGAAACCTGTTTTTAGAAAACATTTTTTTCTCCTAAACTGCTAACTCTAGAGTTTTGAAATTTGGGTATTATCTTTGTGGTTACAAATAGAATAAACGAAAAATATAAATTTCATAATTTTAAAACAAAGAGTAATATTTTTTATTTAATAAAATGTAAAAATTTTGACTTATAATTCAATCTCAAAACTTGTGACTCGTGACTTGTGACTTGTGAGTGTACAAGTCATACTGTTTTTGACGGATCAAATTGAAACTATGCCTAAAAATTGATCATTATGTGAAGAATGAGTTGAAATATATTTTTTTTAAAATTACATTCGGCAAAGAGGCGTTAAAGTACGATTTCTGTTTTCAGAAAATGTTTTTTTGACGCTAAACGGCTCATTAAAAACTCATGAAAATTTGTTCAAAAATGGAACACAAAATTAGCAATTTATAAAAAAAAATTCACGAAATTTCAATGACGGCAAAGAGCAATAAAGCTATAAAAACTGTTTGTATATCCTAAACTAAGGAATCACCTGCTATACTTGTTGAATTTTTTATATTTTTTTACATTGTTTACACTGACTTAAAATTTTTTCAGTGAATTCACCGATATAATATAATGTTTAGAGGTATAATGAAAATTTTTAAATGATTTAACGACTTATATGTGATGTAAGAAGAATAAAATTTGTATATGCAAAAAGTCAAAAACAATAGAGCATATGACACATATAATCTGTGATCCTTTTTATAGTATGATGGGTTTGTCTAACAAATTATTCTGATCAATCTTTATGTTGCACAATTCTACGAAGCTTAATATCAGATGCTGATTTTTTTACGTTTATGAATAGTTTTTGGAATGAACTTTTACGTCCTATAGAATGGTTTCTATGTTTTTGTCTAATTTCCAGTTTTTTCACTATTCTAGTCTAATAGTTCATACCATTATTTTTAAAAATTTTAAGCTTCCAGTTTTTAAATTTAAAATTATTCAGAGAAGTCGGCTTTGAACTTGATTTAAGAATGCAAAGGTGGCTAATTACCAATGTATTTTTTCTCAATATACATTTACAGCAACCTTATAACAGAATAGTTATTATGATTTTTTAATTATATATTATTTTTTATTTATGGTTTTTTATGATTTTTGACAACGGGAAAGAAAAGTGAGTTTTTAAAAAACTCTAGTATGCCATGAAATTCCCTGTATAATAATTTGATAAAAGATCAAAAATGTAGAACATTATTCAGAATTAAAAATTTTTTTAAAAAATAATAAATGAAATTATCTTACATCTTAAATTAAAAATTATCTGAAAACGACATTATTTCTGACATATTTTTGACGTTTCAGACAAAAACTTTGTAATGTTTTTAAAATATTAAAAATATTTTCAAGTTCTAAATGGGAAAATTTGTCTTAAGTATGAAATGTAGAAGGAGGTCAGATAATCTATGTAAGAGGTCCACCGGTTATTGGAGCAAAAGCCATGCTCTCTTGTAGGAAATTCTTTCGTATGAGCAAAATTTCACTTTGGCTTTTCACAATGTTATTACTGCTGTAGTTATGTTAATGATTGTATATCCATTAATTGTGTGACATACAAAAAAGGTTTATCTATTGATAAGTGGATCAATCACTATCTGTACTACCTCAGGAATGAAAGACTAATAAACATCTCCCATTTAGACGATTATATTATGCTTAAATGAGACATTATATATTATATACCCAAGAAGTTTTATATTAAGTTTACTTATAGTAAAGTTGAGTGTAGGCCACTCTAGATTTTTTTTATTTGTACCTTAGTCCTGTTATTGTGGTCTGGTTGAGACTGGTTTTTAAACAACGAAGCCTCTGTCGTTATGTTGAGGCCTCACATTCCCTCAGTATGCACAAATCTTGGCAATTGACATTAGTTTCACTGTGTCACCAAATGTCGTCAATTGGCTCGCTGTGACTTCTCTCTTTTCTTCCTCGTGTATAAACGGAAAATTTGAGATTGTAGGTAGGTATGACAATCTATTACATATAATTTTTTATTTAGTTTTGAACTTCGTTATGCATATATAAAATATAGTTCACAGAAGGAGTTCTTGAGGATTTTGGTCATAATGACCAAATTCCTCAAGAACCCATTCTGTGAATTTGAAAAATCAGTGGTCGAGAAGCTGTATTAATATATATGCCTCCAATATATTTATACAGTGCCTCTGTGATAATAGAAAAGTGAAAAAGTTGTAAGGCCTTTCCATCAAAGAACTTTCTTTGATGATTCATTCATTGTGTCACTTGAAATTTCTTCTTGATTGCCCCCCCCCCCCCCCCCCCCCCAAATGAACGTGTGATGTTTCTCTATTTTGTTAGTAATTCAAACAAAAAAAAATTGGCCAGTTGGTATCAGTTTTAGCCAACAGTTATTAATGAGCTAAACATGACTATAAACCTGAATTATTATTACAGAATATTTTTAAACTAATGTTTTCGAAGGTTGTTATCACAGTTTTTTTTTAGCTTACATTATTATGTATTAACTAAAAAAGAAAGAGAAATTACAAATAGTTCCAAGTCAAGTTTAAAGCTAACAGACTGAAGCAGAAGTGAGATGATAAAAGTAGGTAGTATAGGAAATGACCTGCCTGAGCAATGAACCCTCAGAAGTCCTAGTATTAATTCTTATTTTTCTAATTATTTCAAAGTTGTTTCAAAAATCTTATAACTAGGGATCGTATTTGATCGATAATTGTAAACATTACTATTTAAATTCTCTTCCTTGCTGTACAAAGCTTCAGTTTTTAACTGTCTTTTGACACCACTGTTGCAGTGTATCTCTGTTGAGTTTGTTTCCTAAGTACTCTTCAGCATTGTTTTATTATTTCCGGAAAGATCGAAATCCAAACTCTTGATAGCTTAGTTGTAGTCATGTCAATGTTTTCTTGATTTACTACGCTACTTTTGTCCAGTACAGTTTTTAGTATATATTGGTAAACTAGATGGCCACGTTTAAGCTTAAGAGGGTGTCTATTTTCGGATTTTAGAAATTAATAAGTCCCTGGCTTGTTATTTATATATCTGATGGCAAATCCTAGCCTGCTTTCTTTGTTTGTGTTTCTATAACACATTGAAAGTTTCTTTTTGAGAGCATGTACATCTTTTGTATATCCACTGTTCATATATTTATGAGCATATCTAATTGGGGATATTTTGTTAGAAATTAATTAGTTTGTAAATTAATTAATTAGTCTCTGATATTTTAGTTTATATATCAAATTAAAACTCTAGTGTTCCTTCTTCTTTTGTGGTATTACATTATTAGAGGTTTCTTATCTGAGAACTTGATCATCTAGTTATATAGCAAAGGTGAACAAATGAATAGATTGGCCAGGAGCCGAGGTTTATTAATTAGTTTGTTACAGTAATATTATTAAAAAGGATATTTCATCTTAAGAGAGAATTAATGACATACCCAAAAGATGTGGTGATGAAATATTTTCTAGTTGTTTTCACTGGACCAATCCTTCATCACCACATTCTTTGGGTATGTCATTAACTCTCTTAATTGAATTTTATTATTTCACTCTAATTTTGTCACTGATTAGTTATGATTTGTGTTACAGTGTCTTCCTGATAATGAACCCGAAGTGTTCGAAACGCATTGTTGTTAGTATAACATGTTAAAATTCATTAAAATAGGACTAAAACTGGTGAAAAAAAACAATAATATAATTGTGATAATTATTATTAAAATTATGATTAAATGTTATTATTATGTTATAATTATGTTATTATAATGCTATTTATAAAGAAAAAGATTATTGATTTATTAGTAAAATTTCAAGAGATCAGAACATTTGATATGGAGTACCATCAATGGGTGTCATTTTTGTATGTAGCATGTATCACTGTCATTTGTTACGTCTCTAAGGATAGTTGTAATATAATAATAAATAAATAAAAAAGGATAGCGAAAGGTAATAGGTTGTTGTGGCAGGGGAGCTGAGTTCACGGATGCAACTGCCTGGGAACACATGGCTGGAGGTGTGGAGCGCTGCCCGAGCAGTCCCTGCGAGGAAACAAAAGAGACTCTTTGACGACACCAGAGAAGCAGAGCGTGCTCTACACTTGGTCGAAACGGCTCTGCCTTCAGAGGCCGGCCGACTGCTCCTGCCTGTACTTCTCAATGCTGCCACTAACCGCTTGTCAGACGAGGTGCGCCGGCTAGCCTGCCCCAGCCTCCTTGCAGGACTTGATCGTCTTAGCAGGAAAACCCTCAACAGGTCACGCCAGAGCACTGGTGATATTTACATGTATCAGGTTAGTATGACAGCTCCTTTTGTCTGTTTATTTTGACATACATTGTGCTACTGAGCTACAACGCAATAAACATGATCAGGGAGAACTTTGTACCGGGCTGTGAGAGAACTAATGTTAAAACTCATATTTTAAAATGAGTTAAAATATTTTAACCAATGTTAAAAAACATATTTTGGAGTTCAACAAAAAATTTAGAAACTAACAATGAAATGTACTGAAATTTTCTATTTTTACTATAAATAATGGTATACCCAGTTAAATTAAATATGTTAAACTGTTATATAAGTGCAATTTCTTTTAAATTCAAAGTTTACTGATTTCAAAGAACTGAAGTTAGAAGATCTTTTTAGATAAGTTATGAGGTGAAATGATTAGAAAAGAAGAAAAGTGTGCAAAACAATCTAATCAGTAAAATAAAATTAATTCTCTGTTATTTCCCGTACTTTTTTGTTTACGCAACAATTGTTGCTGGGGGATATATTCTTAACTGTATGTCTGCATAATTAAATTGGTTTATAATTATCTACAAAGTTTTTCTACTTTTATTGTAAATGAAAATCATCCTGTGTCTCAAGAATGTTTTCAGTTTGATTTTTCATTTTGTTTTCCTGGTCCTACAGCTGCCTGCAAGTCTTTGAGTAATAAGACTTATTTACTAGTAAGTAAACAACTACCAGTTTACCAGGGAAACAACTAGTTGTTTTTACTGGACCAACCCTTCAGCACCACATCCTTGGTGTCTTCCTGATGATGAACACAAAGTGTTTGAAACGCGTTGCTGTTGTTGTTGAATAAAACTTCATTTGTGTGGAAACGAAATAAAAAGATGTTTGCATTCTCTTTCTTTATCTAATAAATCTCCAAAACTTTATGCTATCATGTCACTTTATGTCAAATATATTATCTTATGAAAAAATAAACTTTGCAAAAGAAAAAATGAAACTCTGAAGATAGAGAAATGAGAAAAACTTGAGGATATGAAGTAAAAAGGGGCTCAGAATTGTCTAGAGTTAGGTAGTATACTTATTGTCAGGAATTAACGTTATTGTTATAGTTCAATAGAATATAATATTTTTTTCATTATTATCTACAAAGTGTAGATTGAAAACCCCTGTCAGTCAAGAAGTTAAGAATTAGAATTATGAAATGTGTTTGTACAGGACATGATAGGGGACATTGTGCATCTGGAGGGATCAGTGGCACAGGTCAAGTCCTTGGAATACAAGTTCCAAACTGAATGCAGCAAACTGCCGCTGATCGGGGACTTAGTGGCAGGCACCGAGGTCACTCTACCAGATGGTCCGAACAGTCCTATAGCATCCCGAATCAGGCTCATGTTTGCAGAATCCTACAAGGTAATCCATTTCAGAACTCTGTCGGCTTTTATAAATTGATTTCCATCATTGATGCAACCATTGCATCGGCTCTTCCACGCTTTTCACACACGTGAACCTGATCACATTTCTGAGTGTTTCCTTCCTAGGCATGCCAGATAATGCTCCAAGCTTGATCAAAATTAACCAATCAGTGTGTCTTTTTATGAGGAACAAACATAGAGACAAGCTTATTTCATACACTCACATACAAATCATAAATTTCATATTAGAGTCATTATTATTAACCATAGTAGTACTTTTACTTCTACTATGTGGTTACATCAACCTAGTGTTTTGTTCCTGAACTCATTTGTATACCTCTATGGGGTAACCTTTTCTTCCGATTTCTACCTCTTACGCTTTTTTAAAATAACTCTGTTACATTAATTGTGCAACCTGTTATAATGTGGTATTTACTCATACTGGGGAATGCGGGTAATTGGGGGCAGAGCAGGTAATTAAGAATCTATTTTATTTATAAAATCAAGAATCTATTATATTTATAAATTAGAACATGTTTCTGTATGTTGTTAAAAGTTAAGGATTAATTAAGCCATTTTAATACTATTCCCATGTTATCACTCAATAGTGTCAGATATTGTATTCAATTTTAATTAATTCACCCCGATGTTTGTAAAGCTCATATATGCATATATTTTTTAGGTGTAACCTAAAGAAGAACTTGAAGTGTTGGAAACCCGTTGTTAGATTTTTTATAGTCAACTTTTTTGTGTGGAGTATAATACTTTCCCCAATACAACACTGTAACCTCCCTACTCTCAACACAACACCGTATTTCCCTAGGAATGTTAGTCAGTCCTGTCACTCTGACCGGGACTACTTAATTAGCCGGCTAATTAGGCTTATTAGACTAATTTCAAAATATCAACTCTCTTCAGTTAGTAGTTTAGAAGAAAAAATATTGGATCGAAAACCATTGAACCCGCCAATTGTGTTTTTAGAAATTATAAATTCCCTATTAAGTATTGTCTTATTATAGATAATAAGATCTATATTATATAGACAATAGATATTGCTTGATTCAATTTTCGCTAGTTTTGAATATTGTGTGGTAATATGACACTATAAGTACTGCTATAAAGCTCTCCACATTAAAGTAAATTAAGTAATTAAATTGGTTGCCTCTGAGTTGGATATACGTTTACTCAACAACCACATTATTGAAAATCAAAAAATTAAACTCTTTGTTAATGAGCTTGCTAGTAATACAATTACTGATAGTAAATTTGAGTGTAGACCACTAGGGTTTTTCTAATATATTCTCTAAAATGAAGTTCCTTACATTAATCATTGCGACGTTTACTAGTTATTAATATTCATATTCCCTGTTAGTTTCAGTTTTGAAAATAATGCATAACATAAATCTGTTTTTTTGTTGCAATGTTGCGCATAAATTTGTTTTCAATGTTGCGCGGCTTTTTGATGAATGTTTGTACGTAGTGAAAGCCAATTGTAAACAGACTGAAAGTATTATATCCAATAATATTATTAATAAGTCTATTAACATAACTTAAGAAAATCAAGTTATGTTAACCATCACATAAATTCCAACTTGTTTGTTTATTTTTGTTTTAGTAATAAGATGTTTGTTTTGACACATAATGACAATAAGAGTGTTATATTTTTATCAGATAAATTGTTTAAACTATTACTAAAACATGCTGGCAGTTGAAAGATAAACAAAAATAAATTGTCTAAAATATGTCAGAACTTTTTTTTTTATTATTTCATTTTTCAATTCAACATGTATTACATATATCATTTACAGGTTATATACAATAATTATTACTGTTATAGTATAACGGTTTCTTCAAACGAAATGAACATTTTCTTATTTTTTGACTTAAAGAATATAAAACTAACTTAATTGAAGTAAACATATATTTCTTTATAAAGTAGACATATAAAGGTTCAACGCTGTACTTAAATTTGACATTTTGTTTATAATATTGTTTTTGGTAGGTTAATAAGTCTCGTCTCGTCGCCACAAACCTTCCTAATAATAGCCAATCTTTGTGGGTTCCTCTGACACCAAATCATAAACCAAGTGTTCAGGAGATTGGTGTACCCAGCCTGTGATGAGCTAGGAACTATTTTTAATCTATACAGGTGTTCATTAAATGGCCCATGACCCGTTGTGTATTGGGATGATTTATCATTTATTTCAAAATGCTTCATTGAAGTAAATTTACTCCTAAATTATGAGGAAAATAATCCTTTGAAGTTCTTTGATTTTTTTGACCACATTTATTACCTTTGAGTTACTGTTTCCTTGATGACGTCATAGAGGTGTTTTTCATGTGGAAAATCGAAGGTCTCTTTGACTGTACAACCGCTGATTCTTTCTCAATAACTCCTGCGTTATGTCTTGACCTTTTCGTGAAAAGTAAAAAGAAAAAAGAGGGACAACAGTTTGGCCAAGACATTTAAACAAAGTAGTTTAAAAACAAAAGATAATGCTTTATTAGTATGCCCCCTGAACAAGTGCACCTAAGGACCTGAAGAAGGAGAAAGGATGTCCTGAATGTTCATTCAGGGAGCCTGAATGAACATTATCAATGATTGTGAAGATTCTGCAAAGAAGAGAACTGATGCACCTGCTGACTAGGCAGCAAATTTGCCTTTGGGACACTCAACAAAACCATAGAAAATTTTTACCGCTGGACCCAGCAAAAGTGCTGAGCTTCTTGGAGTCGTTGAAGCTAACTGCTGGGGGTACTTTAGTACAGAAGGGAGGGAAATATAATAATTTTTTGTTAAGACGCAATGCTGTAGTCACCCTCAAATAATAATTAAAAAAAAAAATGTAAAATAAGAGACGTTTATTAGTGTTCTAAAGTGTAAGAGATATTCTGTTGTTGAAGGTTGAACAGATGTTGGATTATGAGGAGAGCGCCTCTGGAGAGGAGCAGGCCCAGCAGAGTCAGGAGGCAGAGGGCAGTGTGTGGAAGAGTGCGTATATGAAGCCTGCATTGAAGAACTACATTCTGAGGGAGAAAGGCAAAGGAAACAAGCTCGCTGTCTGCCTCACCAACTCTGACATCACCATGGCCTCTGCCCTCGTCCAAGACACTGTCTTCTTCTAACTTAACTTATTTTATTATGTTTATATGAAATCTTAACTTTTTTATTATTTTTTGTAATACCATCGATATATCATTACTAAGTAAAAATATTCCTTTGAAGAATTAAAATGAAATCAACCCGAAGTATCGAAATCATAAAAGTAGGTTCATTAATTTTTATTGCAGTAGAAATACCATCAAACTTCATACTGGTATTGGAGTCGCTCGATTGGTTTTATGCGTTCTCCATCATGTAGAAACTAGTTCCTCTCAAAATCATGAAAATTGCTTAATACCCGGGGAGTAAATTTTATTTTTCATAAAAGATCATTAAATGAAGGTGTGTTTTTTTACGATATTATATTGCAGAAACTAACCTACTCAGTGGCAAAAAAACATTTTGTATACTTGAATCGCTACGAAGCCGTAAGTCTCAGTAATCTAATTTCTTATTGATGTTTAACTAACTAACGTGTTTTTTTCACTTGTTGTTTTATAAAAATGGGTATTTATTGGCTACGTGATAGTCAGCTGTTAATTAATTTCTAGAAAAAAAATTCTAACATAAGGTTGATTCTTAAAAACAATTATTTTTATTAAATTTAAATGTAACTAACTACATTATTATTTACTTCAAGAGATATCAAAAATAGAAATGACTTTATTGAAGATGTGAATAATTTGGAGATAATTTTAGTTTTTTTGAATAAATTCGAATATTCTGTTAAACCAGTGAAGAAAAAAAAAAGATCCTTCACGTTTATTATTACAAAATAATATGATCAACGAAAAATCGTATTTTTGTTCTGGTTTTCAAGTGCAATGAAAAAAACCATTGAGATATATTTTAATAAAAGAAAATATTATTCCCTTAAAAAAAACTGCTACTGAAAAACTAAGACTTGAAGAAATTAAACGTGTATTTAATTCCAGTTATATATATTTGCAATATGTCTTTTAAAGTAGAATATGTTTTAATTTATCTTTCTTAATGATTAACCGAAATGGAATACATTTTTTTTGTTGTTTAAAATATTTACAATTTGTTAATGTTGTTTAAAAGATACGTTTATTGTTTCGACAGTTATTATATTTATATTTTGAATAAATCATAAATAAAGTGCTGAATGTTGTTTATTTATTTTCAGTGATGTTTATATTTAGTTGTTTATTTTTAACATAAAAGGTTGATTTACTCCTAGCGTACTCTGATGTTGCAAATCAAGCATCAGAGTAAATTGTCATAATTTTTTTATGATATCTGATAGAAGTATTGTTTTTATTTGTTAAATGGTTTGTTTTGAATATTCCGCAGCAGTATTACATTTAATTAATTTAGTAATTAATACGCATACAGTAATACACGTATACAAATGCATGCATTAATTTGGTACTGCTTATTACATTTTGCATAACTTAACAATATAAAAATAATCCTGTAATGATTTATTTTTTTATACATGGCAATATGATGAAAATTGATCTATATATACATCATATAGAAATCTGAACTCGAGTACAATTCTAATTTTTTATTATATTCCAAAAAATTTTATAGTTATTAAATAATTATGTATATGTTATGTAATATTAATAATGGTTTTATTTAATAAATTTACCATTATTAAATTTACTTATATAAATGCGTCATAACTCGTGATCGTTAGACATTGATTTTTATAATACTATGACGATGTTTACTAACCTCTATGGTACTAAAAATATGAATGCCTCTATATTATTCAAAGGTGAAAGGACGGCCAAAAATGTAGACTTATCCAAGAAATCGAATTATCTTAGTCGTATGCTATGTATTGATAAACCCACAGACTAATTTGAATTGATCAAAATTGGTGTTTACCAATTGTTTACATTTTAAAATTCTTTCGTTAGTAATGCTGGTATTCTTACAGACTAGATTCGTACTAACTTTAGCCCGATGATGTTTCATTTGTTTGCAAACAATTTCAAGAACTGGGTACTGTTGACTTGACATAACTATTTTTTTCTTATTAGGTAATATTATCGGTCCTAGCACCTGAATTTGTTTGTACTTCATTCCATTTTGATGAAATTAAGAACTCCAATTAGTTAATAGTAATTATTGAAAACGGTATTCTTTCCTAAAGTCATGGGTATATTTTGTCATATACAACAAACATGAAATCCTTAAGTGTTTTATTCTTTTAACCATTAAATAATGTGTTTCAAGAATTATCAAAACTTCTATTGAGGGAAAAATATTTAAAATTTTAATTGAAAACCATGTTTTTTTCCCCAATAGTGGCATAAAAAAATGATTTCTTATTTAATCGGGAGAATGAGATACTTGTTTTAATAAGTAGTCGATGATTTTATTGCTACTTTGTTCTAAGAATATTTATTTGGTAATAAATAGAGAAAAAGGTGTATTATAAATAAAACCACTTTTATGTCGGAGAGCAAAATTTCTCTCTCTGAAAAGCCTAAATATATCAATCTTTACATTTTCCTGTAAACATGATTCGACTGTAACCTTTACTGCATGATGACACTTTCAATTAACCGAAAGCACTTGATTAAAACCTCAACAGGTAGCACCAGTCCCAGATAAAATTGTTCAAATCAGCCGATACGTCATGCAGTTAAGATCCAACTTAAGTTAATCATTAATTAAGATAATTTATTTTAATTAAAAACTTTTTTTCAAAACGAACAGATAGAATCATTGTAATAAAAGTGTTACCCCTTATAGAAAAATGACAGGCATTGAATGTAAACAGTTTTTAAGGAACAATGAATTCCTTAAAATAACTTTATTGAAGGAATCATTATGACTTGCAGTGAAGGTCAAATATAAAGAAGAATGTTTGATTAAATCCCACAAACGCCTTCTATCAGACTAATTTGTGCAGTTAAACAATTAGTTCACTTGGGAATTTATTTCAGGTTTTGGAATGTATATTTGTGAAGAAGAATAGTGAATAGAAGTATTCTTCACTATTGTCTGATAATTCAAGAACGCTATCATTTATGTATTTGTATTAACACAAAACACATTGTTTTCTTTGTGTTTTGAGCGACTTATTTTAAACATCAGTTGGATTTACTTATAAAAATTTAAGTATGTATTGATACACTTGAACAAATGTCAAAAATAGAAATCATTTTATTGAAGACGTTGTGAATAATTTGGAGATAATATAATTTTCCGTTAAAAAATGTTTTATTCGAAGGTGAAAGGACGGCCAAAAAAGTAGACTTATCCAAGAAATCGAATTATGTTAGTCGTATGCTATGTATTGATAAACCCACAGACAAAATTGGTGTTTACTGAAATTATTTATCCAATATCGAAATTACATTCGATACAAATCTTCTTAAGGGATTAGGAAAAATTTGTAATATAAACAAAAAGAAATACTAAGAAATGAGCCTATTCAAATGTAAAAACAGAAACATGTTAACTATTACTGGTATTACGACTAAGGTAATAATGAAATTAATAAATAATCTGTTTCTAAATATGAATTCTTGTTTAAATTATTTTGTTAAAATAAGTTATTTAGAAACTTGGGTCCGCTCAATTCTAAAAATACAGGAATTTGGCCTTGCATTGAAAAACTTTAAAACTTATAGAACACTTATAAACCTGGATTAGATAGTGACACCATATTACTATACATCAGTTTCTCAAACTTTCTTCGACGTTGAACACTTTTTGCTTCAATAACTTTCTCGGGAACCCCAGATTCTAATGATTTTATACAATCATAATAGAAATATTTTCATATGCCTTTATAAATAGTATGTATGTTTAAAAACAATTAGAAAGTAATATTAGTGCAATGTGTATTTTTCGAATAAAAATTAAACTAAAGGATTTTAATATTTTCTACAAGTACATGACACTTAAAACAGAATTACTAGCAATTTTAACACTAAGTTTATTTTGTAATAATTTTTTGCTTTACAGTTGAGAGTTTGATTCTCAAGTCAGCCCCAGAATTAAGTCTATTATGGCATTTAGTTTTTATGGCAGTATAAAAGGAAAATCCGGTTTTTCAGATTTTTCGGACATAAGTAGATAGTGGGAAGTGGCAGCGATGTGTGAAGTGCTATTTTTCCAATAGAAGGAAATTTGGGAATCAGATAGTTCCAAAAAATTACTTGTGGCTAATCCTGAATAAAATGTAAGTAGATATACACATTATTCGGTTTCATGATTAACAGAAAACACAGAATAAATCGGTACCCACTAAAAAAAAAGAAAATTTAGAAAAATGTTTTTCAGAGAACCCCGGACAGTCCGTTAAGGAACCCACTTTGGGAACCTCTGCTATTGATGACCCATGATAACCTAACATACTGGTTTGCTCTTGGAGGCTTTCCTCACAAATATTCAAGCCTAAAAACGGCATATTTGCAAATTAACATATGTAACTGAACAGATTGGTTTAATAGAAAACATTTTGTAGAATTTAAATATTCTTCATTATAATTGGACCTTTATTACAAATTGTTAGAAATAACTTTTCTTACCTTCCCCAATATAACTTCTATCATATAATTCCTATTTTGCTACCTACCAGAATTCCTATAATTCCTATTTATTATCATATATTCCCATAAATCTTAATCATCATAAATTTAAAAAAAAAACATAATACAGTTTAATATCTTTATTCACAGTTTATTCACACTGGTCCATATAAGCTCAAATTAATATTTGTTTACAAATACGTAAATGAAAGAAAATAAATCAGGGGTAATACTTAAACAGACCATCTTATCAGGTAAAATACAATAATTTAATTTCGTTAAAATAACAGACTTTGGAACAAGCATAATACAATAAAACAATGTATATATCATAGAGATTATTTAACAAAAATATAACAAAATACCGATCTGTACAGATAGAAAAATATTGATTTTTAGGTAATAAAGTGGGTGCAAGATGCTTACTTGGGCTCTGCCTTTCTACAAAATAGCCGTTTCCCTGAAAAGAAAGTCAGGAGTAACATAGAATCTCAGAAAGAAATAGTAAAGTTATTGATAAAGAATATCAATTAAGAAGTTTATAATTAGGCTTCTTCTTAATATTTACATAACAATCTTCAGGGAATGTAAATGTGTAAGGTTTAATTTTCAAATCACAAGTAAGGGAGTTTAAATGTAATTTCGATATAATCCTGTTAATTTGACACCCATTGATGAAAATGAACTTCAGAGGTATAACTAGAAATCCCTTATTTATAAATCAGGACTACGCTGTGGATGAGACAGCAAGCTTTTTCAAATGTTCCATAAACACTTGGAGACTAACATCATCAGTAAGAACGGGTGCTCCTCCTTCTGCTGAATAGTTGAACATATTATGGTGAGTTTGGGAAGGATTAACTTTGGATAACAGAAACCTGGCCTGTGATCGACCGTGTTCTGTATCAATGTAACGAGGCATTGGGAATCTTGTATGAAGAATTTCTTGAGCATCATCTACAGGGGCTTGTAGTAACTGTCTGAAATTTTCATACTCAGGCATATCTTGATAACGGTGGGCTCTCCATTGAGCTATTGTTTCACCATGATAAATCAAAATTTGGAAAAAGGTGTCCATCAATAAGATGCGATCTGGTTGTATACTGGACGAATCCAAAAGGACTGGCTCAGGTGGACCGTTAAAACTGTAACTATACAATATAGGCTGAATCATGATTAAACTCTGGGTCAGGTCTTCCCTCATTAACCTATGACGATAATATGAAGTTTCATCTGGACTGTTATTAAAAACCTGAAGAAATTGAGACCTTCTTAAATGATACATAAACTGAGGATAAAGACAAAAGTTTTCAGGAAGTCGAAAACTATTAGGATCATCCTTGGTATATTCTCCAAACTTCTGACACAATCTGATTAACATTCTATCAGCCCATCTCATAACATCTGGTCCATCTTCAGTTTCTGCTCTGTGTACCACCATTCTCGCCATAATGACAGCACCAGCTTCTTGATCAAACCCTGCACTAATATGATGAATATTGTTGGTTGCATCTGCCCAGTTTCTAGCTACTGTTGTCACTCTTATCTTCCTTTGACCACTTGCATGTTGGTATTGAGTTATAAACTGAATACATCCTCGACCTCCCTGAGGTATTGGGGCAGAATGCTGGTTCACTATCTCAAAGAAAAATGCACAAGTAGTGTTTGGATTAAAAGTGCAAAACTTCCACTGTGAAGTTCCACCTAGGCCGATATCAGTATCACTAACACAAGGACTTTTAACATTCAATGAAACACAAGGGCCAATGGCTCCCATCACTTTTAATTCTCTGGAAGTTTTTATTTCTAATTGACCATTAAAAGCCATTTTGATGTCACCTTTATGGTCTTGAGCCATTACACGTTGTAAAGATTGTTTAAAAAGAGTAGAGTTAAATGAATCACCCATGACAATGTGACCACCAGTAGAATTACAACATTGTTTCATTTCATGAAGGCCAGTCTGGTCAAGTGCGCAAGAATATATATCAATGTTATGACCATTTTTGGCAGCTCTCAAAGCTAAGGCTTCATAATGTTTTACTGCTTTCTTCAAATATCGTGCACTATCCTTCTGAATATCATGATGTGACCGAATCGGTTCACGGAGATCATCATTGACCACTTGACCAGGTCCAAGTGAGCAAGCTCCGCCAACAAATAACATAATGCGACCGCCTGTGTTAGGGTAAGTAGCTTCTAGAAAGCTAACAGCTATTGATAGAGCTGTACCTGTACACCTTAACGGTCGCTTACCTTGCACAACTGGCCAAGGATCCTTTTCTAATTCCCCTAATAAATCTGTTATATTCATATCACAAGTTGACAGTGGCTGTATAAATTTTTTAGCAGGCATATTTGCATAAGGTTGCTGTTGGGGCTGGCCCTGAGGACCTCTTACTTGTTGTCCAGACATCATTCCAGCTTTACCAATTCCTAACATATTCTCAACCTGATTGACAGTAAAATCTTTAGTTCCCCTAAACACATAACTTCTCAAACAACCTTCACAACACAATTCATGAACATAAACCATCCTGCCAAATGTAATTAAACCCACCAAAGAATTAGATGGTAATAAAGATAATGAAGTTTGCAGAGAGTCTTTAAGAGCACCAAGTTCATCATCATCTAAACAAGTGTCGACAACAAAAAGAAATATATGGGGGAGTAGGTGAGCTCTTGTAATAGTATACTCAATGGTTGAGAAGGATGGAATTAATTCTGCTGGTTGGTTTTGTTCCGATATAGCAGTGTATTGAGCAGGGAAAGGGTTTCTCTGAAAGCAAAAATTACAAACCCAAAGTTTAGATCTATAATCAACTTGGCACATGGGATTTAGAATAGACCTACAAGTACTTCGAGTACACTGCACTGGGTCATATTGAATAGGTGGAAGTTCTAGCCTTTCTTTTAATGGTTGATATAAACAAGCAACGGGAACTACCAGCCTGGATGCTTCAAGTCGGCTAGCAGGCCAAACGTTCCAAGTAAACCTAATTCCATCTCTTTCTTCATTTTGTTGAATAAATTCCTCATACGTAGTCATGCTGGTGAACCAAATTGTTTAACCTAGCAAACTAATCTCGAACATCAAGTTTAGAAACAGAAAACTTTATAACACCCAGAAAAAAAATTATACAAAACGAACTATATACAACTATTCAACCAAGACACGTCACGAAGACATTGACAACTGTTCAGTGTTACCATTATACTTCAAATGGAACCATACAAATATTACTATGAGAAAGGTTTTTAATAAAAAAAAACAATCATAATTTTATAAATGAGTAAAAAAATTAATAAACCTAAAATAAAATTTTAGTTACATCTAATAAAAAAAATTTCAAGTATAATAATTTATATTGTTTAATAGTCTAACTTTAAAATCTAGCCTTCATCTCGTATGTGTTTAATAATTGAGTTGTTACTACAGGTAGTTTGAAATGGAAACATTTATTTCGCAAATGAAATTAATCCAGTTCTATACTATATTTATAACATTTGAAACTAAAATTAAAATTAAAACATAATAAGTTTTACTGTAGCAATAATATAATACTAAAAAATTATTATATTATTTATTATATTATAATATATAATATATTATTATATTATATTATTTATTATATTATATTACATTTATTATATTATTGCTCGTGCTAATTTGCTTAGTAAGAATTGTTATGAACGTATATAACTCAATATTTTTTTTTAGAGCACAACTAATTGCAGTGTTTGGCATCCATTGATTAAGAGTTCACAACTATCAATAAACAAGCTATTTTTTATAATAACTCTTGTATACCAATGTAAGAAGAGTTACTGTAGTATTCAGATTATTATATTAGCTGATATCATTTGCAAACTTTTAGCAGAGAAATTTTAGAATAATACTCACACAAAAGTCTTATATATCTAAATTTCTTTTGCTTGATTTCTTCAGGCACTGACTGCTGATTCACAAAATGTAGAAACACCTGAAGAATCATGCATTAATTTAGTAGGAAATTAATAATCACAATTTCATAACTTTGTTTTAAAAAAGAAATTATTCCAAGAATTATATGAAGAAAATCTTTTAACTATATTTTATGAAATTTCAAACATTTAATGTCTTAAATGTGATTATTGAAAAGAGTTATTTGATTTATTGTGGATAATCAGTGTAAAAAAATCATAAATCATTTGAATAGCTAGATCACTAACTTCTTTTATATTCTCTAAATTTTTCAGTTTGATAGGATTCTTATTGTAGAATATTTATTAATCTATAAACTTTTGTCATTTTCCCCGAAATGGGTACTTTAGTGTATAAATATTTACTTCAAACAAATGTCAGTAAATTTTAATATTGGAACTAATTAGCATTAGAAATAGTATTATTTCTCTAAAATTATTATGTACATTAGAATAAGTCAATATAAATGCTGAAACAGCTTATGGGTGTTTTTGTTTACTTGATTAGAAAATGTGGATCGTCGATAAACAATTTAAAATGCTATATTAATCTGATTAAGATATAAGGAAAATATTTATGATTGACCTGTTCTAATGACTTCTGCGATAGCGAATAATCGTTTATGTAATTATCCTTCTTCAGTTGTTCTAAAGTTGAAAAAACCTGAGGGAGTTTTGACTCATCTGTAAGCAGTGTATAACGGATTTGAATGGCGTAGCAGAATTCCTCTTCGGCTTCAGGTACAAGCTTCTTCAGCATGACCCTTGCTTCTTCATGACGAGCATATGTTGTTTGAATTATCATCGTATAACCTTTTCCATATCTAAATATTTAAAAGATTCAACCTTTCTGAATATGATACAAACAATTACTGAAATATTTAGTTTAGTGTAATTTTTTTTAAAAAAAAAGTTACTTTAGTAGCACCAACCGTTGAGAAAATAAATAACAACTTACATACCAAGGGATAAAAACATTAATATTTTTTATTAATTTTAATTTTATAATAATTTTAAATAACAATATTTTAATAACAATAATTTTAAATTTATTCAAATATTGTGTACCCACAAATATTATAATGGGGTCAGGTATCGTTTTAATCGTTTTAATAGAAAGCGTGCTTACCTATAGTACTGAAGATCGCAGATTCAAATCTTGACCAAAGACAATAGATTTTTTTTCTTGTATCTTATGTAAAATCTTGGAGATATCAATCCCATTGAGAGAGAGAACGTACATCCCCCCCCCCCCCCCCCCCAAACAGTACCGAGTACCATGCCAGTTACTAGTTACACAGCCCCTATTTTAATTAAACTTTAACGATAAAAAAAGTTTGTTTTTCTTTACAAGAATCTCACCAATCACTAAATGATCAATCACCAATTAGTGACCAGTCACTAAAATGATTGTGAAATAATAAATGATCCACACTTCCTCCGCTATTTGAACACATTTTAAACAAGTTGTTAGAAACAATACCGAATTAATCGTAAGAAAAATCCAAGAAATCAACAAAGATGTAATCATAATTATTTATTAGATTTCTTAACGACGATAAGAAATTCAGTAAAGGAGCTGTGAATTGTCAAACAAAAATAATAGTTCTTTGTTAGACTTATTGTAAGTACACTGGGTGGTAGATGGAACTTTTTTTTATTATGAATTAAAAGTTTTTACATGTAAATTTATTCTGAGGTAAAATGGATAAACCAACAAAAGTCTCCACACAAATGAAGTTTTATTCAACGCGTTTCGAACACTTTGTGTTCATCATGAGGAAGACACCAAGGATGTGGTACTGACGGGTTAGTCCAGTGAAAACAACTCAAAAAAAAACTTAATTTGTGTGGAGACTTTTGTTGGTTTATCCATTTTACCTCAGAATGAGTAAATACCACACAATTACGGATTGCACAACTAATGATATAAATTTATACTTAGTTTTCAATCAAAAAAGATTTCATTTGTTTTTGAATTCTTTTTATACCGAGAAATATATTTTAACCAATATGGGAAGCAAAATTTATGAATCAATAACAGTTTGAAAAATGACTTTTAACTTTCACAAACAAGGTATGAAACTTGATTATTTTATAGAGCAAAGTATAAATTTAATAGAATATTCAACAAATCTTTCATGCAACTTAAATATATATCATGGACGTGCAGTCAGGGAGACAGTGCCTCACCTGACAATATTGGAAAGGAAAACATGTAATATGAATTATTCATATTTAAATGGTTATATCTATCTAGT
This sequence comes from Hermatobates lingyangjiaoensis, assembly GCA_026182355.1. Lineage (NCBI taxonomy): Eukaryota > Metazoa > Arthropoda > Insecta > Hemiptera > Hermatobatidae > Hermatobates > Hermatobates lingyangjiaoensis. The sequence goes on along the minus strand of JAPFBL010000182.1, from coordinate 225,125 downwards.
GAATAGCGCTGTAAAGATATTTTTCAGTTCACTTTACAAGTTTTGGATTGCTTTTATTAAACATCGCTGGATTTTCACATTTACTGTTTTGATACTTAAAAGGAATATGCGGTGAGGCTGCCTGCCGCCTGCTGTGCCTCTCGATAGATTGCGAAGTGACTGTTAACTGTGCTGGCATGCTCTGCAGTGATGCCATATTTCTGCCTCTCTGTATGTCGCTATTAAAATGTTTAAACCCTCAAGCTACGCTAACTAAAACTCCAATGTACCTGTTTTGACTTTATATGTGTTCCTAAGCTTCTCAGCCATATAAACACCAAAATCAAATCAGGCCGACTAGTTTAACGTGCTGCTCTTTAGCCACTTTGAATCACTCCAAAGTGCCGAGGTGACTACGCGGAGGCGGACACGCACGATACTACGTCGCGCATCAAGACTTACGTCACGCATCATTACCAGGTCAGCGTACTCAAAAAAAACCGGGTATAAAAAAAAATCAAATCGCCTGATTTGGAGGGGGGGGGGGGGGGCTCTATGGCACCGGACGCCCGTGGGCAATGTCCAATGTATCGTGTTTTGTGTCAGCAATGCTATATATATTAGTACTTTCTTGTACTGAGCAGTCATAGTGAGGCATGCAGTTCTCCTGCCTCATGGTAGGTGGCACCTGTGACTGCAGGGATTCTCCTTGTGACTCAGCAGCAGAATACAGTCAGCGACAGCACGCTTGAGCTAGCAAGTGAAGTGCAGTTATCCATATTTTCCCTACTTCACTTTTGAAATGGATGATTACATAACCAAACTTAAAACAATAATATGTCTTAAAAAGAAGTTGATATGAGATTTGATATATAATCCGTTAACTGCTGCCAATAAAATAGTGAATAAGGTACCACTCTAGGGTTCATATGTTAGTAAATCTGACTATAATGAAGTCAGTGCCTCGACTCCCAAGAACCTCACCGTACGTCACTCATATATATATATATATATATATACACTTTTTTTCGTTGGAAATACGATCCAAAACGGACAAATATAGTTCAATATAAACAAAGAAACATAGAGAAATCAGAAGAACACACTTACAGTCTCTAATTTTCGGTTTGAACCGTCTTCAGGAGAGATAAGAGAGGGAAACCAAGCGCACTGGATCAGAGACGGTTGGAGACCAACAGTGTTGCCGCATGCGCGCCCGTTCACAGAAAATAAGGTAGACAGGAATCAATTTATAATTAATTTATAATTTATAAAATAAAATAATGGAATATGAAAACAATAAATATATAAAAAAGAAAAAATTGAAAAAATAAGGGAAATTGATACAGAGAAATTGATACATAAACAAAAGTGCTGACTATGCTATGATAAAATAAAATAAAACTAAGAATACAAATAATAATAACAAATGAAATAATTTAATAAAAAAAAAAAAAAAAAAAAAATGTGAAAAGGCAAGGAACTTTTAGACATTATCGCTTTAGATTGAGGCCAGGTGCACTACGCGCACTTAATAGCCAAATATGGGCTTCTTCGGAGGCTCGTAGTGTGAGATCTTTGCTGTCAGGGGGTATTTGTCGCAGAATCTGTAACCTGTAGCACTCATTAAAAGGGAGACCGTGGCTATTGGCATGTATGGCAATAGGAAGATGGGAGCGACTATTGACTGAAGCTCTGTGATTGTTCATACGGAGACTAAGCATGGTGGATGCTTGGCCTACGTAGAACGAATCACACTTGGTACACTCCAAACGGTACACACAGTTTTTGGAGGTACACGAGCAGTCAGTTGCAACAGGATAGAGGGTGTTATGGGGGGGAGCTGTGAAGTGTGGTTGGGGATTTATAATGGGACACGTGAGGCAACCTCGACGTCCGCACAGTTGCGCTCCAGAGGGCAAACTGTTTGCCCTCGTGGAGGTTAGCTTCCTGTGCGAAAGAAAATTGCCAAGGTTGGGAGGACGTCTGTAGGATAGGCGTGGCGGATTAGGAAAGGTTTTGGAGGTGGCTGGGGAAGAGGATATGATCGGGAAAAGTTCTTTAATGATGGTACCCAGTCTGTGGATACCTGGGAAGTAGGTTGTTATAAGGTAGGGAGACCCAGAGGGAGAGGAAGAGGAGGTTGATGTAGGATTGTGTGGGATCGTGGCAGGAACCAGTCTTCTGGTTAGGAAGGGGAGAGGGTAACCTCGCTCTACAAATTTACTTTTTAGGCTATTGATATGTAGGTGTTTATCTTGTAGTCTGTTACAAATCCGGTGAATTCACCGGATTTGTAACAGACTACAAGATAAACACCTACATATCAATAGCCTAAAAAGTAAATTTGTAGAGCGAGGTTACCCTCTCCCCTTCCTAACCAGAAGACTGGTTCCTGCCACGATCCCACACAATCCTACATCAACCTCCTCTTCCTCTCCCTCTGGGTCTCCCTACCTTATAACAACCTACTTCCCAGGTATCCACAGACTGGGTACCATCATTAAAGAACTTTTCCCGATCATATCCTCTTCCCCAGCCACCTCCAAAACCTTTCCTAATCCGCCACGCCTATCCTACAGACGTCCTCCCAACCTTGGCAATTTTCTTTCGCACAGGAAGCTAACCTCCACGAGGGCAAACAGTTTGCCCTCTGGAGCGCAACTGTGCGGACGTCGAGGTTGCCTCACGTGTCCCATTATAAATCCCCAACCACACTTCACAGCTCCCCCCCATAACACCCTCTATCCTGTTGCAACTGACTGCTCGTGTACCTCCAAAAACTGTGTGTACCGTTTGGAGTGTACCAAGTGTGATTCGTTCTACGTAGGCCAAGCATCCACCAGCTTAGTCTCCGTATGAACAATCACAGAGCTTCAGTCAATAGTCGCTCCCATCTTCCTATTGCCATACATGCCAATAGCCACGGTCTCCCTTTTAATGAGTGCTACAGGTTACAGATTCTGCGACAAATACCCCCTGACAGCAAAGATCTCACACTACGAGCCTCCGAAGAAGCCCATATTTGGCTATTAAGTGCGCGTAGTGCACCTGGCCTCAATCTAAAGCGATAATGTCTAAAAGTTCCTTGCCTTTTCACATTTTTTTTTTTTTTTTTTTTTTATTAAATTATTTCATTTGTTATTATTATTTGTATTCTTAGTTTTATTTTATTTTTATCATAGCATAGTCAGCACTTTTGTTTATGTATCAATTTCTCTGTATCAATTTCCCTTATTTTTTCAATTTTTTCTTTTTTATATATTTATTGTTTTCATATTCCATTATTTTATTTTATAAATTATAAATTAATTATAAATTGATTCCTGTCTACCTTATTTTCTGTGAACGGGCGCGCATGCGGCAACACTGTTGGTCTCCAACCGTCTCTGATCCAGTGCGCTTGGTTTCCCTCTCTTATCTCTCCTGAAGACGGTTCAAACCGAAAATTAGAGACTGTAAGTGTGTTCTTCTGATTTCTCTATGTTTCTTTGTTTATATTGAACTATATATATATATATATATATATATATACACGTTTTATTAAAAGTAATGCCCAATTTAACTTTTACACTTTTTCTTATGCGTTTTTCAAGTGTTCTCATACTTGACTTCCATGGTTCTGGAACTAAAAACATAAGTTCACCAAAATTTTTATTACTATACACCGACATGTTTCGGTCATCGTTGACCATTTTCAAGGTTAAAGAATATATAAAATTATTAATGATCGAAAAGTGAATAACAATTAAAATAAACTAAAATAAACATAACGAGTCCATAACACATATTCACAACTAGGGAGGTTATCAAAGGTAAAGGTATGTTGAGGTTTCACCAGGCTCTTGGTTACCTTCCATCCGTCATTTGTATCTGGGAAGGTAATCGATTAACTTCTATACCTCTCCCAGACTGGTTCGCCTTCTGACTGCCTTCATATAATTTTAGAATTCTTGAAAATCCTCCTCCTTGGCTGTTAATACTAGGTTGCTTTTCGAGGATCAAGATAGCTTCCAAAATTTGCAATCTGGTGTGGTCATGTTCTTGTTGTAATATTACAGTATCTTGATCCTCGAAAAGCAACCTAGTATTAACAGCCAAGGAGGAGGATTTTCAAGAATTCTAAAATTATATGAAGGCAGTCAGAAGGCGAACCAGTCTGGGAGAGGTATAGAAGTTAATCGATTACCTTCCCAGATACAAATGACGGATGGAAGGTAACCAAGAGCCTGGTGAAACCTCAACATACCTTTACCTTTGATAACCTCCCTAGTTGTGAATATGTGTTATGGACTCGTTATGTTTATTTTAGTTTATTTTAATTGTTATTCACTTTTCGATCATTAATAATTTTATATATTCTTTAACCTTGAAAATGGTCAACGATGACCGAAACATGTCGGTGTATAGTAATAAAAATTTTGGTGAACTTATGTTTTTAGTTCCAGAACCATGGAAGTCAAGTATGAGAACACTTGAAAAACGGATAAGAAAAAGTGTAAAAGTTAAATTGGGCATTACTTTTAATAAAACATATACATATATATAAACTAGAATTTAAAAAAGAACACATAGAAAGGAAACCACTGAACTCACTACTATATTTCGATGTCCTCGTCTTCAGGAAAAGAAGTGAATCGCTCCAAAGGCTGATAACGACCTCGAGGCTGCCTTCAGCTAAGGCTGAACGAGGACATCGAAATATAGTAGTGAGTTCAGTGGTTTCCTTTCTATGTGTTCTTTTTTAAATTCTAGTTTATTCAGTTCGAAGAATCGTTTCTTCTAATTGTATATATATATATATATATATATTGTAAACAGGAAAACGATCCAAAAGGACAACAAACGTTTCACGATGAATCACATGTGATTCATCGTGAAACGAATATATATATATATATATATTGTATGTAGTAGGTTTTGTTTTTGAGGGCTAGGTCGTATAAAAGAAAATAAACTCCTTCCTAGGCCTACGTTTCGATGTATTTCTACAACATCTTCAGGGCTAAAATTAGAGTAAGAACTATAATACTTATTATAGTATTATAAGGTAAGAAAAATTAACTAAGAATAAGCGAAGAGCTATGAAATAGAAAGTGAAAATGAAGAAAATTAGGAAATATAAATAATAAAAACTTAAAAGATAATAATGTAGAAAATTAAGAGGAAAATAACTGAAAAAACGTGTATATATATATTTTATAACTTTAAATTAAGTTATATATTGAGTTCCTCGCGTTCCTTCCTTCGACGTAGGGAGATCTCTGTCACTTGAATTTAGTAAGTGTATTTGATCTTTTTTATGTGTCGTGTTTTGTGTAATTTAAAGTTCTATATTCCGTTTGTTCTATATATATATATATATATATATAATCAGATTAAATCTACGGCAGCTTTTGTATTTACTAGAAACTGTTTTCACTGGTGTCTTCGATATTTTTTGCGATACTCTGGAAATATACTGGGTATGGAAGATAATATAAAAAATAATAAAAAAATGGAAAAAAATTATATGTTTTATCCAATGCCATTTCAATATAAACATGTCTTGAATTCCAAATGGCTTCAAGGCATTATCTATCTGTTATTAGATTTATCATTTCTCAAAATAAAAACAAAATAAATAAATACCGATTCTTTACTATAACATTTCATTTCGTTTAATCGAATCCCGAAATCAGTATTCTACTTCACGAGATTGGTTTTACATTCATTTTAACCTTTCAGTATAAAAATATTACATTTTATTAATATATAATTCATTGTTGCGGGCAAAATATAAAATTATTATGTAATGGTATGATAGATCAAAGGTATTATAATGGGTTATAAACAACTATTATAATAAGCATTGCTATCATAAGTTAGTAATTAACTATTATTATACCAATATAATTATAATATTATTTATAATATACTCATACATTAATTGAATATGACTTTAATAAATTGTTCTAATGGAAGAATTTGCTTTTTTTATTTATGATTTGATTATTGGCAAAAGTGACTATAATAAATTGATTTTCCAAATAAATGTCATTCTTCCTTCAAAAACTTAGAGAAAAAGTTTTTCTCTTTCACTTTTCAATATTTCGACCGTAATGTCGGTCGTCCTCAGGAGAAGAAGTGAATTGACGTAGGGACGACAGTCAACTCTGATGACCGTCGTCCCTCCGTCAATTCACTTCTTTCCCTGAGGACGACTGCCATTACGGTCGAAATATTGAAAAGTGAGTCTTTGTTATGTTTCAGTCTATGTGTCACAGTTTATTTATAAGTATATATATATATATATATATATATATATATATATATATATATATATATATATACTTAAAATAAACTGTGATACATAGACTATACATATATATATATCAGTCTAGTCGAAGGTTTTATTTATATATATTATGTATGTGCGTGTGAAAAATGAAAGCGTTATTCGATGTTGAAAAGTTAGAATTATGGCGTTACTTGCATGCCTTGACCAGCCTCGTCAGTGATTGTATTTGCGCGCCACTAGGGGCCCATGGTTATATACCATGCAGGCATACCTGCTGACTGAGGAATGGTTGGAAGGAAAGCAAAATGGACATACTTAGCCTTGAGATGTTGAATAGTCCCTAGGCAGACAAAGCTGCCGTTGACCATGATAGTGAGTCGAGAGCATAGCGCCTCACTAGGGGCCCATGGTTATATACCATGCAGGCATAACTGGTGACTGAGAAATGGTTGGAGGGAAAGAAAGATGGACATACTTAGCCTTGAGATGTTGAATAGTCCCTAGGCAGACAAAGCTGCCGTTGACCATGATAGTGAGTCGAGAGCATAGCGCCTCACTAGGGGCCCATGGTTATATACCATGCAGGCATAACTGGTGACTGAGAAATGGTTGGAGGGAAAGAAAGATGGACATACTTAGCCTTGAGATGTTGAATAGTCCCTAGGCAGACAAAGCTGCCGTTGACCATAATAGTGAGTCGAGAGCAGAGCGCCTCGCACTCCGCCATGCTGTGAGACGTCAACACCACTGAAGTCCCGTCCACGACACTGGCTTTCAGCACGTCCCAAAGAAACCGTCTTGCCTTTGGGTCCATGTTGCACGTCGGCTCATCCTGTAACCTTCATTCAGTTAGACAACAATCTAGCCAGACACCACCAAACCTACGTGTTTATATACGTCAACGATAAAACTGTCATTTCATTAAATTTAAAATATCGTGAACATCAGTGTAAATATAATTACAACCAGGGCCAGGTTAGCTCAGTGGTTAACTTACTCGCCTGTGTGATGGTAGTTCGGGGCTCGATCCCCACCTGGCCGTCGATTTATTCACATGGAAGATGAATAAATCTGAGTATGTCGTCCCTCGGAGAAGAAGTTAAGCCGTCGGTCCCGAGCCTGTACGATGTCAGGTACTCGTTAAAGATCACTACTCGAAATGCACTTGAGTTACGCAAATCACCGACCAAAGAAAAAGCCGGTAAACGGCTGACGTTATCACCCGCTAGGGGATCGGTATAAACAATAAAAAATTACCACTACTTACTACAAATATAAGCAGTGCATCTAACAAGTCACGCTTGTAAACAGCCACTGTTAGATGTGTTTACATAATTTTATTAAAAACCCAAAGGTAAAAAAAACAATGATCTAAAACAAAAAAAAGTTATGACCCATCACAAAAAAATATTGGGAAAATTGTTTTTTGATTACATCTCAGTTTTTGATTTACATTCTTATTTCAAAATTGAAGTTTTTTTAAATGTTTTTATGGATTAAATAATGTATATGAGCTAAATGAAACTGGGTTTCTTAAATTTTAGGTTAACATGCTAGTGGTGCTTTTTGCAGACACTAAACGACCAATCAAAATTTTATCTCCAAAGCACTGACTAAATGAGACAGAAGAATCCTATCTACACTGCCAAAATACCAAGACTCGACTAGTGAATATGCCACCAAATAGCTGAAAGGCCAAGAGGGGGTGGTGTCTATTTAGTAAGTGTTATTGTAATATACTAAATGTGTTTACTTTGACGCAGTCGATTCGGAGTTGTTATGGCGTCATAAGATGCTAAAGTTCACTAAAGTCAATGCTATTCACCAGTAAAAGGAGTCGCGGGTTTCCTAGCATTGCTATGGCCGTGCTCAGCTTCCTCTTGTTTCCTCCAGACAGTTTCATCGATGATACCTTCCTGTACTCAGTCAGGTCGAAGTTTGTCAGCATTTCTTCGACGACCTTAAAAAAAAGAACTTACTATTAGTTTGCTGTGTTCTCTATAAATTACTGAACATTCACTTTTTTTTTATTTCTCTATATTTAAGATAAAGTTTGAATCTAAAATTTACTATGGAGGGATAAACCGTTTCATGAAAGAATAGGTTTATTGACCTTCATCCTCTATAAGGTCAAATAAGGGATGGTAAAAAATATATAATTAAGAGATATTTGTGTCAAATATCACACAAGTGGGAGGCACGTGTGTAAGATGCCACATAATGACGGGCTTCTAATGCATCACAGTATCCTTTACCAACAATTTGTCTTGTACTATGTGTTTGTCTGTAAATTGAAGCCTTAAAAGTTTGCATTCACTCATTATAAAGAGTTCCGAATATAGAAATGTTTTGAAATATGAACACAAAATACTATGTAACTAACAAATGAAACTATCTTTGATATGTATAGCTAAGTAAAGCTTGGATCTATGCTAGTAGCTACCCATACCTTTCTAGCACAACAACGAGGAATGCCTTTCAGAAGGGAGTAGAAAACCAAATGTTCTTGGGGTGTAAGGCGAACATCAAGAGCATCCAGCTGGGGACAGTAGCCGACCAGGGATTGGACTTGGCTCATGTTGGAGCGCACAGAGTGACCCATGACTGTGGCGTCGCCAAAGCTGATCAGAGTCTTACCCGTCAGCATCTGCAACTCACTTAGCATTGCAAGCAGCCAGAAATGACAGCAATCCATGCAAAACTCAACTACTGGTGTATACAATCGCTTTTCAACTAACTCATATCATTAAAGCAGTATGACCAAAAAAAATCATTTTAATATTTAATCTTAATCTGTTTAAGAATTCAAATCATTAATTTTAACTACACCAGTTATATTGTTTATAATTATTGCTAAAACCGTTGCTCTATTTTTGCAACAATTATTCTTATAACAAAAGTGAGGTATAATAGGAAATTAAAGCAAAGTAGTGTTACTATCAAAACAACGTTTTCTTTCTAAGATTTATATGCTTCTAGTGAAGACTGAAACGGGAACAAAAACGCATTCCTGTTTTCAACTTTACTACAGGAGCTAGTGGTTTCCGTGATCGCTTGTGGACTAGTAGAACTGGGTTTCAATATTTGCTTTGGCAAATATTGGAGATGAAAAAATCTGAGGACGTCGTTCCTCGGAAAGTTGTTAAACAGTCGGTCCTAAGTGTGTATGTACGGTGATGTAAGTTGGTTGAAGATCCCTATTCTAAATACATTTGGGTTGGGTAACATACTTGAAGAATTTTTTTTTCCACTTCAACTACAAAAATAATTGTTATAAGAAGTGATTCTAAATTATTATTTTTTTTACAATTAACGGGGATGTATACAGGGAATGAGTGGTCACCCGTTGGTGCCACTCCATAACATGGTAACCCTCACAGCTGGTTTAACTTAGAAGGTCTCGTGGCCATTTTATTTTTAAGCGCCTATGGGGGTTTGAGGGTATTACAGGTGAGTAAAGGGTTTGAGCGAGTGGATTGGGGTGGGTTTGTAATCTGTTGTGGAATAATTTGTAACGTTCCATTGCTAAGTTCTGGACAGATGTAACTTTGAGGTCTTGGTGTATGATTTTGTTGGGGACGTAAAAAGGTAAGTTTGAGAGTTTTCTGATAATTTTTGACTGTAGGGATTGCAACGGTTGTATGTTGGATGGTTTGGTGGAACCCCAGATTTCTATACCATATGCCCAAAAAGGCTTCTGGACTGCGTTGTATATATGTAGTTTGTCTGTTAGTGTAAGTCTTGATTTTGAGTCTAAAAGTCTTATGAGAAGTTTGTAACGTCTGTTGGTCTCTGTGCGTTTAAGTCTTGTTTGAAGAAGTTAGGTGAAATTCTACACAATTCTTGAGTTAGATCAATGTACAATGGCCTAACCTGCGATTCACGAAAGGATAATATTCGCCCAGGTGTGTTCTCTTGTGGGAATGCCTCTGCAAGCTAACCTAACCCAACCTAACGTCACTACAGGGACTATTCTTACATTGAAGGTGGTCGTCTTGCCGGCTCCGTTGATACCCAGTAGTCCAAAGCATTCGCCCGCCTTGACTCCCAGGCACAGCTGGTTCACTGCAGGCCTCACTGTATTCCCTCTGTACACCTACGAGCAGTATACATATTAAAAACAAGAAAAAAAAATCTGGAGTGGCCTACACTCTACTTTACTATAAGTAACCTAATGTCAAATTTCTTGAGTATATAAAATATAACGTCTCATTTAAGCATAACATAAATATCTAAATGGGATATAATTATTAGCATTTCATTCGTGAGGTAGTACAGATAGTGATTGAAGGACACATCAATTTATAAGCTTATTTTTGTACATCACAAATAATTTATTATTTGCAAATAATTTCATTAGTATAACTACAGCAGTAATACATTTTTGAAAAACCAAAGTGAACATTTCTTGAAACGAAATATTATCCTACAAGTGAACATGGCTATTGTTCAAATAGTTAGTAGATTTCTTACATCGTTTACTTGACATCCTTCTACATTGAATATTAAAGTAAAATTTTCAAATTTAAAACAGGAAAATACCCTTATTTTCTCTGAAAAACATCTTAAACAGCGAAGAAAATGTTGTTTTAAGGTGATTTGTTAATTAAAGATGTACGATATTTACAGTTATTAATCTCTAAACGAAAGATTTCAATTTTGAATTATGGCTTCTTAGTATTTAATAAGATCATTTTCCTTCCCCTTTGTCAAATAACATATATACGAATTTTTTCTGAGTGAGTGTTATCATTTACCTGCACAATATTATTCCTCTTACATCTCTTATAAGTCAATAATATATTTTCATTTTTCCATTAGAAACATCAATTTTATCTCAGTGGATTCGCTCAAAAAATTTCTAAGTCAATGTAAACAATGTAAAAAAATACAAAAAATTCGACAAGTATAGCAGGTGATCTCTTAATCTAGGGTAAACAAAGAGTTTTTATATCGTTATTGCTCTTTCCCGTAATTGAAACTTCATGATTTTTTTTTATTGAATTGCTAATTTTTTGTTCCATTTTTGGTCAAATTTTCATTATTTTTTAATCAGCCGTTTAGCGTCAAAAAAACAATTTCTAAAAACAGAAATCGTACTGTAATGCCCCATTAGCGAATGTAATTTTGAAAAAAAATATCTCAACTCATTCTACACATAATGTTCTATTTTTAGGCATAGTTTCATTGTTGTCCGTCAAACAGTATGGCTTGTATCGCTCTCACAAGGTTTGAGATTGAATTATAAGTCAAAATTTGTACATTTTATTGAAAAAAAAATATTTGCCGTTGTTTTAAAATTCTGAATATATTTTTCGTTTGTTGGATTTGAAACCTCAAAGATAATGTCAAAATTTCAAAACTTTAGGGTTATCAGTTTAGGAGAAATAAATGTTTTAAGAAAAACGGTTTTTGGCAAAAAAAGTGACTTTCCCATCATGCATAATTCTTCGCAAACAATAGGGATCTTCTTCCCTATGGGGCCCATTTTTGTGTAAAATATCAACTTGATCCATCAAAGATTCTGGACCGTAGCGTGGTAACAAGCAATGCTAACACACTCACCCACCCACCCACCCACCCACACACACACAGACATCATCGTAAAAACGTCATAAAACGACTTCTGGTACCTCAAAACATGTAATTCCGTCAAAATCTCGAGATCGAATTTTTTCACGATCACTATACTTTACTTATAGTAAAGTAAAAAGAATGAAATGAAATTTTGAAGGTCTCCAACCGTCTCTGTACCAGTGCGCTTGGTTTCCCAAAAGACTCTTATCTCTCCAGAAGACGGTTCAAACCAAAAATTAGAGCCTCTCAGTGTGTGTTTTTAATTTCTCTATGTCTCTGTATCTATTTTGAACTTTATTTGTCTGTCTTGGATTATATTTTCATAAAAAAAGTGTTTTATACACACACACACACACACACACATATATATATATATATATATATATATATGTGTGTGTGTGTGTGTGTGTATGTGTATGTGTGGTCGTGTGTGCATTCTAGGAGTGTAAAGTCATGTACGTCTCATTTGTTAATTGGTACTCAATTTTAGAATTAAGACCTCTTAACCATAAACATTCTGAAAATAAATGAACCATGAGTTTGATTCTCAAGTTAGCCCCAGCTTTAAGTCTACTTCGGTATTTGGTTTCTATGGCAGTTTAAAGGGAAAATACAGTTTCATATAAGCAGGTAGAGTGGGAAATGGCAGCAATGTGTGAAGTGCTACTTTTGCAATAGCAGGAAATTCGGGAATCAGATATTTCTAAAAACTGACTACAGATTCATCCTAAATATGAATAAAATTTTGACCACTTCTACTAATGAGTATATGTAGATATAAATATTATTCTGTTTCATGATTCACAAGAAATATAGAATAAATCCATACCCACAAAAAAAATTTTGTAGAAAAATTTTTTTCTAAATGTTTTTCAGGGAACACCAGACAGACCGTTAAGGAACCCCTGGGTTCCACGGAACCCACTTTGAGAACCTCTGGTCTCGTGGCAACGAGCTCGCCTCTAACTGGTAGATCGGGGTTCACTCTGGCTCTTGTTTTATTCACACAGGAAGTGAACAAATCTGAGCAATTCGTTCTTTGGAGAGCGTGTACGATATATATGTATATTATATGTATATGTGTATGTATCCGGACTATATCACTGTGATTTAAAAATATTCTAAAGAACTGCTTTGAGGCTACATTTTTTCATTGACCGTTATAGCTATTTATGTTTATCAAAGCGATTAGGTTACGTTATGATTCAGCACCCGTTCCAAGAGAGACACACATAGGCTACAGACTGGCCCTCTTGTGATACCACACAATGAACATTCTGTAGCCTATGTGTGTCTCTCTTGGAACGGGCGCTGAATCATAACGTAACCTAATCGCTTTGATAAACATAAATAGCTATAACGGTCAATAAAAAATGTAGCCTCAAAGCAGTTCTTTAGAATATTTTTAAATCACAGTGATATAGTACGGATACATACACATGTACATATAATATACTAATATGGTATGTATACGTTTCGTTAAATAGTACCCCATTTTTTTGTTCTTGCTTCTTTTTTCCTGGTCATTTATCAATCTTTCTCATTTTTTTGTTCTGCTACTTTTTCCTGGTTATTTATCAATCTTTCTCATTTTTTTTGTTTTTGCTACTTTTTTTCTGGTCATTTATCAATCTTTCTCATTTTTTTCTTCTGCTACTTTTTCCTGGTTATTTATCAATCTTTCTCATTTTTTTGTTGTTGCTACTTTTTTTCTGGTTATTTATCAATCATTCTCATTTTTTTGTTCTTGCTACTTTTTTCCTGGTCATTTATCAATCTTTCTCATTTTTTTTGTTCTTGCTACTTTTTTTCTGGTCATTTATCAATCTTTCTCATTTTTTTGTTCTTGCTACTTTTTTTCTGGTTATTTATCAATCTTTCTCATTTTTTTGTTTTTGCTACTTTTTTCCTGGTCATTTATCAATCTTTCTCATTTTTTTGTTCTTGCTACTTTTTTTCTGGTTATTTATCAATCTTTCTCATTTTCTTGTTCTTGCTACTTTTTTCCTGGTCACTTATCAATCTTTCTCATTTTTTTTGTTCTCGCTACTTTTTTTCTGGTTATTTATCAATCTTTCTCATTTTTTTGTTTTGGCTACTTTTTTCCTGGTCATTTATCAATCTTTCTCATTTTTTTGTTCTTGCTACTTTTTCCTGGTCATTTATCAATCTTTCTCATTTTTTTGTTCTTGCTACTTTTTTTCTGGTTATTTATCAATCTTTCTCATTTTTTTGTTCTTGCTACTTCTTTCCTGGTCATTTATCAATCTTTCTCATTTTTTTGTTCTTGCTACTTTTTTTCTGGTTATTTATCAATCTTTCTCTTTTTTTTTTCTTTTAATCTTCTGGAAGTGTTTGGTTGAATTAATCTCGATTGGTACCAAACTTAAGTCCGATTCTATTTTACTGGTTTACTTTAAGAATATGAACTTAATCTTTACTGAACTTATTCGCATCCTTTCAAGGGTTCTAAAGAAAAAAGTCTGAAAGATCGAAAAATTAAAAAAAATTCTGCTGACAAATATAGATTTGAAGTTGTGTGTGTATACGAGTAAACCAAAAGTAAACTTTTAATAATTTGATTATTATTATTTAAAAAGACAATTGAATTTGAAGTAAGACTGAAGTTGGTTAGTGATACAAACTTTACTTAGATACTTGAGGACCAAAATGTCGCCTTCAGGATTGTCCTGGACTCTGGCACGCTCTGCTGCCACGTCTTCTTCCTCCTCTGTCACCTCCCCCATGGAAATCTGACCAACACAAGGCACCATGTCAAAAATAACAACGTGGCAACACTGCACCAGTACAAATATACATTTCGCAAACATCCTTTGATGTTTCTTTTATTTATTTCATTTATATACAAAAATTAAACTTGATCACATTTATTTAAAAATTTTTTTAAAGAACCATGAATCTAGTTTACTAACAGATATTGGTTCCTGTTTTAATTACTTTTTCCTATTGTATTTGCAAATTGCTTATTTCCTTCTGATTTCAAGTGATTTATAATATTTTCAAGGAAAATTATTTTCATATAATTCAGTACGAAAATTCAAAACAGAGTCTCAGCTTTGACAAACGGCATGCTAAATGAACACATGTTTCTGCTGTCCCCAGCCATTATCAAGACATGATTTCATTTTGAAGTTTAAAGTTTTATATAAGAGAGGTGGAATATAAATAAAGGTTATCTAAAGCTTTAAACTTCAAAATGCAATTCTTGATAATGGCTGAAGACAGCAGAAACATGTGTTCATTTAGCATGTCGATTGGTAACTTACTATATTCTGTGGATACAGCAACAAGATCGTTTTTCGGAACTCAAGAAACTTATGAAAAAGCAAGTTTCAGCTAAATATCGACTAATTTTTACTTTACTATAAGTAAAGTATAGTGATCATGAAAAAATTCGATCTCGAGATTTTGACGGAATTACATGTTTTGAGGTCCCAGAAGTCGTTTTATGACGTTTTTACGATGATGTCTGTGTGTGTGTGGGTGGGTGGGTGGGTGCGTGTGTTAGCATTGCTTGCTACCACGCTACGGTCCAGAATCTTTGATGGATCAAGTTGATATTTTACACAAAAATGGGCTTTATAAAGACGAAGATCCCTATTGTTTGGGAAGAATTATGCATGATGGCAAAGTCACTTTTTTTGCCAAAAACCGTTTTTTTTAATACATTTATTTCTCCTAAACTGATAACCCTAGAGTTTTGAAATTTTGACATTATCTTTGGGGTTACAAATGGAACAAACGAAAAATATATTCAGAATTTTAAAACAACGGCAAATATTTTTTTCTCAATAAAATGTAAAAATTTTGACTTATAATTCAATCTCAAACCTTGTGAGAGCGATACAAGCCATACTGTTTGATGGATCAAAATGAAACTATGCCTAAAAATAGAACATTATGTGGAGAATGAGTTGAGATATTTTTTTCCAAAATTACATTCGCTAAAGGGGCGTTACAGTACGATTTGTGTTTTGAGAAAATGTTTTTTTGACGCTAAACGGCTCATTAAAAAATAATGAAAATTTGACCAAAAATGGAACAAAACATTAGCAATTCATAGAAAAAAAATCATGAAGTTTCAATTACGGAAAAGAGCAATAACGATATAAAAACTCTTTGTTTATCCTAGACTAAGAGATCACCTGCTATACTTGTCGAATTTTTTGTATTTTTTTACATTGTTTACATTGACTTAGACATTTTTTGAGCGAATCCACTGAGATAAAATTGATGTTTCTAATGGAAAATTGAAAATATATTATTGACTTATAAGAGATGTAAGAGGAGTAATATTGTGTAGGTAAATGATAACACTCATTAAAAAAAAATTCGTATATATGTTATTTGACATAGGGAAAGGAAAAAGATCTTATTAAATACTAAGAAGCCTTATAAAATTCTCAGTATAATAATTCTGTAAAAAACCAAAAATGTAAAAGATAATTCAAAATTTAAATCTTTCGTTTAGAGATTAATAAATGTAATTATCGTACATATTTAATTATAAGTCACCTTAAAACAACATTTTCTTCGCTGTTTATGATGTTTTTCAGAGAAAAAAAGGGTATTTTCCTGTTTTAAATTTGAAAATTTTACTTTAATATTCAATGTAGAAGGATGTCAAGTAAACGATGTAAGAAGTCCACTGGCTATTTGAACAAAAGCAATGTTCTCTTGTAGGAGAATATTTCGTTTCAAGAAATGTTCACTTTGGTTTTTCAAAAATGTAATTACTGCTGTAGTTATAATAATGACATTATTTGCATCAGCTGTGTGATGTACAAAAATAAGCTTATATATTGATATGTCCTTCAATCACTTTCTGTACTACCTCAGGAATGAAAAACTAATAATCATATCCCATTTAGATGTTTACGTTATGCTTAAATGAGACGTTATGGGTTATACGCTCAAGAAATTTGATATTAAGTTACTTATAGTAAAGTACATTATTTATTTCAAGACATCCTCAGGGCTATAAACTAACAAAAAACAATAAACAATGGACATTTTTTCATTTCTACTTTAAAAACATCATAAACAAATTGAAAAAAGAACTTACTGAAGGCTTGGTTCTGTTACATTTACAAACAACCGTTAACTGTCATTACATGTGCTGTTCCAAGCGACAAATTATTGAACCACTGTTTTTTTAGTACAATCCATTATATATAAACATATATACTTATACACATATTATAATATATATCTATTATAATATGTATCACCATAATATATATCTATAATACATTTATAATAAATTATTATTTTAACAATCCTTAAAAATATAAACTAGATAACATTGCATCTATAACTATTTATGATGGAACTATAAATCCTACTTAAATTGTCTGTATCTGTTTTTCTATTGCAAGTATTATTAGTATTTTTGATATGTATCATTTCTTTTATCAATCTTTTATTGTATGAAGTTTCATAATCTAAAATTGATGCATTCTCAAATTGAAATGTGTGTTGATTTTTAATTGCATGCGAGGCTAGGGCACAAAACATTTTTTTATTTTTAAAATTCGATTTGTGTAAAGCTAATCTATCTTTTAGATATTGTTTGGTTTGACCTATGTATACATTATTACAATTATTGCAAGGAATAGAATATATTATATTGCTTTTAATTAGTTTGTTGATAGTGATTTGGTGTTCGTAAAAATGCATGTATTTAATTTATTCTTTACTTTATATGTTATTTTAAAGTTAGCTTCCTTAAGTATTTTTCCAATCTGTTCTGTCAGTCCTTTCACATATGTCACTGATCTATACTGTGGTGAGTTGGTGAGGCCATTATTACTGGAGTGCTGATTTATTTCATTACCTTCTTCAGTGTTTAAATCCGGTGTTATATTTCTATTAGCGTCTACCTGTGGAGTTATTTCATTATGGTTACTAACTGTTGATCGCATTATTTTATTTATTAAATGGTGCGGGTAATTGTTTTGTTTCAATATATTTTTTACTATATTCAAATTTTTCTGTATAAATTGATTATCACATAAATGTATGGCTCTATGTTGCAAAGCTAATGCAGTGTTAATTTTGTGTTTTAGAGGGTGGTGGGATAAAAAATTTAGGTATCTATCAGATTTTTGTGGTTTACGCCACCAATCGACAACTAGGCTACCCTCCGGATTTCTGTATACTATTGTATCTAGAAATGGGAGGCTACGATCTTTTTCTAATTCTATTACAAATTTTAATTTTGAATGGAACGAATTGAAATGGTCCAGTACTGTATCAACCGACTCTTGGGGAATTGTTAAAAACAGGTCATCTACATATTTATAAATGAAAGGCATTGGAAAAGGTATTACATTAATTACTGTATCAAGAGGGTAATCCATCACTAAATCTGCCAAAATGGGGGCACATGGACTACCCATTGCTACTCCATCTATAATTCTGTAATGTTCATTTTCATATAGGAAATAACCCTCTGATGTGCATAACCTAATAATGTTCATTAAGTCTATTATAGTTAATTTGGTGCGTTCTGAAATTTTATTCCATGAGTCTTTCACTATTTTTTCTACCATGTCAATTGGGATGTTAGTAAATAATGAACTAACATCTAATGAGGCTAGAATGTATCCATTTGGTATCGTCTGATCTTTAATAGAATTTTTGAAGGTAAATGAATCTTTTACATTGTATTTGTTAGTGCTAATGTGTTGTAAGATGTTTGTTACATACTTAGCTAATCTATATGTAGGACTATTTATAAAACTGACTACCGGTCTGAGTGGATAATTCTCTTTATGTGTTTTTACTGTCCCATAAAGTCTGGGCGGTTGACTGTTTTTTATGATAAGTTCCGTTTTCGTTTTCAAATCTATTTTCTTATCTTGGTATAACTCCATTACAAGTTTATTATTTTTAAGCTGCAGAGATGAAGTTGGGTTTTCTCTACTTCCTAATTTCATGTACGTGGATGTGTCATTTAAAAGTTGCCTAATTTTTTCCTCATAATCATTTTTATCCATAATTACTGTCTAGTTTGTTTTGTCTGATTTTATTACTATCAACTGTCGATTATTATTTAGAAATTGTTTTGCTACCTTAATCCTTTTATTAATGTTATCACCTTTTAGTTTTATCTGTTTTTGTTTATTTCTGAAATTATGAAGGACATTAGTACATCGAGATCTTATCTGGTCCTGTTTTTCTTTATCTGGAATTTCAGTGATAATACTTTCAATGTCTGCAATAATTTGGCTGGTTGGAAAATGGTTATATGTGTAAGGAACACCAAATTTTGGACCAAAACTAAGAGTATGTACTACATTTTCTGGAATCTCTGTGTCTGTTAAATTAACCACCCATGATCTATTCCCGTTATTACAACCTACACGTTTTTTTATTAAATCATTAACTTTCCGTTCTTGTACTAATTTAATTTGATTAAAATGCCTTTGGTAATCTGTTTCAAGCCTCTTTTTATATGTGTTTGTTATAACGGAGCCTACGAGATTGTTCAAATTGTCTGTAGTATGTTTTATATCCATATTAATCCTATTCACATCCCAATAAACAATTTTGATTTCTATATTTAACAATTTTCTCTTAAATTCATTACATATACGTTCTAAATCATAAATATACGGGTGATTATTATTTAAATTAGGATACACAAATTTGAAAGATTTAGGCATATGGTTAGGAAATACATTTTCAGACCTACATCGAAGTAAAAAGATCTTGTCATTCTTCCTTCGAGCGAGAGACTTATTAAGCTTCAATAGTTGCTTCGCCATGTTGACTGCTACATTTCCAAATTCATTGTGTAGACGTCCAAAAAATCCACTGTTGATGCTTCTTGTTACTTGCTCATTTTCTATATCCATCATTTTGTAATACGGTACTGTTTTCTTGACCACAAAATATTCACAAAACACTTTTTCTTTTTCTCGGAGTTTGGTCAGGGTAAATATATGGAATCACCTTTTTGCCAACGTTTCGTCTTTATTTCAAGACATCCTCAGGGCTATAAACTAACAAAAAACAATAAACAATGGACATTTTTTCATTTCTACTTTAAAAACATCATAAACAAATTGAAAAAAGAACTTACTGAAGGCTTGGTTCTGTTACATTTACAAACAACCGTTAACTGTCATTACATGTGCTGTTCCAAGCATGGTAAAAAAACAGTGGTTCAATAATTTGTCGATGTGAATAGGATTAATATGGATATAAAACATACTACAGACAATTTGAACAATCTCGTAGGCTCCGTTATAACAAACACATATAAAAAGAGGCTTGAAACAGATTACCAAAGGCATTTTAATCAAATTAAATTAGTACAAGAACGGAAAGTTAATGATTTAATAAAAAAACGTGTAGGTTGTAATAACGGGAATAGATCATGGGTGGTTAATTTAACAGACACAGAGATTCCAGAAAATGTAGTACATACTCTTAGTTTTGGTCCAAAATTTGGTGTTCCTTACACATATAACCATTTTCCAACCAGCCAAATTATTGCAGACATTGAAAGTATTATCACTGAAATTCCAGATAAAGAAAAACAGGACCAGATAAGATCTCGATGTACTAATGTCCTTCATAATTTCAGAAATAAACAAAAACAGATAAAACTAAAAGGTGATAACATTAATAAAAGGATTAAGGTAGCAAAACAATTTCTAAATAATAACCGACAGTTGATAGTAATAAAATCAGACAAAACAAACTAGACAGTAATTATGGATAAAAATGATTATGAGGAAAAAATTAGGCAACTTTTAAATGACACATCCACGTACATGAAATTAGGAAGTAGAGAAAACCCAACTTCATCTCTGCAGCTTAAAAATAATAAACTTGTAATGGAGTTATACCAAGATAAGAAAATAGATTTGAAAACGAAAACGGAACTTATCATAAAAAACAGTCAACCGCCCAGACTTTATGGGACAGTAAAAACACATAAAGAGAATTATCCACTCAGACCGGTAGTCAGTTTTATAAATAGTCCTACATATAGATTAGCTAAGTATGTAACAAACATCTTACAACACATTAGCACTAACAAATACAATGTAAAAGATTCATTTACCTTCAAAAATTCTATTAAAGATCAGACGATACCAAATGGATACATTCTAGCCTCATTAGATGTTAGTTCATTATTTACTAACATCCCAATTGACATGGTAGAAAAAATAGTGAAAGACTCATGGAATAAAATTTCAGAACGCACCAAATTAACTATAATAGACTTTATGAACATTATTAGGTTATGCACATCAGAGGGTTATTTCCTATATGAAAATGAACATTACAGAATTATAGATGGAGTAGCAATGGGTAGTCCATGTGCCCCCATTTTGGCAGATTTAGTGATGGATTACCTTCTTGATACAGTAATTAATGTAATACCTTTTCCAATGCCTTTCATTTATAAATATGTAGATGACCTGTTTTTAACAATTCCCCAAGAGTCGGTTGATACAGTACTGGACCATTTCAATTCGTTCCATTCAAAATTAAAATTTGTAATAGAATTAGAAAAAGATCGTAGCCTCCCATTTCTAGATACAATAGTATACAGAAATCCGGAGGGTAGCCTAGTTGTCGATTGGTGGCGTAAACCACAAAAATCTGATAGATACCTAAATTTTTTATCCCACCACCCTCTAAAACACAAAATTAACACTGCATTAGCTTTGCAACATAGAGCCATACATTTATGTGATAATCAATTTATACAGAAAAATTTGAATATAGTAAAAAATATATTGAAACAAAACAATTACCCGCACCATTTAATAAATAAAATAATGCGATCAACAGTTAGTAACCATAATGAAATAACTCCACAGGTAGACGCTAATAGAAATATAACACCGGATTTAAACACTGAAGAAGGTAATGAAATAAATCAGCACTCCAGTAATAATGGCCTCACCAACTCACCACAGTATAGATCAGTGACATATGTGAAAGGACTGACAGAACAGATTGGAAAAATACTTAAGGAAGCTAACTTTAAAATAACATATAAAGTAAAGAATAAATTAAATACATGCATTTTTACGAACACCAAATCACCTATCAACAAACTAATTAAAAGCAATATAATATATTCTATTCCTTGCAATAATTGTAATAATGTATACATAGGTCAAACCAAACAATATCTAAAAGATAGATTAGCTTTACACAAATCGAATTTTAAAAATAAAAAAATGTTTTGTGCCCTAGCCTCGCATGCAATTAAAAATCAACACACATTTCAATTTGAGAATGCATCAATTTTAGATTATGAAACTTCATACAATAAAAGATTGATAAAAGAAATGATACATATCAAAAATACTAATAATACTTGCAATAGAAAAACAGATACAGACAATTTAAGTAGGATTTATAGTTCCATCATAAATAGTTATAGATGCAATGTTATCTAGTTTATATTTTTAAGGATTGTTAAAATAATAATTTATTATAAATGTATTATAGATATATATTATGGTGATACATATTATAATAGATATATATTATAATATGTGTATAAGTATATATGTTTATATATAATGGATTGTACTAAAAAAAACAGTGGTTCAATAATTTGTCGCTTGGAACAGCACATGTAATGACAGTTAACGGTTGTTTGTAAATGTAACAGAACCAAGCCTTCAGTAAGTTCTTTTTTCAATTTGTTTATGATGTTTTTAAAGTAGAAATGAAAAAATGTCCATTGTTTATTGTTTTTTGTTAGTTTAAAGCCCTGAGTATGTCTTGAAATAAAGACGAAACGTTGGCAAAAAGGTGATTCCATATATTTACCCTGACCAAACTCCGAGAAAAAGAAAAAGTGTTTTGTATATATATATATATATATATATATATATAAAGATTTCACATAAACACGTGAAATAACAATCAATGATCAAACTACAATAAGAAATGGGAAAACAAGACTAAGATCTTTCAACCGTAACAAGCGGTCTTTGTCAGAGTCAAAAACCCAACTGAACACTAGATGAAGAAAGCATCTGGTGAGGAGTTGAGAAGAGTGGGAGGGAAGAGTGGTATTTTAAAATACACTGGAAGAGTGATTTTCAGTGAAGTTTTGTTTTTGAGGGCTAGGTCATACAAAAAAAAATAAACTCCTTCCTAGGCCAACGTTTCGATGTATTTGTACATCATACAATCGATTATGTACAAATACATCAAAACGTTGGCCTAGGAAGGAGTTTATTTTTTTTTTATACGACCTAGACCTCAAAAACAAAACTTATCACATAATATATATATATATATACTTTAACACATAGAAAAGAACACAGAAAGACACTACAGAACTGACTTCGATATTTCGACATCCGTTGTCATCGGGAAGAAGTGCGAAGTACTCGCGTTGAGAAGCAAACTGCTACTGGCCTCTAGAGTAACTCGTGGAACCACCGCAATACTGCCCCCCAGCGGAGGAGAGGAAAAATAGAAATCCCTCCAATATTTATTTAGAAAACAAGATAAAAAATATATAAAATACGAAATAATAATAATTAAAATAAATAATAATAATAAAATAATAATAATAATAATAATAAAATAATAATAATAAAATAAAAAATAATTAACGGTACAGGTTGAGACCAGGAGGAGAACGAGCCCCAAGGAGGCATATGAATGCCTCTTCGGAAGCTCTAAGGGTGACATGGGAATTAGACTCGGGGATTTGTTTGAGGATTTGTACCCTGAAACAATCATTGAAAGGGAGGTCATGGGAATTAGCATGGATAGCTATGGGTAGGTCTCTGCGCTGACCAACGGACGCCCTGTGATTGTTCATACGCAGGCTCAGCTTGGTTGAAGCCAAGCCAACGTAAAAAGCATCACATCGAGTACACTCCAAACGGTAAACGCAGTTACAGGAAGTGCAAGATGTATCAGAAGGAACAGGATAAGAGTTGTTACTGAGAGGGGAAGTAAAGTAAGGACTGGAGTTAATTAGGGGACAGGTTTGGCAGTATATATATATATATATATATATATATATATATATATATATATATATATGAAAACAAACCACAAGGAAAAAAAAGAAAACAGATAGAAAAAATGCTCTGAGGCCTTTCAATTTATGTCATCAGAGAGCAAACAATTCGTCTTAATTCGTCTTTGTGTTTGTGATTGTTGTTTTTCATTTAGGGATAAATTTTATAGGCAAAAGTTCGGTTTAGCCATGGGAAATTGTCTTTCCCCAGTTCTAAGCAATATTTTTATGGAATGTTTTGAAATGAAATTTCTTCCGAAGATTTTGCCAAGCAATGCTAGATGGCTTCGATACGTGGATGATGTTTTGTGTGTTTGGCCAGACAATGAATGTGTTGCAGATTTTTTGAACAGCCTTAATAAGTGCGTTCCGTCTATTGATTTCACTCTAGAACTTGAAAGCAATAATAAGTTACCTTTTCTTGATTTAAATTTACATCGTTATGGGCATAATCTAAAATATAGTATTTTTAGAAAACCTACCCATGTTCCTTCTTATGTGCATTTTTTCTCCGCTCATCCTTCAAATGTCAAAAAAGCTGTTTTCAGAAATATGTTCCTAAGAGCGTTTAAATTGTGTAGTGAAGAATTCCTGAATGATGAAATTGAAAACATTTATCAAATTGCCTCATCATTAAGATATCCAAGATCCCTAATAAACAAAGTATTGAAAGAAACTAAAGAATCTTTGAGAACCAGAACTGAGAAAGAACCCTTTACAAATAGAAACCTTCTGGTTGTTCCCTTTAATCAAACCTTAAAAGACATCCCAGTATTTTTGAAAAAAATGGATATTTCAGTTGTTTTCAGTAGTGGTGGGAAATTATTAAACAGACTTGTAAATAATTGTGAAAGAAAAGAAAAGGAAGGTTGTGTTTATAGGATTCCTTGTAGAGATTGTGATTTTTCATATGTTGGACAAACGGGAAAAAGTTTGCTTACTAGAGTGAAGCAACATAAATACACTATCAGGAGGCAAGAAGAATCAAGTGCCTTGTTCCAACATATTAATTCAAAAAATCATTCAATAAAATGGGAAGATTCCAAGGAATTGATATTTCTCTCATCTGATGTGGAAAGGAACTTAGTAGAAAGTGCCCTAATTAAGTATAATTTTGATAAACTAATAAATATAAGTCATGGGCTTTTTAGATTGGATGAAATTTTAATTGAAGGTATAGTTAGGCAAATTGGTCCTGTGGGTGACCTTCGGAATGTACTTGCAACGTTGAACATGAACTCTGACCAGATTGTGGATTCTAATAATAGAACATAATTTTTATTTGACTTATTTACTTTCTCATGTATTCTTGTTTTGTTAATCATTTATTATTGTTTATTTTTTGATATTGCATTAATTTAATTTGTATCTATTTGTTTATATTTATTATATATTGTTTATAGTTAGGAATTATATATAACACTTGTTTCTTATTCTATTTATATTTTTATTTTTTTAATTTAATTAATTTTCTTATTGTTCATTTTGCATTGTTTAATTGTATTGGGTATTTTTTGTTTTTCTCTTATTATGCCTCTTCGACTTTTGTTTTCCCAGCTGATTAGTTACCTTCCTTGTACACACCTTTGATGTTACCTTCTAGTTCTTACCTTGTTTGCTCTCTGATGACATAAATTGAAAGGCCTCAGAGCATTTTTTCTATCTGTTTTCTTTTTTTTCCTTGTGGTTTGTTTTCATTGATTGTATCACGTGTTTATTGTGATTCATCTGCATATATATATATATATATATATATATATATATATATATATCTTTATAAATAAAATAATGATTTTGTCTGTACATTGCTTCGAACTGACTCATTTCAAGTTTTCTTTACGTTTCATACATTGGAGAAACCGAATCCACCCTTAGAAAAATTTCTGTCGGTTTGTCGGTTTGTCTGTTTGTCCGCAAAACTTTGTCACAGGTAAACTCAGCTACCATAAGACATATAAAGCTGAAACTTTTACAGTAGATTTGTGTAGGTCTAACTTAAAATATAGGCCATGAATTGATTGGAAATTCAACGTAGAAGTGAAGTTATGGACGTTTAACGCAAAAATGTTTGTCACAAGTAAACTCAGACACCATAAGACATAGCGAGCTGAAACATTGACACTGGATTTGTGTGTGCCTAACTTAAAATATGGGCTTTAAATAGATTATTAATTCAGTACAGAAGCGAAGTTATGGGGCTTTTTGCTGTATTTTCCTAACTTCAGAGACAAGTTTGTTTTGAAAATACACAGGTGTGGCAAGTAGGTATTGTTAGTTGATTTTAATTTCAATTGAGCACATGAATATATTGCATATTTGACATCATTGAAATGGTGTTTCACAGAGTTAAGGATGTATTATCTATTGAGAATAAATGTTTTGTAAACGAGCAATTCTCAGCCCTTAATATGAACAGGCATGAGAAATCAACAAACAAGTTCTTACGCTATATGAAGCCGAGGAAAGAACTTACAAGTCAGTAAAGAGATTGGATTAGTGATGAAGAAGCAGTTCATTATCTAATTGAATTTCTTGACTCTGAATTTATTTTTCCTGGACTGCCTGCTCATGAGTAAAAACTTAAAGTAGGAGCACCAATGATGCTGCAATTTATAGCAGTAACAAATTTCATGTTACGAAACATGAGTGACCCAAAAACTGTGCAACGGGACAAGACTCTGAGTTCGTGCTCTACACAGATATGCCATAGAGGCGGACATAATAACTGGATGTGGTATTGGGGAGTCTGTGTGTATACCACGCATACCATTGATTCCGAGCCACTGTCTGTTTCCATTCAAATGACTGCAAGGTCCCCTCAGAGTCTATTTCGCAATGACGTTAACTAAGTCGCAAAGGGAGACTTTATCTAACGCAGGAATTCAAGTTAGCGAAACCAAGTTTTTCTCACATCGTCAACTGTAGTTTACTTGCTCAATAGTCAGAGGTTTCAACTGATTGTGCTTCCATGAACCTGAAGGACAGACAGCTATACAGAGGCATTTGTTTAACACTGTACTAATAATGGTATTTTCTACTATTCTATAATTTCTAATTATAGTATTAGTATAATACTATAATTGATATTTTGGAATACCAAGTATAATAAAATTTTTGATTCCGTCAAAGACGGGTACATTTGCTAGTATATATATATAGGCAATATATATATATATATTGATAAAAGTATCGACCGTGGTATAGAAACAAAACTAAAGTTTATCGGGACTCGGTCAGTTCTTCAGGTTCAAATTAAATAAAAATATGATGAAATAAAAATAATAGCCAAAGAAATGGATGAACAGAGAAGGAAAACTCTGGAAATGTTGTATATTAGAAAGGACCAGTCATCCATTAATTATAGAAGTGACATTTCAAATTTAAATAGTATTTATTCCGGTGTGTTAAGTTAAACATTGTTGATAGATGAAAAATTGTGTTAGTGTTTTTCTGGTTGTCTGGTGAAATTTGGTTACCTTGCTTGGTTATTTCAGTTCAGTGTCGCGTGTTCATTCAGACTACAGTTGTTGTTACAATCCACATACTACTTTTCTTTGTAAAATAATTTGTAATGTAATACCTAGTTTTTCTGTTTCAAAATTTATACTTCTGTAAGTTTTCTCATTAACCTATAGTCAAAATTTCCATTGTAATTTCTTAATTGTAATTAATTGCACTTTTATGTAGGTTTGATTTTTGAATGATTGTATTATTTCTTATATTTCCTCTGTTTTTGTAGGCCTATGAAAAAGGTTTTAAATAAAGACCGAAACGTTGGCAATGAGAATTTAATTTGAACCTGAAGAACTGACCGAGTCCCGATAAACTTTAGTTTTGTACCCAAAGACCGCTTGTTACGGTTGAAAGATCTTAGTCTTGGTTTCCCATTTTCTTATTGTGGTTTGACCAGTGATTGTTATTTCACGTTTTTTGTGAAATCTTTATATATATATAAATAATTGAAATTTAATCCACAAAATAAAAATATTGCATTGTTTCTTTCACACATCGGATTCGTTTTTTAAAACGACTCGGTTAGTTTCTGAAATAATTGATTGAAGGTAGAAATACAGACCAGGTTCTCGGAGCAGAAGTTGAAGCGGTGGAGGTTCTCGAGGAGGAGCACAGTACAGAAAGCGATGAGTCCTGTGGAGAACATGAATATGTAGTTCCTGCCCAGCTGGCTCCAGGCAAGCAGGTTGAACGTGACTTCAGCACCTTTGACAGCAATAATCACAATCAGCCTTTACTGACTGTAAACTACTTTAAAAGCTTAATCAATGGATTATCGAGTTATAATACAGTTCAACAGTGACTGTAAGCTACTTTAAAAGCTTATTCAATGGCTTGACGAGTTATAAATCAGTTCAGCTCAGATCTGGTAGCTTAGATCAGGGGTGGGCAAACTACGGCCCGCGGGCCACATCCAGACCACCGAAGATTGGCACATGATTTAGGTTTGATGTAAATGATTGTATTAATTTCATTTTGTGGCCCGCAAGTCAAAATAATTGCCCACTCCTGGCTTAGAGCATATCTTGACAGCATACTTTCGAAATACATAAAGTACAAGGTTCAAACAACAAAATGGCATCATTATTTCGATTAATAATACAATTTATTTGATCTTTATTCAAATAAATGAAAATGATTATATTATTTCCACAAATGATATCTCCAGCCAAAAAATAAACAAGTATATGTATGCAATCAATAATCAAACCACAATATGAAATGGGGAAAAAAGACTAAGATCTTTCGACCGTAACAAGCAACAACTTGAGAATGTCGTTTGTGTCTAATTTGTATTTGCTCTGTGTTAGTAATAAGTCATCTGAATGTAACAACATAAGTCATATGTGGTGGTTAGATGAAGTTAGAGGTGGTTTGAGGTGGTTTTGTGGTGAGGGATTTTACTGGTACGAGGAGAGTGGACAAACCAAACTAACATCATCTGATAATGAGGAAAGAAATTCATTATCATTCTTAACTAAAAAATACATTTCTAAAATAAACAAACAAACTATCGTAGAGTAAATAAAAAGAAAAAAGTATTAAGTAGATGAATTGTTAGTACCACAGAGGTTCGTAAACATCATATTGTTACTTCTTACGAATAAAAACAAAAGTCTACACACAAATAATATTTTTATTCAACAACAACGCGTTTCGAACACTTTGTGTTCATCATCAGGAAACACCAAGGATATGGTGCTGAAGGGTTGATCCAATGAAACAACTCACTGCAGTGTTGTTTTAACTTCTGGTTTGAACGTTAATATAGATTATATATATATATAACAATGATCAAACACAGTTGGGTTTTTGACTCTGACGATGACCGCTTGTTACGATTGAAAGATCTTAGTCTTTTTTCCCCATTTCATATTGTGGTTTGATCATTGATTGTTATTTCACGTGTTTATGTGAAATCTTGTCATATATATATATATATATATATATATGTCTTGACGTGTTCTTTGAGTGACTGACGAAACTCTTCTGTGATACAAAGGAGAAATATTTGATTATTTGCCCCTCGGGCACTTCGAACTCAATGCTAGTTAGAATTGGTTAATGGGCTGCACGTTAAATTGCATCGCCTGATTTGATTTTAATGGTATGACCGACAGATTGAAGTACAAATAATGTCGAGGTAGGCTTGACATCCTGTCAAAACGATTATGTAACTCACAGTTTTTCACCTTGCTCCTGGATAAATCGAAGACCAGAGAGTATATTGAACCCCAGATCTACCAGTCCAGAGTCGAGCACACAGTCACTCAACAACCTTGGCTACACTCTTAATGTTTACTCCATGTCTTTTAGAATCCACGAAAGAATTATCTGAATCAGTATTTATGATTTTCAGTCTAATACATAAAAAAAAAAACAAACCGCTTACCATACGAGCTTAATATTGCCGACAGCAAATAGGTTTCAGCTAATTTGATTATCCCTTCACCGAGGCAAAAATGTGGAAAAATCAGAAAAATATCCCTCAAGCTTGATTCAATGTTGACGAAATCCTGAAACAATACAGTCAATTTTATTCATTCCAAATAAATACTTTTAGATCAATAGTATTCTTAATTTAATTTATAAACAACCAAAATCGTAGATAATATCATAAGTGATAAAACTATGCCTATTTTAAATAAAATAAATATATGTAATATATATATCATATATTTATTTTATATAAAATAATATCACAAAGAGAATATATAAAAAAACACAAAAACTAACTATAATATTTCTCCTTTGTATCTTAGAAGAGTTTCGTCAGTCACTCAAAGGACAAGTCAAGATATATATATATATATATAGTATTAAAATCAATTGACTCGTTTGGACTTAAAAGAAGGTCTGCTTTCTACTTAAAAGGTCCAGTGCTGTTTAAGTATAGTTGTGGCACTAAATAAAACCTCATTTTCTTAATTATTTATTAATTCCTTACTAAATAATTCTGAAAAAAGATACCTCTCATACTAATGTTAAAATAGTTTTGAATTTGGTATGACAAAGAACCAATGTTCGGCCTGTATGTGTTCCTTTGCAGGACTGCCGCTGTAACCTAACATAACTTATTTTATCTAGACATATTGTTCTATTCAAAGTGGAGGGACATGTTAGTAATTTACCGGCTTTTTTACTTGATCGGGGATTCTACAGATTCTATATTGGGAGTCCTAAATTTTGACTAACTCAAGTGCATTTCGAGTAGAGATCTTTAACAATTATAGGTTAAAGCCGTTTAATACGTTAGCCTGACATCGTACAGGCTCGGGACCGACGGCTTAACGTCCTCTTAGAGCAGAGGTTCTTAACGTGGTCCACATGGACCCCCAGGGGTCCACAGAGGATTACTGGGGGTCCATGAGGAAAGTAGTATTCTGAAGGTCCATGACACGTGGTTAGAGCTCCATGTTAAGATTAAATGCATTTATCAGCAAACAAAAAATAAATCAAAGTGTAGTAAGTTTTGGCCGTACAATATTCACACATAATTAAAATATAAGGCCTAATATCCTCGTCAGATCGTTAAAATGTTCCAATGTTTTAAAATTTTCTATTGCACTTCTCTTTATGGCACATTCAAAGTTGATTCTGTTACAATTTATTTCAGGGTAGGAACTTTATAAAATGTTAATAAAGAAATATTTTGTTATTGTTTTAAAAACATGTTTGTATTTCGACATGCGTTGTAGATGCAATGAAATTATTTCATAATTAACGATATTCATTTACTTAAAAACAAATATTTATTTATAAATTTGTATAATTATGTTTTTTAACTATCCGGGGGGAGTGGGGGTCCACAAGTAGCTTTTAGGGGGTCCACAAAAAACAAAGGTTGAGAATCCCTGTCTTAGAGGGACGACGTACTCAGATTTATTCACCTCCTGCGTGAATATATCGATGGCCAGGTGGGGATCGAACCTCGGACTACCAGCTCACGTTAACCATTGAGCTAACCTGGCCCCAACATGTCTCTTACTGCACCACTGGATAAATATTCCATTGATATGGGCATTTGAAGGAACACCAAGAAACGGGAAATGAACGACAAATTATCTTCCAGTAAACTAAAATTTCTACCATTTTAAAACAAATTTAAATTTTTTTTTCCTGATACCTCATCGTTAAATAGCTTGAGTACATATGTAGATGTGCTGGTGGTGATGCCAAGAAATATGTTGACACAGGAAACCGTGACAAATGCAGAGCTCGGCACACTGAAGAAGAAACTGGCTGCGTACATCAGAGGAATGCAAGCCCACCTGCAACATTTCGTCAAAAACTCTAACTACTTGTCGTCATTTGTGATTTGTGATGTTTGTGCTGCCACATAATCAACAATCTACTTTAAAAGTCCTCCATTTTGCTTTACTCAAATGTATTTAGAGTAGGCATCTTTATGAAGTACCTGATATCGTACAGGCTCGGGACCGACAGATTAACGTCCTCTCCGATGAATAACGTGCTCAGATTTTCCCCACATTCTGAGTCAATAAATCGAGGGCTAGAATGGGTATCAAATCCCGGATCTACCACTAGGGAGATAAAAAAATCTTGTAACACTTTCCCTCGGAAAAGCTGAGCTTAAATAATGTCAGGTACATGTTAAAGATCGCAAGTTTAACTTGAATATGATAAAATTTACATTTCCCTAATTGATTAGAATCAATACGGATAATGTGACTAAACATGACTGAAACTTTAGAACGTTGCCAGGAAAAAGAGAATATCCCAGAAGAAAATGGGTTTAGTATGTAGAAGGGGCCTCGTGACAATTGGCGCCTTTAACTCGAACGCTACTGTACGAAGCAGGGAGAAAGGTGTAACATTGTGAAGTAACGGAAGGCCAGGGTGACTGCTACTCAAGCAAACAAAACCATTCCCAGTGTTTTTTTTATTTTTTATAATCGTAACTAGATATCACCACATTTGACAGCCAATAAATATGTTTCATAGTTATTATAAACTTACTAGACGACCCCTGACCCTTTGTGTCACTCAGAAATTATAACAATAGTTTTTGAAATAAATTCACTCAACATGATTGACAGGGATAATTTTAATTGTTATTTCTTCTTATTATGGAACGGAAACAGATTCTTATATGACACAAGCTTTTGATATAGTATTCTTAACATGATTCAAGATATGGACACGTAAGTACATTCAGCAAAATAAAAATCATTTAAAAGTGAAAAAAAATCATTCAATTTATGGCATAAATAAATAAAACATCAATTTAAGTTATATATACCATCAAATATATTTAAAACAAACAAAAATTTTAAATTGAAATATTCACTTTATTACCATTGTTTATATTATTCTAATTTTAAATTCAATTTTTTTTTGTTACATCTATTTATAATATATTTGTGCTTCTTTTAGCGGCGAGCACGCAAGACACTGGGCTACTCTGGCACCATACCTTACTTTATTACCAGTGCCTATATTGTACAAATATGAAATTAAAAATCATTTATTTTTGTTACATTTATATATATTTGAACTACTGTTGCGAGCACCCAAGCCACTGGCCACCCTAGCTCAAATTTTGAGAATTAAATAATAATTTTCTTTTATTTAACATTATTCAGGTAATAAATAATATATACTAAATTTCAGGTTTCTATCTTCACGAAAAATGGGTGAACAAACAAACAAACAAACAAAAATTTACGAACTTTATATATAGAGATAATTATTATAAAGCCTATTGATTTGTAAAAACAAACAAACAACCAAATAGAATCAAAGGGGAAGCAGATTAGAGTAGCCGAGTGGTAGATCTGGAGTTCAATACCACACTCGGGTCCAATGATTTCTCCAGGTGGAAGGTGAAAAAAATTGAGCTTATAGTCCCTCGGAGGGAATAGTAAACTGTTTTGACTTTATATATGCACCTAAGCTTCTCAGCCATATAACCACAAAATCAAATCAGGCCGACTAGTTTAACGTGCTGCCCTTTAGCCACTTTAGATTACTCCAAAGTGCCCGAGATGACCACGCGGAGGCGGGCCTACACGATACTACGTCGTGCTTCAAGACTTACGTCACGCATCAGTACTAGGTCAGCGTACTCAAATCGGGTATCAAAAAGTCATGCAGCCTAATACATTGACTTATTACCTTACCAGCAGGAGGGTGGAGCTCTATGGTCCGGTCGCCCATTGGCCTCTGCCGGTAGTGCAAGTATTCTTTTCATCCTTCCTATATCGTATACGTATTCCAGGAATGCGTTTCTGTGTTTATCGCTGAATGACTTCCACGCGCTTGCTACAAACGTTCCCGTCTTGAGTATGAAATGCCACCTTAGCAAGGCGAGCCGCTCACATTCATCGAGCACGTGCTTTACTGTCTCAGAGGTTACTCCAAATGGACACATTGGACTTTCAGCTTTCATAAACCTAGAGAATGGTAAATCATCTGTCCCAAGCCTGTATGTGTCAGGTAGTCGTTAAACATCTCTACTCTAAATACGATCTAGTTGGTCAAAATTTACGACTCTCAATGTAGAAATGTTCATTAACAAGCTAATGTTTAGCCTATTTTCGGCCAGTGTTTTCTTTTGGGATGGCCACTCTAATTCTAGCCTAACCTACATAGAATCAATTTGACATAATATTATTACATACCCATATAATAGTAGTAGGAGAAACATATAAGGTAAGTTTCCATTGCTCACATAGGCCTTTTCGTCAAAGATGATATAAACCAAAGTACACATTGAAACAGAAAAAAAATAAAACGCCTGAAAACAGAAACAAATCACTTATAATAGATTAACAACAATATACAAATACCATTATCTCTAATTTAAAACAAAAATGAAATTTTCACATTTGTAAATCTGGTATGCGACGACACATTCATTCCACTCTTTCAAAGCTAGTATACAAAAACTGTACTTTCACGTTTTAACATTTTAAAATCTGGAATGCGACGACACATTCATTCCACTCTTCAAAAGCTAGTATACCAAAAACTGTACTCAGCTTTGCAAAAGTTAACAAATAACAATAATATATTTTATTTTAATTATTGAATTGCATGCCCCTTCAGAAGGTATTATATTAATACAATCATCAATTGTACACTATACTCATTATTTGTTACGATAATAGTAGGTTAAGAAAACTAATAATAATTCAATAGCAATAATACAACAATACCAAGTCATGACAACTGTGACTCATGTTAGGAAGAGTATTAAGTCTCCACACAGAAAAGTTTATCACAAGAAACTAAACAACGCGTTTCGAACACTTGATATTCCTCTTCAGGTTACATCTCCTCTGCTGGGGTGGTTGTTTGCCCGCCTCCGCGTGGTCCACCTTGGGCGTCGCCATGTGGACCATGAGACGGCTAAAGGGCAAATCGTAGAAAGACAACCTGACTTGATTTAAAAACGATATGCCTGAAATATGGCTTGGTGCGTATAAAGGTCAACACAGGTTGTTTGGGAGGTGAGACCAAGTAAGGACTCCTTGGCAAGGACTCCTTGGTCTCTCCTCCCAAAAACCACCCCAGCAGAGGAGATGTAACCTGAAGAAGAACATCAAGTGTTCGAAACGCGTTGTTTAGTTTCTTGTAATAATACTTTTCTGTGTGGAGACTTAATACTTTTCCTAACATGAGTAAATATCACACTATATCTAATTGTACAGTTAATGAACAACTGTAGCTTAACAACAGCAATAATTAACAATAATATTAATTTACGATTACGTTATCGATTTACCAAATCCCAAAGAAACGCTTGAGTCCAGTACACGACAGTGCTAAGTCCTGAGACGACTTGAACGTGTTTAGAACTGGTCGACTTTTCTTCGATGAGGTATATAAGGAAAGAGGCTGGGACGAAGCTCAAGGCGAATATAGCCGACAGCGAGTGGAGGAGAGCCGTCGCTACTCGTATCCTGCAATGTCAGCCAAACCAGAATGAGAATCCATTTATGTAGAGAACAGCATTTCAACACGGCCAATTTCATGTTGCTGTCAATATCAGAAGGGTTAAGCACAAAGAAATAGTTATAATTTTTTTTTTAAAATTCAAATTGTACAAGAAATGTAAATAAGGAGAACTATTTTAAAAATATGTTCATTATCCTGTTAATTAGAAATGATTTGATTTAGAGTTTATTTGCATTTATGTGAATATGATTGCATTAAAAAGAAAGGTGTTGGATGACCCTTAGGTCACCAACCCGTCTAAGTGGGTTGGATCACTTAGACTTAGTATTTAAAGTCTAGAGCAGCGCTTCTTAAACTTTTTTACTTCAGGGCGCACCTATGAAACCAAACCAAAACTTTGGGGCGCACCTATGAAACCAAACCAAAACTTTGGAGCGCACCTATGAAACCAAACCAAAACGTTGGGGCGCACCTATGAAACCAAACCAAAACGTTGGGGCGCATCACTGATTTTAATATAGAAAATTTAGTCCTGTGATTTGATAACAGGAAAATAATTGGAAATTAAAATGTATAGTTTTTTTTAAGAAAAAGAAAGAAAGAGAGAGAGAGACAGAGAGAGTGAGAGAGAGGGAGGGCTAGTAAAAATGATTTACGTAAATCCCCGAGTAAAGGCACAGATGAAGTATTATCCATTCATGCTTAAAGATTAAAGAAATTTACCTTCCAGTTCAAAATATGAAGTAGCCGAGACTTGACTCAGACTTGAAAACCCCATACTTGGTGTTTTCTCAAATAAATTAAAATGGTGCAAAAACTAAAATATAAATCTGTTATATAAACTTAATCTTCCATTATCTTGGGGCGCACCTGGCTACCTTCCAGGGCGCACCAGTGCGCCCGGGCGCACCGTTTGAGAAGCACTGGTCTAGAGTCTAGAGTCACTCTAGACTAAGTCTAGACTATGGGTCACTCTAGACTTAGAGTCACCAAACACGAAGTCTAGTGTTTGATAAGGGTTCTGTTGTGTTCAACACTCATGTGGTGTTGACTATTATGTAGAACAAGGGCCTACATGATTGTCATGCCTAACACAATGGCAGACCTATGCGAAAGGTCCTTTAAGTAATCAAAGAGAGCGTACACTATCTCACTCTGGTACTGGGCCTTGGTGAAGTTCATGGGGTGGTAGATGAGTCGGATGCCGTACTTGTGTGCCTCCTGAGGGGCTACTGATCTCCGCAGCAACAGGTTGTTGGCAGCATTGACATAGGTCAAAGGTGATGGGTACCATTTGTTGTTGAACCACACCTGAGACACGACAAGTATCAGTCAATATTCCCATAATTTATATTTGATCAATAAATAACTTGTAATAATATAAATAACTAACTAGACTACCCCTGAACCTTCGTGTCACTTAGAAATTATAATAATAGGTATTGAAATAAATTCACTCAACATGATTGACTGGGATAATATTAATTGTTCTTTCTTGTTATTAAAACACAGAAACAGATTCTTACATGGCCCAAACTCTTAATATAGTATTCTTAACATGATTCAAGATATATACACAGTAAGTATATTTAGCAAAATAAAAATCATTTAAAAGTAAAAAAAAATCATTTATTTTATCTTATAAATAAATAAAACATCAATTCAAGTTATGTGCACAATGGAATATATTTAAAAGAAACAAAACTTGTAAATTGAAACATTAAATTTATTTACCTAGCATAAAGTAACATTAATGAAAGGAATGTGTCTTTATAATATTACCTTGGAACATTCGTATTTTATCTGACAGTTGTGTTCAAGTTTATTTCTAAAATTATTCATTTTTAACCTCTAATGTAGTTTATTATATGTTACATTTATTTATAATACATTTGCACTACTGTCATCAGCGAGCACGCAAGCCTCTGGGCTACCCTTGCTCCATGAGTGGAACATAATAGGAAACTGTAAGGCTGGCCAACTTGCCCGATCTGGCACCTGCAGGATAATCTATATCAGGGATCTTAACCTTTTTTACATCGCGACCCATTTTTGACGCCAAAATTTATTCACGACCCTTTAGTGAGAACAAAAAAAAATTAACAACAAATAAAAAAGGGAAAATTAAAATAAATTTGATCAATAGTAACTTTAATGAGATTACTGTGTCGCATTAATAATAAATAAATTATTTATTTAATTTAGTTTTTTATTTTCTATTTAAAAATAAACAATTTCAAACATTTCGCGACTTCCGTTTAACCCTTTCGCGACACCTTTGGGGGTCGCGACCCACCTGTTGAAGACCCTTGTTCTATATCATCCCGAGTCCCACTCTCTAGTGCAAAGTCTGACTTTAGCGACCATGGTCAAAGAATTAGCGTCCATCTGAACCGAAGACGGACTGGTGTCGGAATTCGAAGCAAATGTGGCCTTCTTTTCATTTCGGAACAACTAATGAGCTTCTATCCATGATTAATATTATTATAACGAGGATAGCCTCGTGAAGGCCTGAAAGTCGGATTTGAGTGTTAGAGGCTATTAGAGGTGCTTAACTACTACCCATGAGTAACAGTAAGGTAGCCGTTAGTACAGGACACTGGTTAATAGGGAAGACATGCCACCAGGTTCTGAAGGCAATAACCAAACTTATTGTTATTATTATAATTATTATTAGGAAGTATTTTCCCTCGTAATATAAAGTTTGCTAGAACTATAAACAATTTCAATCTTCAGTCTCAGGTGATAAATGAATTCTTTCTTGTGAGTTTTCTCATATTTATAATATTGTTCTATAATAGGGTAGCTTGCTTCGTAGAGTAGCGTGTTACTGACTTTTCAAAGACCGTAAACTTGACATGCAACAAATCTATTTCAATTGGTCAATGACGCAACTAATCGTATATATTCCTCCGACAACTCAGAAACACACACACACACACACACACACACATGTATATATATTTATATATATATATTTATGTGTATATATACATACAAATACATACAGAAACATTCAATGATCAAACCACAATATGAAATGGGAAAACTAGACCAAGATGTTTCAACCGTATCAAGCGGTCTTCATCAGAGTCAAAAACTCAAGGGTTTTTCACCCTGTACTTGGCGTCCTTGGCCCAGTTCTTGACTGGGTCCTTGACGTCAGTTTGGTTTTTGACTCTGAATAAGATCGCTTGTTACATTTGAAAGATCTTAGTCTTGTTTTCCCATTTCATATTGTGGTTTATTCATTGATTGTTATTTCACGGGTTTATGTGAAATCTTTTTATACACATACATACATACATACATATGTATATATAAACGAATTAAAACGAATGTCCTCTACAGATAGACAAAGGAATAAAGGACTTCTATATTTATTTCGACGATCGTCGTCATCAGGAGGCAGGGACCTGATTTCCTGCTAGTCTCTTCACCTCCTGATGACGACGATCGTCGAAATATAGAAGGGAGCTATTCCTTTGTCTATCTGTGTGCTTCCTTTGTTTTAATTCCTTTTTATTTTAAAGTCAGCTGGACCGTTTCTTTTAATTAGTATATATATATATATATATATATATAGAAACATAAAGAAATTAAAAGCACACACTTAGTGTTAGTTCTTTTAATTTCTCTATGTTTCTTTTTCTACATTGAACTATATTTGTCCGTTTTGGATAGTATTTCCAACGAAAATATATATATATATGTGTGTGTGTGTGTGTGTGTGTGTGTGTGGGTGGTTGGGTGGGAGGGTATATGTGTGTGGGAGGGTGAGTGGGTGTGTTTGTAAATTTTGGTAGCAGTCCTTCCTGTATACGTACTTACATTGAAAATTAAATCATATTTAGCTGAAACTTGCTTTTTCATAAGTTTCAGCTAAATATGGTTTAATTTTCAACAATGTATATATATATATATATATTGTATATTAGTATGATATATTTTTGTAGTAAGTGTGGTAAATTTGGCAGTCCTTCATTTAAACGTATATTGTTAAAATTAAATGCCCCATATTTGGCTTGTATCTTGTTTCTTACACAATTTCTCCAGTTTCCAGAATTCCTTCCTCGTTTCTTCAATTATAATACTTATAAAGCTTGATCACCATATTATTGCTTAAGTCGACATGTTTCGAAACGTAACCCCATTTGCTTATCAGGACTATAAAGAGAATTAATCAGTATCGGAATTGTTAGTTTTATTAAATATAGAGGTAGATTACCATATTGAAATGTTCACAGTTGACAGCGCCCTGGATCACGGAGGCACTAATGAGGTGTATTAAAGGTAGGGTATGAAGTTGGACTCACCTACTACCTGGCTAATCTGGTTTGGCCTGTTGGAAATAGTTTTAAAATTCGACAAGAATTTTTAAGTTGAATATTTATGGCTGGCTGCTTTTCTTAATGAAAGACGAGGAAGGAATTCCGGAAACTGGAGAAATTGTGTAAGAAACAGATACAAGCCTAATATGGGGCGTTATTTAACAATATATAAATATCTGTATATATTCACTATGTATGATACCTTGTGTAATTAGGAATAAGGACTAGATGATACCTTGATGAAATTATTGGGAATATGAGGAAATTCAGACTCCTTTCCTTGAATGATGTTCAGTTTAACCCCAAAGGAAAGGCCACCGGTGCTGAAAGGTAAAGCATAGGGTTTATAGCCAGTAAGTGGTAAAAACGTTTGTCGCAAAGACATGGCATACCTGTTAGACTTGAGGAAAGGCCATGTTTGCAGGATCCACTCAGTGACTCTCTCTCCCGTTACGTTGAACAACTTGGTCTTGCTGGCCAACTAAGCATCGAAAACTAGTAATTCATTACTGCTATCAATATAAGTCGTAACTTATATAGTTTATATAATATAAGTGTATAGTCAAAGACAGCTTTAGTATATGCTAGTGTTCAATCCTAGTGAAGCTTTAGTGCCAACTATAGAATGTAGTTACTGCCAAGATATGGTACATTGCCAGTGCGGCATGAGTGCATAAATAGTGTTTACGTTAGCAATAGCTAGTGTTATTGCCAGTGTATATGTTGTTTAACTAATAATATTTATTATCCTTCTAATTTCATCTAATTAATTTGATCAATTGGAGAATTTTGTTTGAAATATTTCATATTTTAGGTTTTATAGGAAGAAAACATTACTGAATTTTTCTAAATCGGAATGTTGTCATTCAATATTTTGAGTGATAGTCATACAATGGCAATTCCTACACTGGCAATGTTACTAGTATTCGCTAATATAGTATGCTTGTATCAATTATTCTATAGGGCTAAAAGCCAGTCGCCGACTCCTACTAAGTCTAAGGTATAAGGGCTCATACTAAGCAGTTTAAGGACTGTGGATAAATCAATAATGGCTGTGGAGCTTCGTCCTCCTGCTGCCAATAGCATTTTAAGAGCACACAGAGGGGATGAGGAGGAGGATTAGATACCATCCCTTCAAGCCTATTTATGATTAGTTTTAATATTAGTTTTAATTAGTTTTCATAACTAGCACAGACCAGGTGGCGTTTAGCCAACTAGAGGTTTTAATGTCTCTCTATGAATCGTTTTCTCTTGAGGTACTAACAATACTCCTCACAATGACGCCCTGAAGGGGCCTGTTTAACTACCAGTAGCAAGCCCTGGTCCCGGGGTAACGGGTATTGCCCTCTTCGGAAGGGGACGACCGAATTCAAAGGAGTCCTAAAAATGTAAGACATTTTAGGTTTAACCTGACCACTTAGGACTAAATCTACACTAGAGTGATACTAGACTGGCAGACTCACAGTGTAGTAGCGGTGCTGTCTGAGGCTGGCCTGCTGGTTGCAGTACAGGCTGCCAGTGTCGCAGTTACAGTCCGTGTGGTAGTTGAGCTGCGGCAGCGTCAGCTCTCTAACCCTCATTTCAGCGTTCTCTTTGGCACATGTTTCACTGAGGAATACACAAATGCTCTTAGTCGTCTTTATAAAACCAAATATTACTCATATTAATGTAACCAGTTATTTGGTTTCTGTGTGACCATTTATGTTTTTATATGTAAATATTTTTTTTAGTACACAAACGAAACCAATAAAAACTCTTGATTGGTCGAGAGACTGAAAGTAATTAAAATCAAAAAGGAATAACAATCTTAACCGGACAAAACCTTCGACTTCGACTAGTCTAGTCGAAGGTTTTGTCCGGTTAAGATTGTTATTCCTTTAAATAATGTAAATTTCATTTTCTTAGTCCAAATATTCTTACTTCTGCCTATGAAAAAGGATTTAAAATAAAACTGAAACATCGGCAATCAGAGTTTGATTTTTGAACCAAATCCCGATTAGATAACACACCTATATATATATATATATATATATATATATCAGCTCAAAAACGAAGAAAAGCAACACACAGAAACCTGGGTTTCCTGCCATTGTGTTTCCGGCGTGCTTGGTCGCCTATTCTATTTTCTCCTGAAGACGGATCATCCGAAAATTTCAGTTTGTAAGTGTGTCTCTTTTTCTGTGTGTTGCTTTTCTTCGTTTTTGAGCTGATTTGCCTCCACACTGGATAGTTTTTTTCGAATTTTGAGTGTATATTTTCGAATTTTCAGTCGTTGTCTGCCTGCGGAGCGACTCGTTTTTATCTTCCTGTTGAAGAGGACATCGAAATATAGTAGTGAGTTTCTGTCTCAATTCTGTGTGTCCTTTGTGTCAATATAGTTTATATATATAGTTCACTTAATAAACGGAAAGACCAGAAACTCAAGAATGTTTTATACCCAGAATCGTGGAAATACATACCAGTCACATGATATATATCAAGCATGGGTACTATAAACATGGTTGATTATATAAATGAATGTGTTTTGTGGACATATGCAGACATTATTCTGACTTGGATTGTTGAGGAGGACAACAGCAGCTCAAAGCAGGCGGCTGAAGTAGAAGGCGTTCATAGTGGAGCTGTTCTGGAGAGGTATCGGCCAGGGAGTAGAAGGCAGAGCAGTCTGTGCAGTTGGAGATGTCGAGGACGCTAGGGTATGGCTGAGAAATGGTGTCCACAGAGTATGTGACACTCAGTGATACTGCGATGAACAAGGCAGGTAGAATGATCTGCAACCATACAATCACCAAACACAATATAAACTAGAAAGAATCATAGCACACATATGTATACGCAGCTGTACTCAATTTCATTAATTGACAATATAATTATATACTAGGATTTGGAACGTTATTTTACAAAAGTCCCCGTGGCACAATCGGTAACGCGCTCTGGACCGCGATAATAATTTAGATTATGTACCATAATTGTAAAACACTTATATTAAATTTCTAAATTGCGGCTTACCTTCATCAATATATCTATAATTAATGATAACGTGGTGGTCTTGTCAGCAACTAACTAGCTCGCTCTCTGACTCATCAATGTATTTGTATCTTGACAGTATGGCACGGACTGAGCAGGTAGCCGGGCTGTGCTTTACTGCGCAGA
Source organism: Hermatobates lingyangjiaoensis (assembly GCA_026182355.1). Lineage (NCBI taxonomy): Eukaryota > Metazoa > Arthropoda > Insecta > Hemiptera > Hermatobatidae > Hermatobates > Hermatobates lingyangjiaoensis. The sequence continues at coordinate 182,323 of JAPFBL010000182.1, read as the reverse complement.
CATGTAACTCGAGAACACTCTAGTGGTCGGCAGTGAGATGGCGTGGCCTGCATATGTCGCTAAATTGTTTAAGTTGAAAAAAATACTAACAGGTTTATAAAATAGCAAATTAAAAATATATACTTTTTACTCACAAATGTTTCATTTTTACCCACATTTAGGGTAATTTACCCCGGTTCCCCGACCGATGGTTTTGAGCGTATGCAAATATTTAAATGTGAACATCAGAGTTTTATATGTATACTAGATTACCCGTGACCCTTGGGTCATCTATCACCTTCCTTTTTAATGCAGTCATATTCACGTGAATGCAGATAAACTCTAAATGATCCTACTGAGAGCAACATTTAACTGGCCATGTTGAAATACTGCTTTACCTAAATGAACTAAAACCCTCTGTAAAGTCTCTTCTTGAGACTTATGAATAGTTATGGCAAATACTAACTGAATCAGAAATTCAATCCTTGAAAAAGGAATGTTGCCTTCTTTAAATAAAACAAATTTCAATCATGGAATTAAAACTATTTCTCCTTGAAACCGTGATGCGATACTTTTACAAACAATGACTTTATCGTAAATCTCCTCAGTTATTAGTCTTGTTTCGTTATGTAAGCGCGGTGGAACAGCATTTCTCATATTCATGGAGGAGCTCCTTTTTTTGATTTATGCTTATGTTTTTGGAATTGAAGTGCAAAAAGTCCCCTTGGCGCAGAGAATAGCAAAACTAAACCCATGCAATAAAAAAACATTGTCTAAACAATAATAGACGATGATGCCTACGTTTGGCTATGATGTTTGCACCTTTAGAAGCAGTAGCTGGAGGGGGGTAAATAGAGAGATGGTTAGAGGTGGTTTGCCCGCCTCCGTGTGGTCCACCTTGGGCATCGCCATGCGACGACTAAAGGGCAAATCGATCAATGACAACCTGACTTGATTTAGAAGCTGTGGTATGGCCGGTAGGCTCAGGCACGCGTATAGGTCAACACAGGTTAGAGGTGGTTAGGCTGTCTCAGTAATTAAGTTATTGATCAACTAAATTAATCAACTAATTAATTAATATTAACTATTAACTTAATATATAATATAATCCTATACATTATTATTAAGCAATAAGAATAATAATTAAGTTTAACTCAATAAAAAATTGAAATATTTAAAGTTTTTAATTTAGGCAAATCTTGGGATTATATTAATATTATAAATAATTGCGAAATAGAATTAGTTTAAAGTAAATAAACTGACCCCACAGAAGAGCAATAACTTGCTTCGTCTAAAATGATGGAACCTTTTAAAAGTCAAAGCATAAAACTGAGTAGCCCAAAGAGTTTTGTTTGCTTTTCGCTTGCAACATGGGCCTGAAAGTCAATAGAAAGTAGTTAAAAAGGGAAAATATAATCAATAAGTAAAAGCAATATGTATTTAGTAGATAAGGTGGCCATCCCAAGAGAGAACAGCCATAGGCAAAAGATTGCCTATGATTCTCTCTTATGTGGTCCCTTTGTGATACCAAACATGAACATTCTTCATTCAGAGTCCCTGATTATGCCAAACTCAAATGTATTTAGAGTAAGGAACTTTAACAAGAGTAACTGACATCGTACAGACTCGAGACCACCTGCTTAAACGTCCTCTCTAACAAACAACCTACTTTGATTTTTTGTTCACCTCCGGCGTGAATAAACCCAGGGCAAGAGTAGCGAGGTCAAGAGATAATGATAAAATTGGAGCATTTAACAAAGTTATATGTCAACATCTTTGTCATCTGGAATAATAGAAATGTGATTTATCATTTAGGTTGGAATGGCAATCCAACGAGAGAACACACGTAGGTCAATGATTGACCCTTTGTGATACCACGCAATAAACATTCTACATTGAGACCTCACTTGGCCCTAACTCAAATATAATAGTGTTTAACGTCTCATTATGCCGTTACACGATACATTTGTGTAATGCTCGTGACCAATAGATTTTTGCTCAAACTTTTTTCCCTCCCACGTGTATATTTTTGTAGAATTCACCACTCTTTTTATATATTTGTCCTTCCTTGATTAAATTAATCAAGGAATAACTTAATTTATATTAAGTTATTTTCTTTTTTTGTTACTCTATTTGTTAGCCTTTTCCCTTTCCTGCTTTCATTTCATTTGTAAATTCTCAACATTTTTTTTACTTATAAAACCCCCAGACCTGATCATTTTTATCCAACAGAATTTTAAAATATAAATAGCTTTACTATTCCTTATTAATTAACATGCATTGATCAACGTTTTTATCAATATGGATGTTTTTAATTTATTTTTTTTTTTTTAAACAGATCCCCTAGCGGGTGATAACGTCAGCCGTTTACCAGCTTTTTGTTTGATCAGTGATTCTACATTGGGAGTCCTAAATTTTGTCTAACTCAAATGCATTTCGAGTAGGGATCTTTAACGAATACCTGACATCTTACATGCTCGAGACCGACGATATATATACGTTCTACGATGAATCACAAACACAGACCTAAGGAACAAACAGACTTACTGTCTCTATTTTTCGGTTGAACCGTCATATTTATATTTCACTGATCAAACCACAATATGAAACGGGAAAAAAAGACTAATATCTTTAACGAGTTCCTGAAGTCGTACAGGCTCGGAACCGACGGCTTAACGTCGTCTCCGAGACACCACATGAAGAAATCAAGGACCAGGTGGGGATCGAACCCCGGACTACCAGCCCAGAGGCGAGTACGTTAACCACTGAGTTAACCTGGCCCCCATCAATATAGAATAATTCTTTAAAAATTAATTAAAGAAGTGATATACCTTTGGCTGTTTTCAAGAAAACAAACTGCGATTTCTGTTCAGTTCTTCTGCACTCTTGAGATTCGGCTTCTCCCACGATTTTTAGAAAAACCTTTAAAATTCAAAATATCACAATCATTACATTTATAAATTCTTTATAGTACAAGAAATAATTATTTTATAAGAAAGACAACTAAAGTTCTATCTAATATTAATATATTTCATTAATCCGTCTGAACAACAGTTGTAATAGTCCTACCGGTTTCTTTACGAGTTTTCTTTGAAGATTAACTGCATGTGAAACTAGTTTATAGGAAAATAGTTTATAGCCCTGAGGATGTCTTAAAATAAAGACGAAACGTTGGCAAAAAGGTGATTCCATATATTTACCCTGACCAAATTCCGAGAAGAAGAAAAAGTGTTTGTTAGTAATCTGTGGTCAAGAAAACACTACCGTATATATATATATATATATATATATATATATATATATATATATATATATATATATATATCACTGATCAAACCACCATATGAAACGGGAAAAAAGACTAAGATCTTTAATCTTTAACAAGTACCTGACATTGTACAGGCTCGGGGACCGACGCCTGAACGTCATCTCTGAGGGACGACGTACTCAGATTTATTCACCTCCCAAGTGAATAAATCGAGGGCCAGCCGGGGATCGAACCCCGGACTACCAGCCCCGAGGCGAGTACGTGACCCACTGAGTTAACCTGGCCCCTACAGATATTTGATAACTGTTACTTTACTCTAAATAAAGTATAATGATCAATACGTATATACCTCCTCAAGAGTAGTGTCGGCAACACCAAACGACTCAATGCCTAGCTCATCTCGGTTCTCATCCAAATACAATAACAGTTTCGTATAGGATTCCATTTGATCGTAAAGACGGCCTAAACTATAGCGGAGTTCTGAACCAAACTCTTCCACAAACTGAGCACCTTCCATTATACTTGTTATAGTGTCTGTCATCACTGCAACCAAGAAAAGCAATCAGTAACTTGAAAAAAAATGTGTAACTAACAGCTCTGTTCAAACTCACCTCTGCTGTCGGAGTTGGCCTGAAAAAACACACTAGTCAGTAAAGACAGTATACAAAAATCAATTAGAAAACATTAAACATAATTTAAAATTAATTAATACATATTCCAGTATTTCATCAGTTATCATTATTATTTTAATAAATATAACTTCGGAGCTTTCGACCAACAAGTGGTCTTCTTCACAGATATAAATATCCTAAAAACTTTTATTAAGGAACCATATTGAACTATTTGAAACTGATTGTAGTAACGTTATACTAAGCAGGGTTCCTTTTTAAATCAGTTCTTACAAAGATTACTAAAATTATGAAACTGATATATAAAACTCGACTGTCACAATAATAATATCTATAAGTAGCATATGTTACTACTACTAGTAGTAACTGCCTTACTACAAGTATTATATCTTGAATGAAAAAAAGACATTGTACAAAAAATAATATCACTCGTCATTGAATATGAAGCTATTGAAACACTTGGTTTTCCGAGCCGATTGATTTCTCAATAATCTATCGAATAAAATTACATTTATAATCATAAATAATGGAAAACTCCCATTAGGATTAATATCGTAAAGGAATTTAAAAAAAATGTATGAAGTTAGAGTCATAAAAAAAAATTATTCTATTCTGAAGTTTATTATTCCTTTCGAATGAGTTTTATCTTATCTGGGAAAAGTAATCAACCAGCTTATTAAAGGGCACTGATAAAACTGGTTTGGCTTGTGCTAGCATTTCACTTATTATTCTAATTCGTCTATACGACTGTTTTATCATTTCATGACTTCAGTTGGCAGTTACGGAAGAAATGACCTCTTCAAAGTATATTTCACAAATACCAAATACACAGTATGTTAAGCCATTTTAGAAACTGAATAATTTTGTATAATTATTAACCTTTAAATAGAGTTATAGTATAAACGCATAGCGACCTGACCGTTAGAATATTCAAAAATAATATAATATAAGGCCCAATATGCTGGTCAGTTTGTTATAATGTTCCAGTGTTTTAGAATGTTATATTACATTTTTTTTGGTGTTTTTCAAAAATGATTCTTTTACAATTTATTTCAGCAAACTTTATAAAATGTTAATAAAAAAATATTTTGTCTTTCCTAAAATTAAAATTAAATATTCGTACATTTTACCGAATGCATCTACTCATCTTGAATACGCTGCTTGATATCATTAAATTATTAGAAACACACCAGATAAAGCTTAAAATATGCTAATAACAAGAGGAAAACGTTTAAAGAAGTATGTTTTTCTGGTGATTTTGGATAAAAGAATCACTTAAGTAGCGGATGATTGACTCCGATGACTTAACAGCCTTCAGAGAGCACGTTTCGACCACACTGTCACTATTTCAGTTCCAACACTAGTTCCTAGGAAGAGCAATTGGTGACTCAATTCAAGAGCAACGACACTGGCGCTTTCTAGAAGATAAAGTTGACAACAAGCAGGAGCACACTTGAGAACAATAGAGGCTAGTATTAGAACTAGATAGAGAGTTGATGGGGAGACATGTTACATGAACTAGCCGTGATGCAGTGACGTACGGTGAGGTTCACGGCAAGGTGAGGCACAGATTTAAATCTGTAGTCACAGGAACCCCCTACCATGAGGCAGGAGAACTGCATGCCTCACTTAGTGCCTCTTCGCAGAACTTTTATGATTGTTCAGCACAAAAAAGTACTAACATTCGAAAAAAATTGCAAACATTGGAAATTTAGTTAATATAACAAAAGTACTTAAATATTTTAATAGCTTATTGATAAAAGTATCGACAGTAAAATAGAAACAAAACTGAAGTTTATCGGGACTCGGTCAGTTCTTCAGGTCCAAATTAAACTCTCATTACCAACGTTTCGGTCTTTATTTAAAACCTTTTTCATAGGCAGAAGTATAAATTTTTAAACAGAAAAACTAAGTATTACATTACAAATTATTTTACAATTTTTTTTTTTTTATAAACTGTCACTACGGCATTTCAATAAGAAAATTCTTCGACTTAATTGTCTGGCTAACTTAACTATGCAACTATGCCACTTTTTTAAACATAATAATGTTATATTTATTACTACGCCACTTTTTGTAAAATAATTTGTAATGTAATACTTAGTTTTTCTGTTTCAAAATGTGTACTTCTGCCTATGAAAAAGGTTTTAAATAAAGACCGAAACGTTGGCAATGAGAGTTTAATTTGAAGCTGAAGAACTGACCGAGTCCCGATAAGCTTTAGTTTCATTTTAATAGCGATATACAGAGGGACAGAAATATCACAGCAGAGCAGCACAGTTAACAGTCACTTCGCAATCTATCGAGAGGCACAGCAGGCGGCAGCCCTACCGCATATTCCTTTTAAGTATCAAAACAGTAAATGTGCAAATCCAGCGATGTTTAATAAAAGAATAAAAGAAAGAATAATCGTCCTTCCTTTAAAACAATGCAACAGTCTTTAGACCTCAGTATTAACAGAGTTGCGATTTATGTTTTCTAAATAGTTACCAAGCTTGTATTTGAGAAGGAGGTTCCAAATGCCAATTCGAGAGAACGGGTCAACTCCTGCTGTGGGTTCACTAAAACTAGCGAACTGAACTGAAAAATATCTTTACGGTACAATTCTTTGGATAAATATATATACCCAGTCAACTATTTTACTCATTTTATATTTCTTTCCTTTCTAAGATTTCTAAAGGATGTGCAGTGAGGGGAGGCAAGTAGGACTGTGCCTCACCTGCCTCCCTGACTACACGTCCCTGCCGTGTGTCATCAGAGGACTTCAGATAACATAACTGAAGCGGTACTAAGAGTTTCTTTATACCGAATCCCTGAAATACCTCAAATTTATGACAAAATTAAAAACAGGTTAAAGCGAAATGCCTGTAAGGGAAGCTTCCTGTCAATCGTGAGTAGGTAGCCGCGGCCAAAGTGAGTCTTCAGATAGGATATCGAGCCACTGCAAAGCAGGCGACCACTGCTGAATATAGCAATTCTATCTGCCAACAGCTCAGCTTCAGCCATGGAGTGCGTCGTCAGAATAATCGTCCTTCCTTTAAAACAATGCAACAGTCTTTAGACCTCAGTATTAACAGAGTTGCGATTTATGTTTTCTAAATAGTTACCAAGCTTGTATTTGAGAAGGAGGTTCCAAATGCCAATTCGAGAGAACGGGTCAACTCCTGCTGTGGGTTCATCCAAGATGACTGTCCTACACAAAACAATACTTAATTAATGTTACGATAAATTTATTAAAAGACTAATTTAATAAATTGAACAGTTATAATAGTCTGTATTACGTTTGTGAGTAGTCGCGATTACTCTGTTACCATTATGACCATTTATAATCATCGTGTTGTTATTTTGTTGGTAGTATTGCTTTATATCATCGTGATCATTATTATTGCTTAGTATTACATTAATTTAGATTTAACATTTTATTATTATTATTATTGTTAATTATTATAATTGTTTTGCTGCATTATCAAGGTTTAATAAGAATTATTGTGTACGATTAAAGATGTTAATGCATGTAATGCCTTCTAGTGGAGCATACTGTTTCTATAACAATAAAAAAAAAGACTAGAGTGAAGTCTAATAAAAACATAAACTGTAAAATAACTATAACAGGTAATTGAACCGGTTTTCAGGAATCGGCTAAGCTTCAGTTACTAACAAGAATTGTTAGTGAGTCCTCTTTCCTCTTTTTATATATGTAGAACAGACTGACAGACCAAAGTTTACTGGACAACTATGCCCCCCCCCCCCCTTCACAGAACCTAATAGACAAAAGAGACAAAGCAAAATGGCAAAAAATTTTGCAGTTTCTGTCCAGTTAACACTGAATGAACCTGTTTTGCTATAATATAGCGCATCTAGGAGTTTCGACCATAACTACGAGTACTACAATATTTTGACATTAGTCGTCCTCAGATAGAAGTGCCCTGTTTAAGTAGCAGCAGCAAACTGTCTGAGTGTTTGTCTGTGTTTAAGTTATCGTATCTGTGTATAAAGATTTCACTAAGAAATTCAAAATACAGAGAGCAGATAACTTACTTATTTCTTCCTGAACATCTTTATTTATCCTGACATCCCTAGCCAGCCATTTGTTCACTTTTCTTGTACTTTACGCCCTTTAAAATACCTATCTTGCCTGTCTCCTTCTGAATACTACACGAGATGTCCTATTTCACTTGTTTTAGATTGAATTGAACACTGGCGAAGACCAGTTCACAGTTCAAAGATTTTAGTCACGTTCCTTAATTTCTTAAACGTAATATGTAGTTATATATATATATATATATATATATATATATATATATATATAAACTTAAAATAAACTGTGACACATAGACAGAAACATAACAAAGACTCACTTTTCAATATTTCGACCGTAATGGCGGTCGTCATCACGAGAAGAAGTGAATTGACGGTGGGACGGCAGTCAACTGTCCTGCCGGACCGTTTCCGTTTATCATGGTATATATATAGTGATTTATCTTATAATCTTTTTACTGTTTGAATATAAATTAATGTTGTCAAATGACTTATCGAAGCAAGTTGTATTCAAAACAGACTTTGTTAAACGACTTAACAAACTTTGTCCTAGGTTAGTGGTCGGCTTACACGCCATCACACACGCCTAGCTGAAGAGATCTGAAGGATCGAAACGAAACAGTAGAAAGATGTCAGCGTTTGGTAAAAAAATGAAAAAGTCGTTTGACGATTCCAGACATGCCAACGGAAGTAGACGTTTAGACTTTCCTAAAAGGGTTAACGTGTACTCTTTCAAGAGAAGTTGACCGGCATTAGTCACTTGCAAGAAATTATTTAAAACTTACTATCATTTATATGCAACTTTAGGTAATTATGTTAAGATTAAATCCATCGAATCATAATATGGGATGGCCTTTCACTCATTGATTTTCGTTAAAGGTAATGTTAATTCCCTTTTAAAGCAATTATTATGCTAACTAATAATGAATAACTAGACAAATGAAAAAAGGTTCTTTAAAGCTGCTGATGTATGGAGATGCATACATCTATTTTATAGCATCGTCACTGTCCTAACGCGTACCCTTTCAAGAATACTTCACCAGAATTTGCCAATGACACAGCTATTTCTGTTCATGGAAAGATCAGTCCAAGCAAACCCCACGCGGCTTGACGAATGCTGGTGCCTATATTGAATTTTAAATAAAACTCCATGTTATCTGTGTTTTCTATAAAAATTTTGTGTTTTATTGATTTTTTGTAAAATAATGGTTCATAATTTTCTTTTTATAATAGTGAGTACTTTTCAATCACCCTGTGAGTCCCTATACATTTAACAGCAACGAAGCATTAAAAGAATATATTTTTAGGTTTAAACTTTAAAATAGTCTAACTTTCTCGTAAATGTAATATAACAATAGGCGAAAAGTCTCAGTATCTGATATACGACTGCCCTAACGCGGTATCGAGTAGATCTGATAAGAGAAATGAGTATCATCATGATAAGGTGACCTTCAAACTGCTCCGAACTAATCAACACAATATTCATTACATACTTACCAAATTCTCAGGCATTATCAAGTAAATAATTATAAATTTAATTGATTGATTTTAATGTTGCTGTTGTAGCAACATGCTGTATGTTGAAGGAAGGTTATTGAAAAATGAGGTTGCAATGTGGCCTGTTTGTCTCAGAATATCCGCTATTTCGAGGCACACACACCTTTCAACTAATTGAAGCCCTAAACAAATTATAAAAATGGACTCTTGCAGTTTTTACTACTAAATTATGTTTGTTTTCTTAGGAGATAGCTAAAGTAAATTATGAAGCTTTCTTTTCTTTTTCTTTATTACATAACTGCTACTGTCTTTTTCCGAAAATAAGACACCGTCTTACTTTCTTTTTAGGTACAAAATATGTGCTAGGGCTTATTTTTGTGAGGAGGGCTTCAAGCAGATAAGTAGAAGTATATATTTTTGATTAATAGTAATTTATATAAATAAATTTACATTTATTCAATTACAGTCATGTCATCTTGGTCTGGAACATAGTAATAAATTATTCAATTTGTTATAACTTTCTGATTTCCCTCCGAATTCATTTCCTGTAGAATCATTGGTCCGAAATCTCTCATGTCTTGTAATACAGCTATAATTTTTAACGAATTATATTTTTCACATTATTTTAACTAGGGCTTATTTTCGGGGATGTCTTATTTTCTGAAAAAGACGGTATATTTTTATAGTTCGATCTTTGGTTAAATTAACCTATTGCATCCATACCCATTCATTAATCATGGAAGTTTTAATACTTTTTAATATATAATATATGACATATAATAAATAATTAGTATATAATATATTAACATATTATATAATGCAGAATGTTTAAATGTTTCATGATGCTTAGAAGATTGACTGACAACCATTGATAAGTAGGAAAGAGACAGGCAGAGACTAATGACCAAGACATGGATAGAAAGAAATTACAAATATTAAGGTAATTATTTAAATAAAACTAAGTCATATAGATGAATTATAAGATAAAAATAATCGAAAATAATCCATCTACTAGGATGATAATAATAGACTCAAAAGAAGTCATGAAAACACAAAACTATATTAAGGTTTTCTTGACCACAATTACTAATAAACACTTTTTTCTTCTTCTCAGAATTTTGGTCAGGGTTAATATACGGAATCACCTTTTCGCCAACGTTTCGTCTTTATTTTAAGACATCCTCAGGGCTATAAACTAACAAAAACAATGGAAATTTGTCATATCTACTTTACATTCATAATAAAAAAATCAAAAGACTTACTTACTTACTTTTAAAACTTACTTTACATTTTATGATGAATGTAAAGTAGATATGACAAATGTCCAATGTTTTTGTCAGTTTATAGCCCTGAGGATCTCTTAAAATAAAGACGAAACGTTGACGAATTTATATCTTGACCAAAATTTCGAAAAGAAGAAAAAAAGTGTTTATTGAGTATATTCTTAATGGTGGACTTCATCGGAAATAGGTTGAGCTATTATAACGATTCTCAAGCAATAAACATGATTAGATCCCTGATACCAGTGGATGCAAAGTTCTCGAGATTGTCAAAGAGGTCGCTTTCCACTGATGTCGCTTTCCCTCTTTGAGCAAAGTCAGGGCATTGGCAGAGAAAGAGAAGAACAGATTCTTCCTCTTCCTCACTTTGATATTGCCTTCCAGATGTCCCTTGTCTCCAAAGCCGTTGTGGTGGCATGTTTCCCTAATAGCCGGTGACCAGTAGGTACTGTAATGACATTAGCTACAGTTTCTTTACTCAGAGGTAGAAGTCCATTAGGACTTCTACAATGGTAGGAAGGTCATAGTTGCTTCGAAATGAGACACATACCCTTTCTGAATTACCTTTGGTTCAGACTGTCACTAATACCTCTAACCTGTTTTGATTTGTAGTCATGTTTCTCAGCCTTTCGGCCCAATCCATGATCAAAGCATGTAACAGATTGATGCTTTTTTACGTGAGACCCTTTGGCCACATGAGAAGGCACACCATAGTCCTCTTGGAGGAGGGTAACCACCTCTAACCACCTATGACCAGCTCTAACCACCTTGTACTTTTTGATTTGATTTGAGTATGACAAACTGGCTAATTACAAATATATTTTCCCTCAGTATACATTTACAGCAACTTTAGAACAGACTACAGTACGCAAGAAAAAGATACCACTGGCTCAGAGTAAATTGGATTTTTATGATTTTGACAAAGGGAAAGAAAAGTGATTTTTCAAAAAAAAACACTTCAATTAAAAATTATCTTAAAATGACATTTTTTCTTAGATGTTTCTAAATTTTTCAGACAAGATAGGAATATTTTCAAGTATGAAATGAGAAAATTTGTCTTAAGTATTCAATGTACAAGGAGGTTAGATAAACTATGTAAGAAATCCACTGGCTATTTGAACAAAAGCCATGTTCTCTTGTAGGAGAATATTTCGTATCAAGAAATTTCCACTTTGGCTTTTCAAAAAATGTTATTACTGCTGTAGTTATACTAATGAGATTATTTGCATAAGCTGTGTGATGTACAAAAATAAGCTTATATATTGATAAGTCAATCAATCACTATCTGTACTATCTCAGGAATGAAAGACTAATAAACATCCCTCATTTAGATGTTTACATTGTGCTTGAATGAGACGTTATATATGATATACCCAAGAAGATTGATATTAAGTTTACTTGTAGTAAAGTTGAGTGTAGGCCTTTCCAGATTTTTTTAATTATTATTTGAGGGTGACTATAGCACTGCGTCTTAAAAAAAAACTATTGTACTTATTGTACAATACTGTACTAAAGTACTCCAGCAGTTAGCTTCAACCTGTTTTGATCTATTGCCGTGTACCTAAACCTTTCGGCCATACCATGGAATAAAGCAGACCAGGTCGATGTTTTTTACGTGGTGCCCTTTAGCCACGCTGGGGAATCCCACCAGCCATCGCAAGGAGGCACTGATGGCAGTCCACAGCGTACCCAAGGTGGTTGGCTTCAACGCCTCCAAGAAGCTCAGCACTTTTGCTGGGTCCAGCTGTCGAAGTTTTTCTTTGGTTTTTGTTGAGTGTCCCGAAGCACCAAACTCTGTCCAGCAAAGTTGCCTGACAGTCAGCCAGCAGGTGCAACGGTGTTTCATCCTCTTCTTTGCAGAAAGAATCTACATAAACCATCATTGATAATGCCCATTCAGTCTCCCTACGTTTCGGTAGAAAGTAACTTCCTTTCTCCTTCTTCTGAACAGTCTTCTTCAGGTTCTTAAGCCACTTGTGGGAGGTTGGCTACCACTAGTTAGCGCTTTTGGACCCTCTGCGCTTTCGGGGAGGATGGTCTCCTGACTTCTTTCTCCTTAGTATCATACAGGGGAAAATCTCTGAAGCTCTATCGGTGGTATTTTGTCCGCTCAGGCAGAGCACCGCATACCAGAGTAAAGCTATTTACTACCTCCACTAATACTTAGATAAGCCTGTGATTGGACTAACATTGCAAGTAAAATAAATTTCGCGAGCAAAGCTGTGTTACAACAGCTGCCGGTGATGTAGTTGTGTTAAGAGTCAACTGTAGATATCTTTAGAGTATTTGAGTTTAAGACAGCTTGTATTTTCGGGTCGTAAGTGTGCAATGACTTGACAATCTAGCTTACTTGGATCCTCCGATGAAAGCAATGCCGATGGACAACTTGCGACGCATTCCGCCAGACAGCAAGCTCGACTTGACCCGGCGCTTAGACGCCAAGCCCAGGTCAGCCAACACCTGTCTCATCTCCAGCTGGACTTCACCCAGCGACTGGCCGCGTAGCCGCCCGTAGAACCACAGGTGCTCCTCCACCGTCAGCCTGTAATCCAATCAACGCATAGTCTCATCCAACAATGTACTCGCAACACATCTCTACTATCACTACAGAAAATACTAACCGTTCAAAAAACAGAAAAAAAACCTGCAACGGCAACTAACCCAACGGGTCCCCAACCGTCTCTGTATGAGTGCGCTTGATTTCCCCTCTCTTATCTACTGAAGTCGATTCAAACCAAACATCAGATTCTATAAGTGTCTGTTTTTAATTTCTTTACGTTTTTTCTACATCGAACTTTATATGTCCATTTAAGTTTTTTTTCGTATTTTCATCGATAATATATATATATATATATGTAATATGCTCTATATATGCTCTAAAGCCTTTTGTTACATTGCATTGTAATTAATATATATTTGTTTATTGTGACATTTCCATTTCATGTCAGCAGGTGTCTTTAAATTTCTGAATCATCATTAGTTCAGACGGTCACTAATACCTCTAACCTGTTTTGATTTGTAGTCATGTTTCTCGGCCTTTCGGCCCAATCCATGATCAAAGCATGTAACAGATTGATGCTTTTTTACGTGAGACCCTTTAGCCACATGAGAAGGCACACCAGAGTCCTCTTGTAGGAGGGTAACCACCTCTAACCACCTCTGACCAGGTCTAACCACCTCTAACCACTTTGTGCTTTCTTGATTTGATTTGAGTATGACAAACTGGCTAATTACAAATATATTTCGGTTTGTACGTTTGTACGTTTTGGTCGCCTTTGACCATCTTCAGGGTGTAAAACGTATATAAAATATCTTAAAATCTATTGGACATTCTTTAAAACACTTCAATATAACACTCAAAGTTCATAATGAACTACTAAATCGAATGTAAACATTTAAACTGGCCGGTTGGCATTTCCAGCCAATGTCAGCAGGTGTCTTTAAATTGTTCTATCATTGTCAAATTCCCCGTTTGTTGCGACTGCCCCATGTGCAGGTTGAATAAGTTTGTAAAACTTACTGTTTGATTATTTATATTGTGCCTTATTGCCAATATACTAAGGGCCTCAATAATACTTAATCTGTCATGGTCTCTTTCTTGGTATAATATTTCAGTGTTGTTGGTAAGCATATCCCTGGTCAGCTTCAGTATATTCACTATAAAATCGAAAAGACGGTCCAAACTGGATACAATACGAGTTCAAAATCGAAGAAAAGTAACACACAGAGTAAAAAAAACACACTTAGAAACTCAAATTTTGACCAATTCATCTTCAGGAGAAAATAGAAGTGGATACCACGCACGTTGTAGAAGCAACGGCAAGTAACCCAACGGATCTCCAACCGTTTCTGAACAAGTGCCCCTGCTTTCCCTCTCTTATCTCCCCTGAAGACGGTTCAAATAAAAAATTAAAGACTGCAAGTGTGTGTTTTTAATTTGTCTATAGTTTCTTTATCTACATTGAATTTTATTTGTACGTTTTGGATCGTATTTATATCGGAAAAGTGTATATATGTATAGCTATCACTAATAGGTTAATTTGTTACTTCTTTTTTCTATTACACATTAAATTATAATTTTAAATTTGGAAAAACATGTGTTCAATATTTTAAGATACATAACATGTACTGTTACACTGAAAAAAAAAATACTTAGTGATATAAGAAGAGAGACACTGACTCCCCGAAGAGGATGTTGTGCTGAGGACAGATGCCCAGGTTGTTCCTAATGAGGTCCATACGAGTCCTTATGTCTTGACCGTAGATATAGGCAGTACCACTTGTCGGAGGAAACATTCCCGTCAGGATGGATCTGAATGAAAAAAGGAAAACACAAACTAAAGAAATAAACCATACAAAAGTGAAATATTTTCATCTACTTGTAGATGAATTCAATTCAATACCCACGAAGGTAGTCGCACTATCAATTCAATACCCACGAAGGTAGTGGCACTATCAATTCAATACCCACGAAGGTAGTGGCACTATCAAGTCAATACCCACGAAGGTAGAGGCACTATCAAGTCAATACCCACGAAGGTAGAGGCACTATCAATTCAATACCCACGAAGGTAGAGGCACAGTATCTGTCAGATGAAACAATTTGTAAACATTGGATTCATGTATTAAATAGACATACAAATATTACAAGTTAGGCATATATGCTCAATTTTTGCTGAAAAATGGATTAGGAAAAAGCGAGTAGCCTTAACTACTTTAAGAAAAGTAGTTAAGCTTCGTTGGAATGCTTATCCTATGTGATAACTGAAAGATTATACACTCCCATGCATGGATCAAATGAACATGGTAATTCCATATACTAAAATTGCAGAAAAATATGCTAAGAATGTCTTAACTTGGGATACACAGGTCACCGTTTGCACCGGATGTACTATTTCCTATATTTTAGACCCATTGCCCCCCCCCCCCCCCCCCACAATCATTCCATCATTGACTTGCACTTCTTTACACACAACCTGAGGCTCTGCTAACCTGCTTAGGTTAGATTAGTTGAGGTGGCAGTCACGAGTCAACACACATAGGTCGAACATTGCGTCTTTTGTGATACTATACGATGAACATTATTAATTGGGAGCCCTAAATTTTACCTAATTCATTAACAGTGCAATCTGTTATAGTGTCGTATTTACTCATATTAGGAAAAGTGTTAAGTCTCCACACAAAAAAACTTATTACTAGAAACTAAACAACGCGTTTCGAACACTTGATGTTCTTCTTCAGGTTACATCTAAAAATATATATATATATATACATGCAAAGAGCTTATCAAAGCTGTTAAATGCATATATATATTTTTCTAGATGTAACCTGAAGAAGAACATCATGTGTTCAAAATGTGTTGTTTAGTTTCTAGAAATAACCTTTTTTGTGTGGAGAATTAATTCTTTTCCTAACATTTGCCTAGCTTAAGTGTATTTAGACTAGTAACTGACATAGTACAGGCTCGGGACTGACGGCTTAACGTCCTCTCTGAGAGATGGCGTGCTCAGATTTATTCACCTCCCGCGTGAATAAGTCGAGGGCCAAAGTGAGTATTGAACCCCGGATCTTCCAGTCTAGAGGTGAGCACGTTGCCACTGGGCTACTCCAGCTCTTTACCTCATTGAATGACTTAAAAGTTATAAGTCCGATGATAATAACGTTATCTATAATTAAACATAAATCCAAAACGCTTACATGGTTGTTGTTTTGCCTGCTCCATTTCGACCTAAAATAACGGTAATTTGATCTTCAAAGAAGTTCAAACTAAGTCCGGACAGAGCTTCTTTGCCTCCCTTATAGACTTTTCTCAACTGACGGACTTCAACTCCTCGAAGCAAATGTTGTGGTTCTTCCTCAGTGCACACAGGACTTGATCCTCCTTAAAGCAAAATGACTCATCACAAAACTAAATAAGTACAACCACTTTCAACAAATATTCAACAATACAGCAACTCTCTGCCCATCAGCCCAAAACAAGCATATATATTGCAGTGACGTAGCAACTATTTTGCCACTACGCCGGTCGTAAGATCCCCCCCCCCCCCCTTTCTCACTGCTAACCTTCAAAATTCCAGAAAGTCCTCAAAATATTTATTTATTATAAATATTTAACTTTATTTATTTTCCTGGAATTACAATCAAGGATCTAATTTTAGATTGCTGTTATTAGTCCCAGACTTTCATCTTATTACGGTACTCGTATACACATACAGTCATCATCTAAGAAGACCAAACATTTTTCAAAATAAAAATGAACAATTCAAATCATAAAAAAAAAGTTAAATTAAATTAACTGCTTAAACAAATACATATAATAAACTTTCAACCATTTTAAAAAAATATTTGTGAAAAATTTAAAATAAATGTATTTTTAACTAATCTGGCGGTAGATTAATGCCCTGGCGTTTTGGTTATGGACGGTAGATCCCAAAAAAAGGACTCTGATCAAAATCCAAATACCGTAGATAGTTCCCCGAAAAAAGTCATGTAAGATCCATATGTTTCTTTATATCTAAATATTTACAGTTTTATTTTATAGCGGACAGACAGACAAACATTGTAATTTATATATAGAGATTTGCAAATATTACTGTTGAAAAATCCGTTTATACACGTTTAATCCGTTTATCCGTTTATATACATTACGCATATAAAACATAAAAATAATTACGATCTTAAAAACTCATTTGAGTATAAACATTCAGGTTTTTTGTTACATTTTTATTATTTCAATTTTTTTTCTATACCCCCTCTCACAACCTCAAAATACCACCCCTTATAGAAAATTATAACCCTACCACCCCCCTCCCCCGTCGAGTCTCCCGACTACCCCTGGGGGCTGGGGGTCCACCTCGACCACTCGGGAACTATATACGGCTCTAGAACATAGTTCCTCAAACTTTTTTCGACGCGGAACCCTTTTTGGTTCCAGTGAATTTTCCGGGAACCCCAGATTCTAATGATTTTATACAACCAAAATATAAATATTTTCATATGCTTTTATAAATAGTATGTATGTTTAAAAACAATTAAAAAGTAATATTACTGCAATGCGTATTTTTCGAAGAAAAATTCAAAACTAAAAGATTTTTATTTTTATATCTCCCACAAGTACATAACACATGAAACAGAATTATTAGCAACTTTAACACAAAGTTTATTTTGTAATCATTTTTCGTTTTATAGTTGAAAGTTTGATTTTCAAGTCAGACCGAGCATTAAGTCTACTTTGGTACTTAGTTTTTATGGCAGTATAAAACCGGTAAAAACCAGCTTTTTATAAGTAGGTAGTGTGAAATGGCAGCAATGGGTGAACTATTATTTTTACAATAGAAGCTGAACTGTTATTTTTACAACAGAAGGAAATCGGGAATCAGATAGCTCCAAAAACTGACAAGTGATTCATCCTAAATAAGAATAAAATTTTTGCCACTTCCTCTTATGTGTAATTATTATTCGGTATCATGATTCACTAGAAACACAAAATAAATCCATACCCAAGAAAGAATTTAAAGAAAAAAACCATACCCATACCCATAAAGAAAAAAAAAATTAGAAAAATGTTTTCTCTAAATGTTTTTCGCGGAACCCCAGACAGTCCGTTAAGGAACCCCTGGGTTCTGCGGAACCCACTTGGGAATCTCTGGTCTAGAATAACCAGTATCATCAATTATTCAATTGTATATACGATAAAAGCACCTTTCTTTTAATATAAATTGCACGAAAACAATAGCATCTATTTTCGCCCCAAAGGTCTTTTATATCTGATAATTTGAAGATTTATCAAATGAACCAATTTCGACTTGGTATCGTAAAAAAAATCAAGAAATGAATAAAGCCCTCAAAATGTTATCACAATTTTGTTACGAAAAAAAAACAAATTTTTTCCACGATTATTAGCCTTCACTTTCTAATGAAAGTGAATAACTATGTAAATAAATTTCAATAACCACTATGTAAGTAATAATTTTTGTAAATTATATGAAAGAATCTGGAGTGACCTATACTCAACTTTACTATAAGTAAACTTCTTGGGTATATAATATGTAACGTCTCATTTAAGCATAATGTAAACATCGAAATGGAAGATGTGTATTAGTCTTTTATTCCTGAGGTAATGCAGATAGTGATTGAAGGACATATCAATATATAAGATACTATATACATATAGTATATAACTATGTATATATATCAATATATAATATGTATAAGTCGTAAACTAATAAGTTCATTCGACTAAGATAAAGAAAGGGATAACAAGTCTTTATCAGAATGACTAGTGAAAAAAAAACTGTCCAACTACAGTGGAAACAGTTTAACATCATAATCACTGATAATGTTATCAGTTGGTAATGTTTATCAAAATCAGTCGGTCCTAGGCATTCAGTTTATTAATCATTAAAATGAATTAGTTAATTAAAAGCAGATTTCCGGTTTTATTGTTATCATAAATTCAACATTTACTATCAGAGGACTCAAAGAGAGTTTAAGGTTTTATTTATTGAAATAATTGAGATTTTCTTTTTTAAATGTTATTTCTTCTTAATAATGTAAAGCATATGAAGCCTACGTCCACTTATTATAGCTAAACTTTTACCTTGTCCATTTAGGTCTCCCAGTTTATATAACTTTAAAAGTTCTGACACTCTATACTATTAAAGGAAATGCATGTAAAACAAAAAAAGTACAAATCTATCCCTTCACATGTTATAAATGTCCTGAAGATGAATGTTGATCATTCGAAACATGTCGACTGTAGGAAATATACTTTCCTGTGTAGACAGAGTAACCAGAGTGTTATTTAGAAAAATTGAGAAACTTGTTAAGAAACTGGTATCACCTGAATTTGGTGTCATTTTCAATAATGTGTGTGTCAAGGAAGGACTGCTACTCAGTCACCGCTGCGACTCACAGTCACCACTCTGTCTTCCTGCGGGACTATTCGCCTCCTGATGACGACGATGGTCGAAATATAGAAGTGAGTTATTCCTGTATCTATCTGTGTGCTATCTTCTTTTTAATTTGTTTTTATTTAAAAGTCTGCTGGACCGTTTCATTTATATATATATATATGCGTTGATTGCTTTTCCTCTGTCAATTCACTTCTCTCCTGAGGACGACCGCCATTATGGTCGAAATATTGAGAAGTGAGTCTTTGTTATGTTTTTGTCTATGTGTCTCAGTTTATTTTAAGTATATATATATATATATTGATATAGCTTCTCGACCACTGATATTTCAAATTCACCGAAGGGGTTCTTGAGAATTTTACATACAACTCCTGATTATAAGCCGATGTTTTGCCAAAAGTTGTTTGGCATTTTCCGGGCTAAAAAACAATTTATTAACGACATAAGTAAAGCAAGATAAATACATCCAAGGATACCAACCAACAGAAAACAAACCAACAAACAAAAAAATCAGTAACAAGAGAACAACAAAAGGATCATAAAATACCTACTGTTATTATTCATTATTTAAAAACAGACATTTGTTGTTTAAACTCAATTACTTATTATTTATTTTTTTGGTGTTTCTGAATAATTAATAATCTGTTTGAAAATTGGGTTTTGGTGTTTTCTAAATAATAAATAATAAGTAATAGGTTTAAACAACAAATGTCTGTTTTTAAATAATGAATAATAACACTGAGTATTTGATGATCCTTTTGTGGTTCTCTTGATACTGAATTGTTTGTTTGTTTGGTTTATTTTCTGTTGGTTGGTATTCGTGGATGTATTTATCTATTTATCTTGTTTACTTATGTCGTTAATAAATTGTTTTTTAGCCTTGAAAATGCCAAACAACTTTTGGCGAAACGTCGGCTTATAATCAGGAGTTGTATGTTTATGACCAAAGTCCTCAAGAACTCCTTCGGTGGATTTATATATATATATAAGTTCGTATATTTGGGGATTTGGGGAAAACAAGACTAAGATCTTTCAACCGTAACAAGCGGTCTTTGTCAGAGTCAAAAACCCAACTTTATTGTGGTTTGGTCATTGATTGTTATTTCACGTGTTTATGTGAAATCTTTATATATATATTATATATAAATCAAAATATTAAAACAATCCAAACCGGACAGATATATAAATGAAAAAACGACAATACATAGAAGAAGCGAGAAAACTTACTGGGTCGATATTTCGAACTGAAGTTCGTCGTCAGGGAGAGAGTAGAAGGGAAGAAGAGGTACTCAGAGAGTCGCTCTCTGCCGGTACAAGTGAACGCACGTACCTCTTCTTCTTCCCTTCTACTCTCTCCCTGACGACGAACTTCAGTTCGAAATATCGATCCAGTAAGTTTTCTCGCTTCTTCTATTTGTTGTCTTTATATATATATATATACGACACATTGTATGTCGGGTCTTTTATTATGACTGGGTTTGTATACATGACTGACTATCCTCTTGAGCATCAGCACTATCACAAGTACATTTAAGTACAAATAGCCAGTATTTGTGGCTGTGATTACATTGGTAACGAAGAAGTGCGTACTGATTATGTGTATGATAATAAGTGAAGTACCTCTGATGTCATCGAATTGTTTGTAGGAGTGCCTCTTGTGGTCCCAGTATGCCTTGGTAAAGGGGAAGTACCATTTCTTCGGTACTCCAAACTCACCTGCAATATGTTAGTCTTTCACTTAAATATCTATAAGTGTGATACAAACTACATTCAAAAGGAAAAACACACAAAAGAGACTACACTATACTTCGACTGCCTCGCATATTAGGTAGAAAAATGTGAAGCAACTCCGAAGACAAACGAGGACTGAAATGAAATCTCTTTGAAGAGGCACCCAATCAGTGAAGCCAACTTACGGAAGCCGGGAAGACAAGGGCAATAAGCTAAATAATAATAAAAGTGAATAAAAAAAAACAACTTTTTAAAAATAAACAATTTTTTTATTTTTCTATAAAAGAAAGGAGTTATAGATGAAAATAAACATAAATAAATAATTGTAAGGTAGCGCAATCAGTTATTATGTCGTATTCACTCATTGTAGGGTAAAAAGTTAATGAAATAGTCTCCACATATAGAAATTTAATAGTGCATATAGCATGTCGATTGATAAATTACTATACTTTGTGGATAAAGTAACAAGACCGTTATTCCGGAAACTCGAGAAACTTGTGAAAAAGCAAGTTTCAGTTAAATATGGACTAATTTTGGACAATTTATGTATACAGGAATGACTGCTACGAAAATTTACAAATTTAATAGTATAAGCAACGCATTTCGAATACGTAGTGTTGTTCTTCAGGCATTAACTAAAAAAATACAATGTTACAATTAAATTTCTATATGTGGAGACTATATCATTAGCTTTTACCCTACAATGACTAAATAGATAATTATGAAGAATAATTATTCGGCATTCACGATCTTCTGAATGAGAGATTTGATGATCCGAACTATTGTTCGATCAGGGAAGTGATCGAAATAGGAGTCGGCCAAGTGACATCTTTCACATAAACAAGCTTTGAATACATCTAATCCTATCTTTATTATCCCTTGATAGAAGAAGCCGAGACTGCGGTTCACTTTAATGAAACATGTCTCCAGTAAGATTCGTTGCCTATCTAATATAAAGATAATAAATTATCAAATACAACGGTCTTTGGGTTGTATTAGATAATATAAAGTTGTATTATCAAAGCCAACTTTGGGTTGGCTTAGTATAACTGTTTTTTTTTACTTTACTATAAGTATAGTAATCGTGAAAATAATCATATCGTGAAAAAAATCTATCTTAGATTTTGACGGAATAACATGTTTTGAGGTTCCTAAAGTCGTTTAATGAAGTTTTTTCGATGATGTCTGTGTGTGGGTGGGTGTGTGAGGTTCCTAAAGTCGTTTAATGAAGTTTTTTCGATGATGTCTGTGTGTGGGTGGGTGTGTGAGTATCTATCCAAAGATTGTAGTCACATACGATCACATGTAGTCACGCTACATGTTTTGAGGTTCCTAAAGTCGTTTAATGAAGTTTTTTCGATGATGTCTGTGTGTGGGTGGGTGTGTGAGGTTCCTAAAGTCGTTTAATGAAGTTTTTTCGATGATGTCTATGTGGGTGGGTGTGTGAGTATCTATCCAAAGATTGTAGTCACATACGATCCAGAATCTCTGATAGATATTTAACACCAAAATTGGCCTCATAGTGTAGATGCGCCCTGTTGTTTGGGACCAATTATGCATATTGGGAAAGTCACTTTTTTAACAGAAACCTGTTTTTAGACTACATTTTTTTCTCCTAATCTACTAATTCTGGAGTCTTTAAATTTTGGCATTAACTTTGAAGCTACAAAAGCAATAAATGAAAGATACGCTCAGATTTTTAAAATAACAGGAAATTTTTTTCTTATTAAATGTTTCTATAATAGTCAATAAAATTTTGACTTATAATTCAATCTGAAAGGTTATGAGAGCGATACAAGCCATACTGTTTACTGAATCAAAATGAAACTATACCAAAAAAAAAAACTTTATGTGGAGAATCAGTTGATATAATTTTAGACTGCAGCTATTTGTTAGTCCCAACCTTTCATCTTACTACAGTACTCGTTTATATACAGTCGTCATCAAAGAAAACAAAACATTTTCCAAAATATTTTGAATTTGTTTAATTAAATTAAAAATTTCAATTTAAAATAAAATAAAATTTAATAAAATAATGAAAATAAAATTGTTTTATTACAAATATAATTGTTATAAAATAATTATAATTATTTTATAAATCGTTTAATTTAAACAATTGTATTAAACAAAACAATTTTAATCATAACATTTAAAAAATTTCATCAATTGAATTAACTGGCTTCTATAATAAACTGGTTTACTATATTAACTGGCAAAGAAATATAATAAACTTTCAGCAACTTTAAAAAAAAAAACAGTTTTGAAAAATTTAAAATATATATTAGTTTTGCTAATATGTATTACACTAAAAAAAACATTTAAAAACAGTATTACACATATAAAACATAAATGAAATTACGACCCTAACAACTGATTTTTGGTATAAAATTTCAGATTTGTTGTTACCTTCTTATGATTTTAATTTTTTTTAATTTTCTATTTTTACACCATCAAAATGCTGCCTCCTGACACGTGCCACCCTGGGGTGGACCCCCCCCCCCCATGGCTACGTTACTGAGCGTGCGCTTTTATTGTCTACAGTAGAAATTTCCTAAGTCAATCAGTAAAGGATGATTGACGCTTACTAAAGTATAAGTTGAGTGAAAAGGGAATATGAACTATATTGGTAAGTACCTGGAAGGACTTTCTCGATGTACCAGGCGAAGGCAAAGAAAAGACCAGAGTCGAAGAGAAGCATGAAGACGACGAGGAGGAGATTGCCTGGTTCGTCGTTAGTTGGACTAAGGCCTATATTGTGCCAGCCTGTGCCAGTGCCGTCGAGTTCTCTCAAAGCCAGGTACTCAGAGCCCAGTCCAAAGGCCACATTCGGCAGCAGACACTGAATCACACAGCTGTATTCAAATACTGCTATATTACAGACATATACATAAGGAAACAGTATATCTTTGGTTTCAACCGCCATCACGAGAAGAATAATATCCAGCTGTTTCTCTCTGTAATATACCCCCATATATCAGCACGAAAGTTAAACTATTTGTGTTCGTTACACTTCGTTTTCTCATCCTCCAAAGTTCAAAGAAAATCAATATTATTTTGTAATTTAAATATTGTAAATTAGTCTTAATATAGTATAATTATTATAATTAAATGATAACTGCCTAAGTTTATTTAACCTATACTAAGATATAGGCACAAACTAACACCTTTTAGACTCGGTTTAGGATTCGCTTTGTGCTATAGCCTGACAGTAGGTTCAAATGGAATATGAAACGATTAGGTTAGGTTAGGTTGCAGTGGTAGTCCCACAAGGGAGCACACGCAGGCCTAACATTGGGCCTTTGTGATACCATACAATGGAGATTGATTCTACAGTGGGAGTCCTAAATTTTGCTAAACTCAAGTGTATTTAGAGTAGGGATTTTAACGAGTACCTGACATCGTATAGGCTCGCGACCGACGGTTTAACGTCCTTCTCCGAGGAACGGACGCGCTCAGATTTATTCACCTCTTGCGTGAATAAATCGAGGGCCAGGTG
This sequence comes from Hermatobates lingyangjiaoensis, assembly GCA_026182355.1. Classification (NCBI taxonomy): domain Eukaryota; kingdom Metazoa; phylum Arthropoda; class Insecta; order Hemiptera; family Hermatobatidae; genus Hermatobates; species Hermatobates lingyangjiaoensis. The sequence goes on along the minus strand of JAPFBL010000182.1, from coordinate 157,493 downwards.
GGGATCGAACCCCGGTCCTATCAGTTCAGAGGTGAGCACGTTAACCACTGAGCTAACTTGGCCCCCTGGAATGTGTAATACAGGCTGATTGCAATGAAAGTGGGGCTTTCTAACGCCGGAGGGGGCCATTAGTTCAAATCAGCAGCACTTTCAGATGCCAGACTTACTCTCCCGCATTTATGTTTTGTATGGAATTAATTCAAAGTTCTCGCTGCAAAAAATAAAAAAATATAGTTTTGAGTCTTGACTGTACCTTCTTGTTGGTTTACATCTTTATCGGTCCACATCATGCTATCAAATAACTACAAGATTCATTGACAGGGAATTATGTGTCTTTTTTCTAAAATAAGACACTGTCATTTTATTTTTAGGCCAAAATCCGTGCTAGAGCTTATACTCGAGGGAGGGCTTCAAGTACATTAAGTAATTTACATATTTTTGTTTAATATTTATTTCTATAGAGAAATTGAAATTTATTCGACTAAAGTCATATCATCTTCTGGAACAACGTCATAAATTATCAAAATTTTGAATTTCGTTTTGATTTCCCTCCAAATCTATTTCCTGTAGAATCATTGGTCTGAATCTCTCATGTTTTGCAATATAGCTGTGGCTAAATTAATACTACTTGTCTAAGTAAGTAGCTTCCTTGAAACGAACTTTAGAGGTAAACAAGGAATTTCTTTGAATATTTTGTTCAAAACAATTCTCTGAAATATTACGACAGCTAGAGTTACCTACTATATTCAACAGTAATTTTTTAACGAATTATATTTTTACATTATCTTAAATACGGCCTATTTTCAGGGGAGGGCGTATAGTTCAAAACGTCCCGAAAACACGCTAGGACTTATTTTCAGAGGATGTCTTCTTTTCCGGAAAAAGACGGTAGTTCTCAGTAGCTTTTCCAATTATGATTCTATAATTCTATAGCATCAGTGTACTTGTAAACACTTCGAACCTTCTAAAAGATTTTTTTTCAAGACTATACCAAACCAATTTAAAATTCGAAAATCTTGTAGAGCTATTTTGAAATAAATAACATCCGATATTAAAAACGATAGTACATTAAACTCGAATGAGTGCTTTATTATGTTGGTAATAGAAACATTATGTTGGAATACTCAAAGCAATGCAGAAGTATTGCAGAAAAACAAGATTCTTTTACTCAAAATAAATACATTTAAAGTTGAGTGGGCTCGGTGGCTTATATACTCACCTCTGAATTGGTTGATCCTGAGTTCGATCCTCACACTGGCTCCCGATTTTTTCATGTTATAGATGAACATCGTGACTCGAAAGAGACGTCAAGCAGTCGGTACCGAGCTTGTACGATGCCACATATTCGCTAAACATGTCTACGCTAAAGACACTTGAATCACGCAAAATGTTATTAGCACTCTCAATATACGAGTAGAATGAACCCGGTAAGGTAGGTTCTCCTAGTTTTTAAAATGGGCGCTAAACAATAAATAAGTCACCCTTTCACAGCACTAAAAGATGAACGGTTATAAGTATGGTTATTGAAAGGCAAATAAACACTTTTGGTTCAGTAATTTTGCTTTCAAAAGAAAAACTTATATTTTTAAGTTTAAATTTTCAAAATTAATATTAAAATCAATTTAACTGGTAATCTGTAACACGTCTGCTGGTATTATGAACTGACATGTAAGGCTATATACTGTGCTATTACTGCTCTACTTAGAAACGCATACTAAAACGAAACTAGTGTCTTGAGATGAATAGAGGGGTTTGAAGACATTAACTGTATGTGCTTGAGAAAAGCAGCTATATGTGGTTGGTAAGTTTAGAAAATGAAATAGCGATTAGTTGATTGTGAAGTTGCTTACGAATACTAGCTTCTTCCAGTCCTTGAAATAGGATTCCCAGTAGTTCATAAAGGGGAATGGCAAGTAGAGTGTGAAGAAGATAAGCCCTGCTGAAGAGGCAGCAACATTGGCCTTGGAAAAGAAGACGGAGATGAGGAAGCTGGTGGCTACGGTGGAGATGCTGAAGGAGAGGAGGTAGACGATGACGACGGTGACGTTGGCATGGGTCAGCACTCGTCCGTACTGTAACAACAAATAGTCCACCTCGAGGCTTCAGTCATGGCTCTCACATGGTAGTTGGCATTGAGAGACAATTTGTTTTTTAACATCTTTATTTACAAATATACAACTACGCATATTCTGCGTAACAGGCATATGTAGTAAGAGATTACACAATAACATCGATGCACATGAGCAAAGAATGAAACCCACTAGCTCAACTTTTCACTTGGTTTTTTATTTCTCTTGAGTCGTCTTGGAGGATTCTCTTGGAAGATGAGGAGGAAGCAAGGATTCGTACAAATTGATTTGGGTGAGAGGAAAGGTTGTTGTAAAATGACAACGATCAGACGCTGGGTTTTGGATGAATGGAATTTCCAGGTTTTTATGAAGGGTGTAGTTTTTGACGTAATAAGGAGCATTTGTGATAGCGCGGAGGATACTAAATTGCAACGATTGTATTCTATGAATATTGGAAGGTTTTCCACAACCCCATAGTTCAATTCCGAGAGACCATTAAAACGGAACTCTTGTAAAACAAGTTGGGACTACGGCCGGCTGGGGTCTCTGGAGGGTTTTCTCTCCAGCCCTCCTCAGAGGTCAGACTCGTAGTGACTGTTGGTTCTCATCTAAGTTGGTTAGACCCTTGTGGTCGCTGTGTGAGAAGCACTAAACACTTCTTGGGAGGATGCCTGCTTAGCATACCGGGGAACTAGATATCCCAAACCCTTACTAGTGGGAACGGGCCATGAACTCAGCTGAATAGACTGGACAACTTGTACTTGCTTTATAGACGCTTTGGCTTTTGATGGGATCTCCGAGTGGGAGCGATTTAGATACACCCTTCTCTCGAGCCCTTTATATTACAAATAGAGAGACCTTAAAGGCTCTCTAACACTTATTGACACAGACCAGGTGGCGTTTAGCCAACGATAGATTTTCGATCTCTCTATGAGCCGTTCTCTTTGTACTAAAGACTCCCCATAATGAGGCCCTGATAGGTCAAATTAACTATCAGTAGCAAGCCCTGGTCCCGGGGTACGGGCATTGCCCTCTTCGGAGGGAGACGACCCAACCCCTAAGAGTCGTATGGTAGTCCTAAAACTGTCAGCTTTGGTAGGTGCTGGTCACTAATTGTTTGACCATCCACAGGGCTTTTATATTGTCTTCTCGTGCCTCCGACACCTTAGCAAATTGTTATCACTTCTACTTTTAACAGTTGAACTGCTGTTATTATAGGTACTTTAAATATTTCATAGCTATCAGTGCAGGTGGTTTTTGTTTATTGAAAACTCTCATTTCAATATAATGGAGAAGGTGTTAAGTGAATCAGATATAAGTTTATGCGGAAGCTAGAATAATACATTCTACACAAATATTCAATCTTAGTTCCATATTGAAATTAATGCTTTTAATTATTGTAATTTCACCACACCAGCTATTGAGACCGACACCGGCAGTGAGATCGAATCCGGTGCACCAAGGTGTATGCCTAGGCACAACCGGTTTCGACCGTAGCTCCATGAAGTATGTACGTTCGTTAATAAAGTTGTATTCATTCAGGTTATGTGGGTATTCAATCTAAAAGTTAACGATGATCTAACTAAAAGTTTTATACTATAGGATCAATGAATTAATCTCAATGAATCAAAATCAAACAATAATGATCGTTCAGTTTGTCTAAAAGATTAAAGCTCAATGATTCAAATGAAACAACATGATTCAATGATTCAACAAAATATCAATAACACTCAGTGAATTGCATATACTAAAAACATATGAATAAATAAATTAGTCTCAACGAATTAGGGTCAATGAATAGACTCACTGAATTAGACTAAAGACCTAAGACACTAAAATCAATTAATTAACTCAATGATATGCATTGAAAAAATAGACAAAATGAATTCATTATTGAATTTTGTTAGGAAAAGTATTAAGTCTCCACACAAAAAAGTTTATTACAAGAAACTAAACAACGCGTTTCGAACACTTGATGTTCTTCTTCAGGTTACATCTGCTCTGTTGGGATGGTCACACCTATCGAACAACCATCCCAGGAGAGCAGCTGTAACCTGAAGAAGAACATCATGTGTTCGAAACGCGTTGTTTAGTTTCTAGTAATAAACTTTTTTGTGTGGAGACTTAATACTTTTCCTAACAAAATCAATCATATGCAATGAATTATATTGAAAACATTAGAATCAATCAATTAGTTATAAATAATTTAACTCAATGAATTATATTGAAATAGACTCAATGAATTATAGTGATATAGTCAGGCTCAATGAGTTCACTGAAATAGTTAGACTCAATGAATTATACTGAAATAGACTCAATGAATTACATTTAAAGGATTACACTGAATGAATGTGAGATATTACCACCAAGACGAAAGACAGGAGGATGGACGTGGGCGCTATGAAGATCATACTGTCGATAAACCATCCCAACCAGAGAGTGCCCTGAGAGAGCCCCATGACGCGCATGGTCTCCTTGAGTCGCTGCTCCTTCTCATAGACAATGCTCTTCACGATCATGGAGCTCGTGTACACCCAGGACAGTACCATGAACAACGGAAACATGTTGCCCACTGACGACATGAACCTGCAACACACCCACATCAGGCCATGCATCCCAATCAGAGAGTGCCCTGAGAGAGCCCCATGACGCGCATGGTCTCCTTGAGTCGCTGCTCCTTCTCATAGACAATGCTCTTCACGATCATGGAGCTCGTGTACACCCAGGACAGTACCATGAACAACGGAAACATGTTGCCCACTGACGACATGAACCTGCACATACCCACATCAGGCCATACCTCCAAACCACTAAACTTAAAACTATATCACCTTTAATCATTTCTTCCAATCAAATCGAGCTTTTTCCTCTTTAAAGTTCATTTCATAAGTGCAAGCTAGTTCTTTTTGTATATATTAAAAGGTTTTCTTAACCAGTATATAAGAATAGAAAAAACAAAATCAATCGAAAATAAATTGATTCAATGAATTGAAGAATACAAAAAATCCAACACCCATCCTTCTTAATTCTTCCTTAGGACAAGGGGCTGACCAATATAGATTAATATGAATTAAACGGGTAACAATACAAAACAAATTAAATAAAATTATTTGAAAAAAAATATTATAATTTTACAGATAGTTAATAAGGGAGCCAGGTTAGACCAGTGGCAACGTGTTCACCTATGGCAGAGATTCCCAAAGTGGAACCCAGGGGTTCCTTAACGGACTGTATGGGGTTCCGCGAAAAACATTTAGAGAAACATTTTCTTTCTCTCTCTTTTTTTTTTTTTTTTTAGTGGGTATGAATAAATTTTGTGTTTAATTCTGTGTATAATACTTATACCACATGGTACACATATGTACAACTGGCCAAAATGTTATTCATATTTAGGATGAATCACTAGTAAGTTTTTGGAGTTATCTGATTCCCCAATTTCTTTTTATTGTAAAAATCGCACTTCACACATTGCTGCCACTTCTCACTACCTAATTATGTGAAACCAGATTTTCCTTTTACATAGTGGATACAGGGTTCAACACCCGCTCTAATCCTCGATTTAGTCACGCGGGAGATGAATCAATCTGAGCGCGTTATACCTCGGAGAGGAGGTTAAGCCGTCAGTCCCGGGTGTGTATAATGAGTTAGAAAAAACTTGAGTCAGGAAAAATGTAGGACTCCCAATGTAGAATGTTTATGTTCATTTTGTGGAATCATGAAGGTCCAATGTTCGGTCTATGCGTGTCTCTTGTAGGACTGCCACTGCAATCTAACCTAACCATCATATATAAACTAAAAATCTGGAATGGACTACACTCAACTTTACTATAATCAAACGTATTATCAAACTCTATAGTAAAAACATAATCAAACTTATAAACAATGAATTAAATAATTTAGTATATTTTAATATGACTATTAGTAAACTACAGTAAAAAGGAAATGATGGTTGTAACACAACGTGACGAGTTCCTTTAGATGCTACTTTATAGTCATACGAAATAACTGTATTTCGTATTAATGTCTAAATTCTTGATTTGTTATCGCAGACATTTTGAGTTTAATAGAAAATTTTGAAGTTTTCTTAAAAACGCTGGAAGAATGGATTAAAATTGATTTCCGAGTAAGAATAAAGTATGATAATGAAGTTTTACCATGTTTCAAAACCACTCAAATGTTACGCTTTAGGAAAACAGTTGTTATTTGTATCAACTTGTCGAATGTTTAGAAAATTATCGACAAACAACCCCCTAGTCTTCCAGGTAAAATGCTGTACCGTCTTTTTCCGAAAGTAAGACATCCCCCGAAAATAAGTCCTAGTGTGATTTTCGGGACGTTTTGGACTATAACGTTTAAGCCCTCTCCTAAAAATAGGCCCTAGTTAAGATAATATAAAAAATATAATTCTTTAAAAAATTGGTAGGTATCTCTAGCTGTCGTAATATTTCAGAGAACGAACCTCTAAAGTTCGTTCCAAGCAGGCTACTTAGACAAGAAGTATTCATTTAACAATAGCTGTATAGCAAGACATGAGAGATTCAGACCAATGATTCTACAGGAAATAGATTTGGAGGAAAATCAAAACGAAATTCAAGATTTTGATAATTTATTACGATGTTCCAGAAGATGACATGACTGTAGTCGAATAAATTTAAATTTCTGTACAAAAATAAATATTAAACAAAAATATGTAAATCTACTTAATGTACTTGAAACCTTCCCCCGAGAATAAGCGCTAGCACGGATTTTGACCTAAAAATGAAGTAAGACAGTGTCTTATTTTCGGAAAAAGACTGTATACTCCAAGCATTTGTGGTTAAGCGTTCATCATTCAACTGAATAGCTTTTGTCATTGACTTTGTAGTATTCTTGGGAAGTTGAATAATTTTTGTTAAAATAAAGCATATTGAAAAGGATGGGATTACCAGTCTTTGATGAAACACGGATGAGGATACTGGTTAAGGACAAGCCCAGGTAGGTGAGCGTCTGGGGCGTGCTCGAGGATGACAGCCCGTTCAACAATGTCCTGGACGTAGACAAAGCCCAGCGTGACGAGCTTGAGGTCTGTGAACGGCTTGTAGTTGGGGCCTGGAGAGTGAGACATGGTGCGCACTTGGAGCCACGAAGGTAGTCTGTTTTGATTCATTCTGCAAAAAAAAAAAGTTTCGCATCATTAAGGAAACTTGCTTGGAAAGTTCAAAGTCAATCGTCATTAACGCAGGGCTGTTATGTCTGTGTTGTACACACTCCGTATTGGTGGATTATAAAAGACTTACTGGGGTAAGTATTAAGTATTCTAACTAAGTAGTAGTAGTACTAAGAAGTAGTATTTTTAAAAAGAATAATGGGGTAAATAGATAAATCAAAGTCTCCTCATATAAAAAAGAAGTTTTTTTTTCTACGCGTTTCGAACACTTTTGTGTTCATTCTCAAGTAAACATCCAAAATGTAAAATTAGACGATCAACCAGAGTCCAGCCTTCAACTGAACTGGAGTTGAAGGTTGTAGGTTGTAGTCTACTGCTACATTTGGGAAGTTTACCTGACGATGAACAAGAACAGTTCGAAACGCGTAGAATAAAAAAAAGCTTCTTTTTTGGCGTATGCTATAGTCACCCTCAGATAATAATAATCAGATTATTTTAGTGGGTGACTATAGCAATGCGTCATAAAAACTATTGTACTTCCCCCACCCCTTCTAAACTAAAGTATCCCAGCAGTTGACTTCAACGCCTCCAAGAAGCTCAGCACTTTTGTTGGTCTTCTGACTTCTTTCTGCTTAGTATCATACAGTGAAAAATCCCTGAAGCTCTGTCGGTGGTATTTGTCCGCTTCGGCAGAGCACCGCTTACCGGAGTAAGGCTATTTACTCAAGGAGGTCACCTAGTACCCTTGAGGCTCCGTTTGTAAAACGGTAACCGTATTATATTATTATCAGATAATAATAATAATAATAATAATGTGATGACAGCTGGATTATAAAGAGGTCGTTTAGTCGAAACCGATTATTTTTAAAACAAAAAAACAGTTTTCAGTAGGAGAAATTTACGAGTATACTTGGGTATAATCATATAGAGAAATACTTGTTAGAGACGGAAAGAAGAATTGATACGCGTGACAAACGCCATCGAGGCACCTAGAGTCAACTCTTGGAAGCCATGACCATGTTGAAGGTGGGCTTACAACTGACTGTGGTATGGGTGGGAGGCTGAGGCACGCGTGTAGGTCAACACAGGGTATACAACTGACTGTGGTATGGGTGGGAGGCTGAGGCATAGGTCAACACAGGGTATACAACTGACTGTGGTATGGGTGGGAGGCTGAGGCACGCGTGTAGGTCAACACAGGGTATACAACTGATTGTGGTATGGGTGGGAGGCTGAGGGACGCGTGTAGGTCAACACAGGGTATACAACTGACTGTGGTATGGGTGGGAGGCTGAGGCATGTGTATAGGTCAACACAGGGTATACAACTGATTGTGGTATGGGTGGGAGGCTGAGGGACGCGTGTAGGTCAACACAGGGTATACAACTGACTGTGTTATGGGTGGGAGGCTGAGGCATGTGTATAGGTCAACACAGGGTATACAACTGACTGTGGTATGGGTGGGAGGCTGAGGGACGCGTGTAGGTGAACACAGGGTATACAACTGATTGTGGTATGGGTGGGAGGCTGAGGGACGCGTGTAGGTCAACACAGGGTACACAACTGACTGTGGTATGGGTGGGAGCCTGAGGCATGTGTATAGGTCAACACAGGGTATACAACTGATTGTGGTATGGGTGGGAGGCTGAGGGACGCGTGTAGGTCAACACAGGGTATACAACTGACTGTGGTATGGGTGGGAGGCTGAGGCATGTGTATAGGTCAACACAGGGTATACAACTGATTGTGGTATGGGTGGGAGGCTGAGGGACGCGTGTAGGTCAACACAGGGTATACAACTGACTGTGTTATGGGTGGGAGGCTGAGGCATGTGTATAGGTCAACACAGGGTATACAACTGACTGTGGTATGGGTGGGAGGCTGAGGCATGTGTATAGGTCAACACAGGGTATACAACTGACTGTGGAATGGGTGGGAGGCTGAGGCACGTGTATAGGTCAACACAGGGTACACAACTGACTGTGTTATGGGTGGGAGGCTGAGGCATGTGTATAGGTCAACACAGGGTATACAACTGACTGTGTTATTGGTGGGAGGCTGAGGCATGTGTATAGGTCAACACAGGGAATACAACTGATTGTGGTATGGGTGGGAGGCTGAGGGACGCGTGTAGGTCAACACAGGGTACACAACTGACTGTGGTATGGGTGGGAGGCTGAGGCACGTGTATAGGTCAACACAGGGTACACAACTGACTGTGTTATGGGTGGGAGGCTGAGGCATGTGTATAGGTCAACACAGGGTATACAACTGACTGTGGTATGGGTGGGAGGCTGAGGCATGTGTATAGGTCAACACAGGGTATACAACTGACTGTGGTATGGGTGGGAGGCTGAGGGACGCGTATAGGTCAACACAGGGTACACAACTGACTGTGGTATGGGTGGGAGGCTGAGGCATGTGTATAGGTCAACACAGGGTATACAACTGACTGTGGTATGGGTGGGAGGCTGAGGGACGCGTGTAGGTCAACACAGGGTATACAACTGACTGTGGTATGGGTGGGAGGCTGAGGCATGTGTATAGGTCAACACAGGGTATACAACTGACTGTGGTATGGGTGGGAGGCTGAGGCATGTGTATAGGTCAACACAGGGTATACAACTGACTGTGGTATGGGTGGGAGGCTGAGGGACGCGTGTAGGTCAACACAGGTATACAACTGACTGTGGTATGGGTGGGAGGCTGAGGCATGTGTATAGGTCAACACAGGGTATACAACTGACTGTGGTATGGGTGGGAGGCTGAGGGACGCGTGTAGGTCAACACAGGGTATACAACTGACTGTGGTATGGGTGGGAGGCTGAGGCATGTGTATAGGTCAACACAGGGTATACAACTGACTGTGGTATGGGTGGGAGGCTGAGGGACGCGTGTAGGTCAACACAGGGTATACAACTGACTGTGGTATGGGTGGGAGGCTGAGGCACGCGTGTAGGTCAACACAGGGTATACAACTGATTGTGGTATGGGTGGGAGGCTGAGGGACGCGTGTAGGTCAACACAGGGTATACAACTGACTGTGGTATGGGTGGGAGGCTGAGGCATGTGTATAGGTCAACACAGGGTATACAACTGATTGTGGTATGGGTGGGAGGCTGAGGGACGCGTGTAGGTCAACACAGGGTATACAACTGACTGTGGTATGGGTGGGAGGCTGAGGCACGCGTGTAGGTCAACACAGGGTATACAACTGATTGTGGTATGGGTGGGAGGCTGAGGCACGCGTGTAGGTCAACACAGGGTATACAACTGATTGTGGTATGGGTGGGAGGCTGAGGGACGCGTGTAGGTCAACACAGGGTATACAACTGACCTGATCTTGTAGGTGACGAGAGGGTTGAGTGAGTCGCCAGAGTGTGAATCAATAAAGCTGATCTGAGCCAACAAAGCATTCCTCACCGTCAACTCCAGACCGCGTTCCGATGCCTCTTCTTCACTTGCAAAACCCTCGAATGCTTCTGTCCTATAACACTACAATCAAAATATTACAATACCCAACTACATACGAACTGTCATCAACAAGTAAGAACACTTTTTGAATTTCACACGCTCTGTACTTTCAAATTTGAAAATTTTCCTTGTGTTGTTCAACTCCTCATCATTATATGTTCACAGTTATAACTACACATCATGTGCTGTTTTTATGTAAGAGGCATAAAGGTTATCCGAATGTTTGCGTGACTGGTGATTTCCCGTTGGTAAAGTAATGGATTACCTGTGGAATAACTTATAACCCTTATAAACTATTTTTTTTCCTCAAGTTGACTCACCGTACTCCACAGTCAATATTTCAAGAGTTTTTGAGCGCTTAATACACATATCTAACCTCGTTAACTTCATCTAGCCTCCCACATTAAAACAACACATGCTATATAGCCAAACTACGAACATATCCACTTGATGAGTGAAAACTTCGTCTAGCCTCCCACATAAAACAACACATGCTACATAGTCAAATCTGTGAACATATCCTCGTGATGAGTGACAACTTCGTCTAGCCTCCCACATAAAACAACACATGCTACATAGTCAAAACTGTGAACATATCCTCCTGATGAGTGACAACTTCGTCTAGCCTCCCACATAAAACAACACATGCATATAGTCAAAACTGTTAAGATATCCTGTTGATGAGTGACAACTTCGTCTAGCCTCCCTCACAAAACAACACATGCTACATAGTCAAAACTGTGAACATATGCTCGTGATGAGTGAACCAACAAAACAACAAAAATTTCAAAATCACAGTGTACTGAGCATACGAAATTCAAAAAAGTCCTTACTTTTTCATCACATCTCGTATTTGCAGTACTCATTATAAAATCTCTTAAATTACTATAAGGAAAGAGAAACATGCGTACTGCACAACTTCGAAAGTATTGACTATTATCATGAGTCATAAGCCTGAAGGACTATGATTTTTTAAGCACTACTGCACACTGAGGCCAAAATAACAAATGTCATAACTTTGTTGTTTCAACATTTAAATTTTTTTTTCTTTTTGTAGAATAATATATTTGTAACTTAATATTTTTTACAATTTATAAAATTCAGCAGAACACAAAACATAGTTGTCATCTGTATGAGGCAGCAGAAACTTATAAAACCCTTGTTGAACAAATTAAAAAGACAGATATTTCATTATTGATTAATGTTTAAACTGGATTTAACTTAAATAAAGTAACTAATTAATTACTTCTGAAAACTCGTTATAGCTAAAGTAGGATTTATGGGGAGTTTGTGATAAAATATAAGCCAAGTTGATATTAAGTTGTTACGGGTTTAAGGAAGCGCTTTGTTCTTATTTCTTCAATACTCATTATCAAGATGACAGAGTTCACAAGCTTTCTTAATCTCTGAAAGAAATAGATAACCAATACAATGACTCCTTATATTTATCTTTTCAATTCCTTCTTTTAATATTCGTTACTTCGTTAGAATTTGTAATTATCTCTTCGAATGGCATTAATAATTATTAACTTACACCGTGATGTACACCATACACACACACATGTATATACCATCAATTTGGAATCTGATGAACACCACTTGTTTTGGTTGAAAGATCTTACTCACTTTTGTGATTTCTATATATATACATATAACCAATTAAAAAGAAGATAGCACAGAGATAGACACCGTAATAACTCACTTCTATATTTCGATCATCGTCGTCATCAGGAGGCGAAGAGTCCCACAGGATGGCAGAGCGGCGACTCTCGCGAGAGTCAGAGGAGTGTTATTCCTGTGTCTATCTGTGTGCTATCTTCTTTTTAATTAGTTTTTTTATTTAAAAGTCCGCTGGACCGTTTCTTTTAATTACTATATATATATATATATATATATATTATATATTATATTAGTGTACTTCGGTAGCAGTCCTTCCTTTATACATGAAATATCCAAAAATAGCCCTATAATCAATAGACAACAAACTGGGATGTCAAGAGTACTCAAGCTACTCGGAGAACAAGCTCCAGCAATAGGCCAAACCAATAACCAATGAGAAGGAAGAACCACAATAGCACAGCCAATCAGCGCTCACCCCCCTGACTCTCGGCTATATAAGGAGACCGGTAACCCACCTGTTTTGTGTCTTGAAAATGACTGCAGTAGACAGTCGAAACGCGTCGACAAGAAGAATTCATTCCTTGAACCGTTGTTCTCACAACGAAAAATTAATTTTCCGCAAACTTGAAAAGTTGGAGAAGAAGATCATCGATCGACAATATTCAGTCGTGTATAACCAATCATGTATATATATATATATATATATATATATATATATATATATATATATATATATTATCGAGTTCAAAATTAAGAAGAGTAACACACAGAGTAAGGAAGCACACTTACAGACTCAAATTTTCGGGTAATCCGTCTTCAGGACGGATTCAGGACGGAGAAAGGGAGACCAAACACGTTGTAGACACTTATCACTTGACTTGCTGTTGCATCTACAACGTGCTTGGTCTCCCTTTTTCTTTTCTCCTGAACACGGTTTACCCAAAAATTTGAGTCTGTAAGTGTGTTTCCTTACTCTATGTGTTACTCTTCTTGAATTTTGAACTCGTATTTTGTCCAGTTTGGATCGTGTTTCGTTTTATTAAGTGTAATACGAGTATATATATATAAACCATATTGACACAAAGAACACTCAGAAATTAAACAGAAACTCACTACTATATTTCGATGTCCTCGTCATCAGGAAGATAGAAAAGAGTCGCTACGCAGGCAGACAACGACTGCCCCCCCCCCCCCCTCTCTCTCTCTCTCTCTCTCTCTCTCTATATATATATATATATATTCACTGTTTTGTTACTGAGGGCTAGGTCAATAACAAAACAGTGAATAGAATAGGTCAATAACAATTTTTGAGTTTATATATATATATATATATATATATATAATATATATATATAAAATTTAAATTACACAAAGCACGACACAGAAAAGAGAATACAAAGAAAACTTACAGAATTCAATATTTCGAACTGTTGTTCGTCATCAGGAGAGTAGACTAGTAGAGAGGACGAAGTGAGAGAGATCTCCCCACGTCGAAGAACGGAGCGCGAATGAAGAAATAAAGAGTCAACCGAAGAGAGCAGCACTAGCGTAAAAAAGGAGCTAGGCACTAAACGTCGGAGAACGGAGAAAGCAAAAACAATAGATAAAATTATAAAATTAAAAATTATAAATTAAAAATTATAAAAAGGAAATAATAAAAAAAATAAATAAATAAATAAAATAAAAAATATATATAATAAAAAAAGGAAAAAAAAATATATAATAATAAAATAATAAAAAAAATATATATATATGAATATGAATATATAAGTTAAAAATAAAAGGAAAAACAAATAAAAGTTAACGCTTCTGATTTAAACCGGGATCTGATCGGGCCCCCAATAACCATATGTGGGCCTCCTCAGACGCTCTTAATGTCAAACTACGGTCATCAGTGGTCACTAGCTTAATGATTTGAACAGAAAAGCAGTCATTAAAAGAAAGGTTATGGCTGTTGGCATGGATAGCTACAGGAAGCTGTTTGCGCTGACCGACCGCAAACTATATATATATATATAGTTCTATATATATATATATATATATATATATATAGAACAGTTCAAAATTGAAGATGGGTAGCACACAAAGTAAAGAAGCACACTTAAAAACTCAAATTTTTGGGCAATCCGTCTTCAGGAGAAAAGAGAAAGGAAGACCAAGCACGTTGTAGACATATATATTTGTGTACGATGGCAGCAGGTCTTCCCTTAAGCATATCTTATTGAAATATGCAGCAGCTTCTGCACTGACCAATTTCTTGTTGACACTCACTAGGTTTCTTATCACTCTGCTGTGAGACTCTGGTAGCTTCCAAAGAAGGTTAGCGAAAGACATTAACATGCACAATGTCGTGAATCACGAAACCACTTAAATAGTGGTTCACTTAATAATGTCTTTCGCTAACCTTCTTTGAAAGCTACCACGGCAGAGTGATAAGAAAACTGGAGAGTGTCAACAAGAAATTGATCAATGCATAAGCTGCTGCTTATTTTAATAATACATTATATATATACACTCATACATCCTACTCCTCTCAACCCCTCAACAGATTTTTCTGCATCGAGTGTTTCAGTTGGGTTTTTGACTCTGACGAAGATCGCTTGTTACGTTTGAAAGATCTTAGTCTTTTTTTTCTCATTATATATTGTGGTTTGGTGAATGATTATATATATATATAAAGATTTCACATAAATACGTGAAATAACAATCAATGATCAAACCAAAATAAGAAATGGGAAAACAAGACTAAGATCTTTCAACCGTACCAAGCGGTCTTCGTCAGAGTCAAAAACCCAACTGAGATTTTTGACTCTCAGTTGGGTTTTTGACTCTGACGAAGACCGCTTGTTACGGTTGAAAGATCTTAGTTTGTTTTCCCATTTCTTATTGTGGTTTGATCATATATATATACATATATTCGGTCAGTCAGCGCAAAAAGCTTCCTGTAGCCATCCATGCTAACGGTCATAACCTTTCTTTTAATGACTGCTTTAGTGTTAAATCATTAAGCTAGTGATCACTGATGACCGTAGTTTGACCTTAAGAGTCTGAGGAGGCCCACATATGGTTATTGGGGGCCCGATCAGATCCCGGTTTACTTCAGAAGCGTTAACTTTTATATTTTATTTTTAACTTATTTATATATTAATTTACTTATTTTTTGTTTTTTATAATTGTTAATTTTATAATTTTATCTATTGTTTTTGGCTTATACTTTGGCATTGCCCTTTCCGTTCTCCGACGTTTAGTGCCTAGTTCCTTTTTTACGCTAGTGGTGCTCTCATCGGTTGACTCTTCATTGCTTCATTCGCGTTCCTTCCTTCAATATGAGGAGATCTCTCTCACTTCGTCCTCTCTTCTAGTCTACTTCTGATGACGAACAACAGTTCGAAATATTGAATTCTGTAAGTGTTCTTTTTATTCTTTTTCCTTTGTCGTGGTTTGTGTAATTTAATATATATATATATAATGGGTTGATACCTCCAAGACTTGATTCCAGTTGACCTTGATGCCTTCACTTCGATATAACTTCTTCACCTCCTGCTTCAGCCTAGAACAGAGGAGACGTTCAGATAGGCTCAAATCAATCGAACACTCTCCAAGTATCGAACCACCTCTAACCACCTCTGAACACTCGCCAAGTATCATTAAAATCTAAACATTATCACACAGTCATGAAAATGCCAAGAATATCACCGTATCATTACGATAAATAAATTATTATTACGAATATACCTTTAAAATTTTAATATAAAAATTTTAAAGTTAGAATTAGCATTTTATGGTGTGAATCTAAATGTTTAATTTAATGTAATGAAAGAATTAATCTAATCTTAATGTAATGTATTTTAATGTTAAAACTAAGATTAGATAGCATGTAATATAATATATGGAGCATGCAAAATAAAT
This sequence comes from Hermatobates lingyangjiaoensis, assembly GCA_026182355.1. Taxonomy (NCBI): domain Eukaryota; kingdom Metazoa; phylum Arthropoda; class Insecta; order Hemiptera; family Hermatobatidae; genus Hermatobates; species Hermatobates lingyangjiaoensis. Next base: position 141,275 of record JAPFBL010000182.1, on the reverse strand, counting down.
GGATTTAAAAAAAAAAACCTTTAAAATATCAAAACCACCACTGTACCATCGCAATTATTTAACAATAGTAGTAAAATGTTTCCAAGTTTGCTTCTTTCAATAAAATGACTGCAATTAACAATCAACTTCAATAAAACCACCTAACCGGAAATCTTTAAACACTATTTACTTTGTAAGACTTCTGCAAGAATACTGATAACTTAATCAAGTTTTAATCATCAAAAAAATTTATCCAATTAGCATATTCTAAAAAAAGAAACAGGTTAACGACAAGCTTGGGTCGTCATTGAAAATTAGAAAGCTAGAAACCATGTTCATTAAAAGAATTTACTTTTATTGTTTTTTTTTTGCTACGTATAATTGATGAGACATATGAAATCTATGTAAAAAAAAATCTATAGGCATTAAAAGCAAAGAAAGATGCTTAAAATCTACCTATTCAATATAATATCTGTCCTTTGTAGGGTTCTTTCCAATCGTTTTCTCAATTTAAGGGTTTCATCATCAACCTGTTCGTCATACATCTGGGAACTCTTCGACCCATCGAAACTCTAGAACATGAATACATATATATTTGAAGAATTCACAATAAACACGAGAAAATAAAAATCAACGTTTGAACCACAGTAAGAACTCAGAGAAAAAAAAATTAACAATATCTCTCAACTGAAACAAGCGATGTCGGCAGAATCAAACTGGTCTGCATTAGTCATTACTGTATTAGTCATTTTTCTGCTTTCTTACTGTGGTTTAGACGTTGATTTATATATATATATAAACTTGAACAAATAGAAAAGAACACAGAAAGTCACTATAGAACTCACTTCGTAGTGAGTTATATTATAAAAAAACAAAAAAGTAAAAGTAAATAAAAGTAAGTTAAATTATAAAAAACAAAAAATAAAAATATATATATAAGTTAAAAACAAAAGGAATAAAAGTAGTAACTTAGTAGTTCCGTAATGCAGTAGTATATATATACACTTAAAATAAACTGTGACACATAGACAGAAACATAAGAAAGACTCACTTTCTTGACGACAGTCAACTAAAGGGTGAAGGCTAAAGCATTGCTATCGCAAAGGAGAAAAATAAAAAAGGAAATAAGAAGTCGAGAGCAAAGATATTTTTTTTTAAAGGAGAATAAAGGTGAAGAAAACAAAAATGTTATGTTTCTTTCTATGTGTCACAGTTTATTTTAAGTGTAATCTGTATTGCCAGACCGATTTTCGTTTATCATGGTATATATATGGATGTGAGGTACTCATTGAACACACCTATTCTAAACACACTTGAGTTGGGCAAACTTTATGACTCCCAATGTAGAATGATTAGGGAGGCATAATACTCCCTTGAGGAATTAGAGTCCGAAGTGCAACCTTCTAGGGGATTTTCAATCTTTCATCTCTCTCTCTCTCCCCAAACACCGTTTGGTGTAAGTAAGTTTACCAGAGGTGCAACAAGGACAGACGCATAGCAACTCTTTTTTGCACATGGTACAGGTCCCATTTACTTTCCCGTTTCACCCAACTATGTCTTTTTGCTAGATTTGAGATTCAAAAAAATTTGGATATTTAAATGTACCTTATATACTATTGCAACAATCCAAGCCATTGAAAATGTTTCTGCAACAAACGATTGTTATTTACCAAATTTTTATATTACATTATGACATGATATTATATTATGACAGTAGTTACAACTGAAATAAAAATTATAGATTTTATGAAAATGTTTTATGAATAATTTATGAAATGTTGGATCATGAAAAGAAAAAAAATCAAATTTGTAATGATTTAAATAAAATGCTTATAAAAGTTTCTACTTTAACTGTTGTTATATTGGTTTGGATAAACTTTGCCCACTGTACCTAAAAGTCAAAAATCCTCTTGATATTTCTACAGTTTTCCTTATAAATTTATTGACCTACCCCTTACAATATTAACTAAGAATCATTTTTAATAAAACTTTTAAATATTTAAAAACTATTAAAAGTATAATATCCTTCAAAAATCTTTGAATAGTTGTGTTTAATAGTTTTTTTCTTAAGTCCTCTGTTCGAATGCTGATCCCCTGCTATAACTGAACACACTTTACCCACGGTTATGAATATAACAAATATTAAGATTATCATAACTTAAATTATGCCTCTGGACTGGTAGCCTGGGGTTCGATCCCCACCTGGTCCTCGATTTATTCACTCGGGAGGTGAATAAATCTAAGTACGTCGTCAATCGGAGAGGATATTAAGCTGTCGGTACCGAGCCTGTACGATGTCAGGTACTAGTTGAGTTGGACAAAATGTAGGACCCCCAATTTGGAATCTGTAGAATCAGCGATCAAAAAAAAAGCCGGTAAACGGCTGACTTTATCACCCGCTACTAAGTGCCATTGCCCCTCTCTCTAAGCGCCAATCTATAATAAACACTTGTAAAAAAAAAAGCAAATAGTATTTGATCGTAGGTTACGTGATATTACGTGTTATTTAAACCTAACCTATCTAAAGGCACAGGATGTGTCTTTAGGACAAGAACTCAGATAACATTTTTCTTATCTTCCTATCTGGTGCTAGGTCGCCAGATAGGAAATACGCTTCACCTATAAATTGTTAGTCAAGTCAAAGGTTTACATTCTAAAACGATTTTTTTCTATTAAAATAAGATAAAATAAACAATGAAAATAAGAAAATTCTATATGAGGTAAATGAGAGACAGTCTAACTCAAAGTTCTTGATGTTCATAAACATATTCTTGGATTAAATATTGTTATGTATACATGCTCTAAATATACGAGTTAGACATATTAAACATATTCTTGGATTAAATATTGTTATGTATACATGCTCTAAATATCTCGTACTTGAGTTAGGCTAAATGTAGACTGTTTAATGTAAACAAACCGAAACAGTTTGAAACACATAAACAGACAAAGAAACTAGGAAAATAACAATGAACTTTATATTGAGATACAAAAAACGAGATACGACTCGAGGTACATTGTTCATAAAACTGAGGAATTATACAAATGTGTTAATGGCATAAATCCTTTAAGAGAAGGGCGTTGGTTGAATAATGGTATGATTGGAAGCAACTGATTGGGGTATGATTATAGATATCTCAAGTGGGTTTGAAGAGTTCATTGTAAATAGCTTCTACTCAAGTGTATGTACGAGTATAATGGTCATTATCAGAGCCAGAATAATATTAATACAAACAATGTTCACTTACAAGCGTATGACTCCAAGTCATAAATATCTCGTGGTATATATATATTATATATACTTAAAATAAACTGTTGCACATAGACAGAAACATAACAAAGACTCGCTTTTCAATATTTCGACCGCCACAACAGTCGAAATATTGAAAAGTGAGTCTTTTTTATGTTTCTGTCTATGTGTCACAGTTTATTTTAAGTGTAATCTGTCCTGTCGGACCGTTTTTCGTTTATCATTATATATACATATATATCAATGATCAAACCACTATATGAAATGGGAAAACAAGACTAAGATCTTTCAACCGTAACAAGCGGTCTTCGTCAGAGTCAAAAACCCAACTGAAGAAGACCGCTTATTACGGTTGAAAGGTCTTAGTCTTGTTTTCCCATTACATATGAACAATTTCACTGTGATTTTATCATTGATTGTTATTTCACGTGTTTATGTGAAATCTTTATTTATATATATATATAAATATAAACAAACACTTTTTCTTCTTCTCGGAGTTTGGTCAGGGTAAATATATGGAATCACCTTTTTGCCAACGTTTCGTCTTTATTTTAAGACATCCTCAGGGCTATAAACTAACAAACAAACAATAAACAATGGACATTTGTCATTTCTACTTTAGAAACATCATAAACAAATTGAAAAAAAACTTACTCAAGGCAGGTTTCTGTTACATTACAACAACCGTTAACTGTCATTACAGTTGTTGTAATGTAACAGAAACCAACCTTGAGTAAGTTTTTTTTTCAATTTGTTTATGATGTTTCTAAAGTAGAAATGACAAATGTCCATTGTTTATTGTTTGTTTGTTAGTTTATAGCCCTGAGGATGTCTTAAAATAAAGACGAAACGTTGGCAAAAAGGTGATTCCATATATTTACCCTGAACAAACTCCGAGAAGAAGAAAAAGTGTTTGTTAATATTTTGTGGTCAAGAAAACAGTACCGTATTATATAAATATATGTATTATTAAGTTCATTTAGATATACATATATAGATATAAAAAGATTTCACGTGAAAGAACGAAGGTCGCATTACTCTGACGAAGACCGCTTGTTACGGTTGAAAGATCTTAGTCTTGTTTTCGCATTTCATTTGCGGTTTGATTTCATTTGTGATTATGGATATATAGATATAAAGTTCTTCCTTAAGATATACATTATTCAAAATGATACCAAACTTAGCTGATACATGTTTCTTAACAAGTGTCTCAATTTTCGTTAATAACACTATCGTGTTAATTAAAAACATGTACGTAAAAGGAAAACTAATATCCAAGTCAAAAACTCTCTTTTAAAGGAAAAAAACCTTGTGTACGGGAAAAAAGTGTACTAATGAGGAGGCTGTAAAACCTAAAAACATTCGCACATTGGTATGACTACACCTCCTTATCAAGAAGGCTCACCATGAACTTAATGACGGGAGCATCCAAAAAGTATTTGTAAGAGGAACAAAACGTAATTAACCCGAGAAATGTCGATGCAAATAGGAAAATAATTAAAAGAGGAAGTAACCACCATAAACTGAGAATTTTATAAATTATACTAATTCAAAAACTAAAACCAGTCTTATATATTCAAGTCGAAAATAGTAGCATAATTTTAACTCAAGCATGCAGGTATAACTCAAAGCGCGAGCCCACCTCCCCCGACAGGATTAATGACCAGCGTAGTCAAGATTACCATAGGTTAGGTTATATTGATGTGGCAGACCTATAGGAGAGCATCGTAGACCAATTATTGGCTCTTTGTGATACAAAACAATGGTCAATCTACAATTAGAATCCTGAATTTCGACTAATTCAAGTGTAGGGTAAAAAGCTAGTGAAATGGTCTCCAAATATAAAAATTTAATGGTATAAACAACGCGTTTCGAACATGTTGTGTTCTTCCTCAGGCATTAGGAAGAACACAACATGTTCGAAACGCGTTGTTTATACCATTAAATTTTTATATTTGGAGACCATTTCACTAGCTTTTTACCCTACCATGAGTAAATACCACATAATAACTGATTGAACTACGTTAGAATTAATTCAAGTGTATTTAGATTTCGAAACTTTAATGAGTACCTGACATTGTACAGGCTCTGGGTCCGAACGCTTAACACCGTCTCAGAGGGATGATGTGCTGAAATTTTTTGTTATCTCCCGCTTAAAATAAGTCGAGGGTTAGAATGGGTATTGAACCCCTGATCTACCAGTCCAGAGGCGAGCCTTAATGTAATCTTTTGGCCCTGTTAATAGAGTAGATTTTTGCAGTAAGAGTGGAGTCGAATAACACCGGTAGTATAATTGAAGGAGTTCTGACCCGAATGTTCTCATACTGTGATAAGAAGGAAGCGAGCAAGTGTTTCTTCTCCAACAGCAAACGCCCCATAACTTGAACCAAAGACAACGTCGGCGGAGTCAGCATCTTCTTTACGTGATCCATTACTCGTCCCACAGCAGTATTGTTTGGGCTGTAAACAATCTTACCTCTGCAAAACAACAAACCACTTTTAGTACACACAAGCAATCAACAGCCAACAACCCAAACTAAAAACCAACAACAACTCACTTAACCAAAGGCTTGATGATTCTCCAGATTCCCAAAGGCACTGATGATTCGATTTCCTCTAAAAGGATATTGCATTCCGTGGACATTTCAGGATCAAACTGATATGAACTGCGAGTTTCTGCGCTTGAAAGTTGATCCAAATAAGACTCGTAACTGCATTTAACAAAAAAATCAATCTTTCCTCCTATTACTAACATTTCTTTCTTGATATCTTCTTGTATTTTATCATATTCTATCATATTTTTCATTAAAAAAATATAATTACAAAACTTATATCAAGAAATAATGCTTAACTCACAAATGAAATAGTTAGAATTTTAAGGATCTAACAATTGGAATATGATGGAGGTGATTGAACGTTTGTCTTGTTATTTCAACAGAATTTGCGATTTTACTTTGAATACAAACTCTTAAATATAACAACTTCTTTATAGCATCAACTTGAGCAACCTATCCAATGTTTCTTATATAAATGATTTAAACAAAAAAACTGGAAAAACGTATAATCGTGCTTCCGATCCTTAAACTGAGTTCCGCTGCTACAGTATTGTATTCATTGAAAATGCTATACTTTTTATTTTGTTTAGGTTAACTAGCTTCGGGATAGTTAGTGAACTGGGTTCATTCATAGCACTTTTAATAAGTATATGCTAAGGTTAATGCTGACACAGCAGAATAGTAAGACAGCTCAAATTAGAGCGATTTAATACTACTTGCACCATCTATCTAATAGAGGTCATGGGACTGGAGTTATTCTTATATTGTTCAAAGCTTCCAATCTAGAGGGCTTTATCTAATGCAGGGGTTCTCAATGGGGGGTGAAATTCATTCCCAGGAGTGAATTTTAGGTTTCCAGGGGGTGGATTGTGACCACAGTAAGTTTACATAGTGAGGAAACCTATTGTAGGTTTTTAATTATAACTTAAAAAATACTACTTTAGTTGAACTAATATTTTATATATTCATCAAAATTGTAATTAGCATTTAATTCGTAATATTATATTGTAAACATAATTAATGTCAAGTTGTAAAAGTGTATATACTACCTTGGTAAGAGGAGGGGGTGAGGGAATGGCATTATGGGAAATGGCGAGAGGGGTGAATGGGCCAAGGGAGGCTGACAACCCTTGTCTAATGAAAGGAATCAATTGATCAACAAGTGATTTCAACAATTGAAATCAAATAAAGAACTTGATTTGAGCAACTACCGATTAACTATCTTTCTAACCGGACATGGTAAATTTAAAAGTTACTTCAATTGTTTTAAAATTAATGCAGTTGTTTTAAGATATATACACAGTAAGTATATTTAGCAAAATAAAAAGAATTTAAAAGCAAAAAAAAATATCATTTATTTTATCATATAAATAAATAAAACATCAAGTCAAGTTGTGTACACAGAAATATATTAAAAACAAACAAAACCTGTAAATTGAAATATTCAATTTATTTACCTAACATAAAATAACATTAATGAAAGGAATGTGTCTTTATAATATTACCTGAGAACATTCGTATTTTATCTGACAGTTGTGTTCAAGTTTGTTTCTAAAATTATCCATTTCTAACCTTTAGTGTAATAGTTTATTATATATTTCCTTTCATTAATTTTATGTTCGTTAAATGAATTGAATATTTCAATTTACAAGTTTTGTCTGTTTTAAATATATTTGATTGTGTATATAACTTGAATCATGTTAAGAATAATATATCAAAAGCTTGGGCCATATAAGAATCTGTTTCCGTGTCTTAATAACAAGAAACAACAATTAAAATTATCCCTATCAATCATGTTCAGTGAATTAATTTCAATAACTATTGCTATAATTTCTGAGTGATACAAAGGGTCAGGGGTCGTCTAGTTACTTTATATTATCGTGATTAATATAATTAACGATATTAATTATCGTTTTGAAATATCTATATATATATATATATATATCATAACATATATTATCAATGTTATGACAATATATGTCATTATCATAACATTATCTAAGTTACGATAAGGTAAGCTACATTATGATAACTTAATTAGGATTGCTGTGTACCATCCAAGATTTTAATGCATGTAATGCCTTCAGGTGGAGCATGTTGTTCTGTAATAATAAAAACTTCATGAGAAGCTCGAGAGAACCTATCGAATGAGAATTATGATATACTCGTATAATATCCCTTGATACTCTGTAATGATTGAAGTATCAAATAATAATATCGCAATTGTTTTTAAATACATAGCACATTATGAAAAGAAGTTATTTAAAAGTAATTAATGTTTTATACCTCGATTTTCTGCCATCTTTAGACCAGTCAATTTGAAGTTTACTTGAATCTCCGCAAACAAAGTCATAAAGATTATTGATGACATCATGAAGGACTGTGGAATTCTCAAGAATGCGTTGCATTGTTTCACCATTTAGGGTGAGCGTTTTAAAGGAACTGCAACAATGAAAGAAGAGAAAAGACAGTTAACTAGTGGAATGATTCGAACAGATCCAGAGCTTGAAAGACTGTTTGCTTACTCAATCAGAGCAATGATTTCCAATAGTTCTTGCAGTTGTGTGTCTATGGTGTCTAACGAATGATTAACGCTTTCAAAGTCAATGTCATTTTCGTTTGGATTTGAAGAGTTACTTCTTAGAGTCTGCAACACAATATCCAAGTCACAAGTGCTTTAGGTTAGGTTACAGTGGCAGTCCTATAAGGGAACACACGTAGACCGAGCATTGCCCCTTTGTGATACCACACAATGAAGATTGATTCCTACAGTGGGAGTCCTAAATTTTGCCTAACTCAAATGTATTAAGAGTAAGGATCTTTAACGAGTACCTGACATCGTAGGCTTGGGACCGACGATTTAACATCCTTCTCGGAGGGACAACGTGTTCAGATTTATTCACCTCCCGTGTGAATAAATCGAGGGCCAGATGGCGATCGAACCCCGGTCCTATCAGTTCAGAGGCCATTATGTTAACCACTGAGCTATAAAAATATTCTATATTTCTTGTGAATTATGAAACCGAATAATATTTATATCTACATATACCCATAAGCCAAAAAGTTTATTAATATTTAGGATGAATCACTAGTCAGTTTTTGGAGCTACCTGATTCCCGAATTTCCTGCTATTGCAAAAGTAGCACTTCACACATTGCTGCCATTTCCCACTACCTACTTATATGAAGCTGTATTTTCCCTTTAAACTGCCATAGAAACCAAACACCGAAGTAGACTTAATGCTGGGGCTAACTTGAGAATCAAACTCTCAACTATAAAGCCAAATATGATTACAAAACAAACTCTGTGTTAAAATTGCTAGTAATTCTGTTTTAATTGTTATGCATTTGTGGAAAATATGAAAATTAAAATCTTTCAATTTTCATATTTTTATTCGAAAAATACACATTGCAGTAATATTACTTTTTTAATTGTTTTTTTTTTAAACATACATACTATTTAAAAAGGCATATTGTAAATATTTATATTATGATTGTATGAAATCATTAGAACCTGGGGTTCCTGGGAAAGTTACTGGAACCAAAAAGGGTTCCGCATCGAAAAAAGTTTGTTCCGCATTGAAAAACTCTGTGCTAAGCCAACACATGAATGGACTCCTAGGCCAGTCAATAATGTGCACTGAGCGTTCATATTCAAGCCAATTCTCAGAGTTCAAATACTAAAACCATATCCCTCAACACATACATTTTTTACTTTAAATACTTCTGAAGAATCCCACATAAAGCTCCTAGGCACAAGTTTACATAGAGATATTAACCTGAACCTTTAACTTATGTTCTGAGGTTTTTAAATTATTTGTTATATATTTATTTCTATTCATCTCTCAAATAACTTAATTATCATTTAAATTTTTTTTATTATTATTTTACATAGTCACAAGAACGTAAATGTAACATTACCAGTGACAATGATGAAAGAAGTACATAAATTTACACATGGAGGCAGGAGGGAAGAAATAATCCAACGATTATACTTCCTGCCGTGAAAAATGAGTTATAAAACTTAGATTAACTTTATGAGTCACAAGAGTAATTCACACCAATGAGTCTCTTGGCCACTTTCTCTTCAGGCGCCTTTGGGGATTCCCTGGGATATTTGTTGAGGAGATGTTTAGGACTAAGGGATTATTATTGCTAAAAAGATTTTTCTGGAAGGATTTGTGACGAGATATTTCCACTGGATGAACTCTCATTTAAATTTATTTTTAACTTCCTAAGTTTTTTTTCTAATTTATAAATTTACTTATTTTCTATTGGATTATTTTTTTTTATTTTTCCTAATGTTTGTTTCTTTAGCTATTTCCATTACTTGTTCGTTTTATGGCTAACCAACACATATTCAATGAATCCAGTTGGCTTTCGTCTTGTCACTGAGTCACTTCCTCTCCTGACGATGACCTTTACAACGGTCAAGTCAGGGAATATTCAAACAGGGTCTAGTTTTCATTCGTGTTTTTTTTTATGTTTCCAAAGTTTCACATAAACACGTAAAACAACAATCAATGATCAAACCACAATATGAAATAGAAAAACAAGACTAAGATCTTTCAACCGTAACAATCGGTCTTCGTCAGAGTCAAAAACCCAACTGAAACTGGAAAACAGTTGAGTTTTTAACACTGACTATGACCGCTTGTTACGGTAGAAAGATCTTAGTCTTGTTTTCCCATTTCATATTGTGGTTTGATCATTGATTGCTATTTCACGTGTTTATGTGAAATCTATATATATATATATATATATATATATATAAACTATATTGGCACAAAGATCACTCAGAAGTGAAAGAGAAACTCAGTACTATCTTCCTGATGACGAGGACATTGAAATATAGTAGTGAGTTTCTGTTTCATTTCTGAGTGTTCTTTGTGTAAATATAGTTTATTTAGTTTGTGGAATTGTTTCATTTCATTGGTTATATATATATATATATATATAAGCATTATAATATATACAAATGACTCTACAGTCAAGGAAATTTCTGTAAAAAGTTGTAAAATAAGAGGAAAGTTCTCTAAGGGCTTTTGAGTGCAATCATGTATTAAAAAAAAAAAAAAAAAAAAAAAACTGGGTTTATTTCCTTTAAAACGAGATTAACACTCGAAAGGGCTTAGTTCAAGTTCATCAAGGGAAGAATCAAGAAAAAGATCTCAGTCCCACTCTATTTTGTATGCTAGTCGCCTCCTGAATATGAACTTTCCGTCAAAAATAACCCTTAACTGGTCTACTAAAAAGTTTCATGAATACCATAATAAGCCTTATTAACTTAAATGGTATCATACATTTATTACAGTTTTTAATTATATATCTTTGAATTACCGTAGACAGTGGTTCGATTGCATCGATACTTTCCGTAGTATTCCATGACTCTTGCATTTCAATATCACTTATAACATTCACTTCAGTAGAGTATTGTTTCTTCACTAAATTAAAAAAAAAAGCACAAGAAAATATTATATTAGAAATATAAATAATTTTATTTATTTTAGACTATTTTTTATTTCAATAAAACAAAGTTCTTTAATTCATCATTCATTTTTATTATTTCTATGAAACATACTTTTGACCATTCGACCAAGACCATAATTTAGGTCTTCTTCAAGGGTGTAAATAAAACTGTTTTTTTAAAAAAATCTTGTTTAAGGAAAAAACAACGGATTCTTTTAAACCTTTTGCTAATTCCAAATTTAATTAAATAATAAAAGTATTTAATTAACAAGTATTTTTTTATTAAATTTAATATACCATTCAATATATTATTTTAGATGTGTTCTCTAATCGGGATTCGGTCAATTTTCTGGGATAAAAAATCAAACTCTCGTTGCCGACGTTTCGGTTTTATTTAAAACCTTTTTCATAGGTAGAAGTAAGATTTTTTAACTAAGAAAATGAAATTTACATTATTTAAAGGAACAACAATGTAAATTTCATTTTCTTAGTTAAAAAATTCTTACTTCTGCCTATGAAAAAGGTTTTAAATAAAGCCGAAACATTGGCAACGAGAGTTTGATTTTTATCCTAGAGAATTGACCGAATCCCAATTAGAAAACACACCTATTCTATCAAACGTTCGATATATTATTGTATCTGTTATATATATTATTTTAGCTAATATTGTAACAAAGTTGTCAAAACAAATTCTATTGGATGTAGAGTTTCTTTTTTTACTCTAAATGACTAAATAAACATAAATAATTGTATAATGCTTAGTAAGTTGTAAAGATTCAATGGACTGTAACCTTTGCTATTTATCACTTGTAAGGCATCCACTAGGGTTTTCAATGAATCGGAAAAGATGTTTATATCTTGGATGGAGCTGCCACTCTGCGAAGTGTTTAATGATTCCAACTGGTGCACAAGTTTGAACCATCTAAACAGACCTATCTTTTTTTGAAAAAACAAACTTGTTGGTGTTTGAATGGTTACAGTGGAGAACAAATACACAATATTTATCATTACTGACGCTGGAACAAGTAATATTAGTATCATTCGTCATGCGTATCCCTCATGCTTCGATCAGTTTTCTGACAGTCTTCTCTTGATGATGGACAAGTTTTAAAACTGATCAAAACCTGAGGAATACATACAAGGTAAAAGAGTAAACATCTGTCTTAATATTATTAACAACTTTTGCCGTACTAATAACTGTATTGTATAAATTCATAACCAATTACGATCCTTCAAATTCTATCGTATAAGAATATAACAAACGTTATACAGTGGTATGACAGTATTTATATTGGATCAACAATCGAAGAAAAAGACACTTTTTCTTGAAAAATAGTGATAGATTTTTCATCATTTTTAAATCCACAAAATGAAAAAAAATCAGTTTCTGATTTTACAAAAAACGCATGAAAAAATATTTTTACGTGTTTATACTACGCTAGTTTAAAGTTTGTATAAAAAAATTTACACTATATTATTATAATAACAGGTATTTCATGGTGAATCGTTGTAGATGACCAACTGATTACGTACTTTTATGAAGCTTGATACGAATATGCACTTCCGGTCGGGCGACAACAACAACGATTTACGAAGTAAGACAGCTTTATTAATATTTTGATGTTTACTATGATCTGTGGAGGGAGGGAGGCAGGTTAGCTCAGTGGTTAGCGTAATCGCCTCTTTGCTGATAATTCGGGGTTCGATCCCCACCTGGCCCTCGATTTATTTACGCGGGAGGTGAATAAGTCTGAGTACGTCGTCCCTCGGAGAAGACGTTAAGCCGCCGGTCCCTTAGCCTGTACGATGTCAGGTATAAAGTTAAAGATCCCTACTTGAAATCACTTGAGTTAGGCAAAATTTAAGATTCCCAATGTGGAATCACCGATCAAACAAAAAGCCGGTAAACGGCTGACGTTATCACTATCGCCCACTAGGAAATCGGTTAGACAATAAAAAAAATACCAAATAAACAATTCTAATCACTAAACTAATCTAATTAATCTAATTTCCAACAGTTTGCAGCCTCATCAGAATTGTTGGAAAAATTAAGTTCTTAGAATTATTATTACACTTATATTTTTTTATTTAGTTATAAAGAGTTATAGATATAGATGAAGTACTCTGATTTCTGGCATTTAAAACTTAGTATGGCAGAAATCTAGGCACACTACGAGTATATGAAATCTGGAAGTCACTCGAGTTTAAAATGGTGACCACCAGAGTTACTGATCAAAGTAGGCGAATAGCAAACAAAAATACGACAAACGTTTGTGGCATAGGAGGATATTCATTGGTACGGTTGACCCAGTCTAACGAGGTGACAGGTATTAGGTTAGATTAGATTGCAGTGGTCAACCCACGAGAGAACACACATAGGACACAGATTGGCCCTTTGTTATTCTATACCATGAATATTTTACATTGGGAGTCCTAAATTTTGCCTAACTTAAGTGTATTTATTGTAGGGATCTTTTACGAGTACCTGACATCATACAAGCTCGGACCTTTCGACTCACTGTCCTCTCCGAGGGACGACAAACTCAGATTTATTAACCTCCCACGTAAATTAATCGATGGCCAGGTGGGTTTTATTATAGTTTTATTAAAACTACCGAGTATGTTAACACTGAGCTAATCTAGCTCCCTTCGTATTGTTAAATTCGTTATTCCCATTTCAATCATATTTGACTAGTTATTTTTTCAATACCTACCATGTTGGTCACCATATACCTGGTATATGGTACATGGTATAAGTATACCACCCTATTGGTACCCTGTTGAGTACCATATGAACCACTTCGTTCGGTTTTTGATGTTCTCCATCTTCAAGATAAATTGGTTTAAATTATTTATTTAATTATCAACCGGTCCAATGATTTCATTACCAATGAGCAAGATTTGAAAGGTTAATTCACCTCTTATGGTAACTTATATTATTCATAATAAGTATTTATTTTTACAAATAAATAATAAAAGTTAGTATTTATAAAGGTATAAATAGTTTTAACCTGGACAGGTACTGGGTGGAGGATGAGGTTTGATTGGCATGGCATGTGTTGTTCATGGAGCAGACAAGTCCCTGATAGAAAAGAGCTGAACCAGAGGACGGCAGAGGCTTCTCCTCAAAGTAACCTGAAATGTAAAAATAGCCAATGAATTGCAAAACAAAACAAACAGTCCTCAAAAAGCTTTCATTCCATTCTGTTATTGTTCAAAACCCAGAAGGCATTTTAGTGGCGTAGCAACTATTTTTGTCATTCGAGACGGTCGTAAGATTCCCTCACCACGTAAGATCGTAAGTATTAAACCACAATAAGAAATGGGAAAACAAGACTAAGATCTTTCAACCGTACCAAGCGGTCTTCGTCAGAGTCAAAAACCCAAAGTCAATTGGGTTTTTGACTCTGTCGAAGGCCCCTTGTTTCGGTTGAAATGTCTTAGTCTTGTTTTCCCATTTCTTATTGTGGTTTGATCATTGATTGTTATTTCACGTGTTTATGTGAAATATATATATATATATATATATAAGTATATTTTGGGAGCAGACCTTCCTTTAGACATGTTTTATTAAAAAGTATGCCAATTTTCATTTTTGTTCGTTTTCTATTTAAAAACTACAGAAATTAAATAGAAAACGAACGAAAATGAAAATTGGCATACTAAAACATATATATATATATATATATATTGGTATACTTTGGGAGCAGACCTTCTTTTAAAATACCTCATTAAAGATCTTGCCAACATTAAGTTTAGTATGTTTCCTACATACCTTTTCAAGGTTTCGAATGCTACCTTTCCATCTCTGTGGTACCATATAAATTAACTCACCGATTTTTTTATCTTTCATTGTATTTTTCATATTACATTTCCGAAACGTCGGAAATGTAATATGAAAAATACAATGAAAGATAAAAAAATCGGTGAGTTAATTTATATGGTACCACAGAGATGGAAAGGTAGCATTCGAAACCTTGAAAAGGTATGTAGGAAACATACTAAACTTAATGTTGGCAAGATCTTTAATGAGGTATATATATATATATATAAAGATTTCACATAAACACGTGAAATAACAATCAAGATCAAACCACAATAAGAAAATGGGAAAACAAGACTAAGATCTTTCAACCGTAACAAGCGGTCTACGACAGAGTCAAAAACCCAACTGGGTTTTTGGATTTTTTGGTTTGGCAGTTGGGTTTTTGACTCTGACGTAGACTGCTTGTTACGGTTGAAAGATCTTAGTTTTGTTTTCCCATTTTCTTATTGTGGTTTGATCATTGATTTATATATATATATATATATATATATACATATATATTGATACTATTAAACTGCGAGTGTAGTGTGAAATGTAAGTGAAATATAAAGGTAATATTACACTGATGTATTTTAGTCTGGAAGCCTTTACTCCTGACAAGGGTGAGGATCAAGAAGAGGCAAAGGGGCCAGGAGACCTCCATGACGCAGCGCATCTGTCAACAGAGAGTGTGGTCAGCAGGTCAAGTCCATTCCATACACTAGGTCTTTTACAAACATTTTAGTTTGAAAAAGTAATATACGAGTTTCAAGTATTTTTGGTTAGGTTAAGTTGAAGTGGTTATCCTATGAGAGAGCTCACGCTATGGTATCACACGATGAATGTTCTACATTCGGAGTCTTACATTTTGTCTAATTGAAGTGTATTTAGAGAAGGGATATTTAATGAATTTCTGACATATTATAGCCTCTGCACCGAGGGCTTAACGTCCTATCCGATGGACGACAAGCTGAAACTGTTGTCTTTTCCACTCGCGTATATAAATGGACAGCTAGAGTGGGTCTTTTTCCGAAAATAAAACACTGTCATGCTTTCTTTTTAGGTAAAAAATACGTGCTACGGCTTATTTTTGGGACAATGGCTTCAAGTAGATAAGTAGAAGTATATATTTTTGATTAATAATAATTTATATACATAAACTTAAATTTATTCAATTACAGTCATGTCATCTTCGTTCGAAACATACCAATAAATTATTAAATTTCTTATAACCTTCTGAATTTCCTCTAAATTAATTTTCTGTAGAATCATTGGTCCGAATCTCTCATGTCTTTTAATATAGCTATAATTTTTAACGAATTATATTTCTCACATTATTTTAACTATGTGTTATTTTTCGGGGGATGTCTTATTTTTTTAAAAAGACGGTAGTGGAGTGAAGGTAAACCACTAGGATACCTCAGCCCCTGGTCTTTTGTTCTAAATTGTTTTTGGCTTCTTCAGCAGTCATATTTTCATGGTTCTTTTTTGATTAAATCATCCAAATAGGAAAACCGTTATCAGCACCCCTAAGGGTGCTTATCTCCACTTAGCAGACCCATTATAAAGGGATTAAGGGACAGAATGGAATAGAAGATTAATTATTTTAAAAGAAGTATTGACAGATAGAAATACTGGTTGTGATAGCAGAATGCACTTTGTTCGATGATTTCCGCTTCTGTTTGCGCTATACACAAGCCAGTGCTCAGAGGTTGAAATCCCTTCTCTAATCCCCTCCCTATCTCTCAGTATTCAACAACAATGTCCTTTGTCTCGCCCATCACAACTGAATAAACCCTTCCCAGATAGTAAATCATTTTTATAATTCAAAAATGAAACTGTCCTTTAGAATAAAATATGAAACGATTAGAATAAAAAAACGTGTACAAACAACACATTACTCATTTCAATATTTCGACCTCGTCGTCATGAGGAGAAGGAGAAGATGATCAAGAAGTAGAAATATTGAAGTAAGTTGAGTGTTCTTTCTACGTGTTCTTTTAATCTTATTTCTATAATTATACATAAATTATAACTCTGACAACGTGAGTCTAATTATACCTATAGTCACACTGAATATATATATATATATATATATATTTCTATGTGTGCTTTTGAAAATTCTAGTTTATATATATATATATATATATCAATGATCAAACCACAATATGAAATGGGAAAACAAGATTAAGATCTTGCAACCGTAGCAAGCGGTCTTCGTCAGAGTTACGGTTGAAAGATCTTAGTTTTGTTTTCCCATTTCATATTGTGGTTTGATCATTGATTGTTATTTCACGAGTTTATGTGAAATATTTTTATGTATATAAGCAATTATATAAAATAATTCAAGGAACTAAAGCTGTTTCCATAAGTACTTTCCCATAATGACTTGCTTCTTACTCGAGTAATCAACCAAGAAAAACGTTAAGTCATTTTACTCTGAAAACCAAACACAAAAATAATTTATTTAAGACAAACATAAATACTGAAAGTTAGTTATTTTTGAAGTGTTTTTTTTCCTGAGTACATCGATTTTCTACAGTAAATTACAAAAGTAGTAATTGTCTTACAATGTTCCTTTTGCGTAAAATCCAGTTCTTCCATATTAACAGTCTTAATTGGGAAATAGCCATCATCTTTTGTTTTTTCCTATTTTTTCTTTTATTTGTTAAGAAATAAGACTCTTTTTTTTAAACAATATAATAATTTTTAACCTTTAAAATCACTTGTCACATTGAGACAGTTTACAAAAAATAATTATTACAAAATATGAATTCCAGTTACTAATATTATTTCAAAAATCTGGAACAAGATGACAAACAACTCTCTTTTACCTCTTTATAAATATATCGTTTTTCAAAAATTATATTAGATACCTTAAAAAAATTTTCTAATCAATAAATCAATCTTGCCCAGAAATTATTAATTGGAATAATTAATTAAAAACACTTCTAAACTTTATCTTTAGTGCTGTTTTTGGGTGGAAAGTGTAGCTAATTTTTATTTCTAACCATTTTAGTAATGGGTGAACTATATTATTTGGTTCATTCTCATTGGAAGTTCTTTGTTTAGTTCTAAATCAAGTGTATTAAGAGTAGAGATTTTTAACGAGTACTTGACATCATACAAGCTCGACACTGACGGCTTAACATCCTCTCCAATGGAAGATGTGCTCAGATTTTGTCAGTTCCTGCGAGAATAAATTGAGGGCCAAAGTGAGACTCGATCCTGGATAGACCAGTTCAGAGGCGAGCAGGCAAGCCACTTGGGAGCCACGGCTTCCTAGTTAAAATTATAGGTTAGGTAAGAGTTGGTTAGAGAGCCAGGTTAGTTCAGTGGTTAATGCACTCGCCTCTGTGCTGGTAGTCTTGGGTTCGATCCCCACCTGGCCATCGATTTATTCATGCGGAAGGTGAATACATCTGAGAATGCCGTCCCTCGGAGAGGACGTTAAGCCGTCGGTCCCGAGCCTCTACGATGTCAAGTACTCGTTAAAGATCCCCTACTCGAAATGCACGAGTTAGGCACAATTTAGGACTCCCACTGTAAATCGGTAGAATCATCGATCAAACAAGAAGCCGGTAAACAGCTGACATTATTACCCGCTAGTGGACTAGTGGATCGGTAAAACAATAAAAAGAAAGAGGTGGTTAGAGATTTATGTTAGAGGTTATATGTGGTTTCGTATATTCATAACAGTTATAACAAAGTAGAATGAAAATGTTTCTTAGATGTCTGGATGCGAGACAGATTCTAGTGATAATCACTAAATATCACCAGGTGATACCTTGCTGAGTGATTACAAATCCCTTGTCATTGAAAATTAAATAAAATTACCGGAGAGGGAAGAGTTTTGAGAGGTTATAGGGATAAAGCATGGCAAACAAGCTGCATCAACACCAAGTACGATAAACAACCTTACGATAAACAACTATGATTCACTATTACCCAAAATACTCCTTCAATATACTCCCTGTTAAAACAAACCTGACTTCCTCTTCATAGTAATAAAGAACGTACGCACGTTTCAGTATACCCGAAAAAACCACTTTTTGAGCAGGTTTCCCTTAAAAAGCTTCCTTACTACTTTTTCTTAGTAGGTCAAATGACCTTTCCTTTAACCTTAAAAAGCTTCCTTAGTACTTTTTCTTAGTAGGTCAAATGACCTTTCCTTTAACCTTAAAAAGCTTCCTTACTACTTTTTCTTAGTAGGTCAAATGACCTTTCCTTTAACCTTAAAAAGCTTCCTTACTACTTTTTCTTAGTAGGTCAAATGACCTTTCCTTTAACCTTAAAAAGCTTCCTTACTACTTTTTCTTAGTAGGTTAAATGACCTTTCCTTTAACCTTAAAAGCTACCTTACTATTTTTTCTTCGCAGGTTAAATGACCCTATCCATGACTATTAGAAGTCACATAGTTAAACTAGAGTTTTTCAAACTTTTTTCGACGTGGAACTCTTATTGGTTCCAGTAACTTTCCCAAGAACCCCAGATTCTAATGATTTCATACAATCATAATATAAATATTTTTATATGACTCTTTTAAATAATATGCATGTTTAAAAACAATTAAAAAAGTAATATTACTGCCTCGTGTATTTTTCAAATAAAAGTTCAAAACTAAAAGATTTAAATTTCATATTTTCCTCAAGTGCATAACACATAAAACAGAATTACTAGCAATTTTAACACAGAGTTTGTTTTGTAATCATTTTTGGCTTTATAGTTGAGAGTTTGATTCTCAAGTTAGCCCCAGCATTAAATCTACTTCGGTATTTGGTTTCTATGGCAGTTAAAATGGAAAATCCAGTGGCAGTGGCAGTGGCAGTGGCAGTGGCAGTGGCAGTGGCAGTGGCAGTGGCAGTGGCAGTGGCAGTGGCAGTGGCAGTGGCAGTGGCAGTGGCAGTGGCAGTGGCAGTGGCAGTGGCAGTGGCAGTGGCAGTGGCAGTGGCAGTGGCAGTGGCAGTGGCAGTGGCAGTGGCAGTGGCAGTGGCAGTGGCAGTGGCAGTGGCAGTGGCAGTGGCAGTGGCAGTGGCAGTGGCAGAGTGGCAGTGGCAGTGGCAGTGGCAGTGGCAGTGGCAGTGGCAGTGGCAGTGGCAGTGGCAGTGGCAGTGGCAGTGGCAGTGGCAGTGGCAGTGGCAGTGGCAGTGGCAGTGGCAGTGGCAGTGGCAGTGGCAGTGGCAGTGGCAGTGGCAGTGGCAGTGGCAGTGGCAGTGGCAGTGGCAGTGGCAGTGGCAGTGGCAGTGGCAGTGGCAGTGGCAGTGGCAGTGGCAGTGGCAGTGGCAGTGGCAGTGGCAGTGGCAGTGGCAGTGGCAGTGGCAGGCGTGGCAGTGGCAGTGGCAGTGGCAGTGGCAGTGGCAGTGGCAGTGGCAGTGGCAGTGGCAGTGGCAGTGGCAGTGGCAGTGGCAGTGGCAGTGGCAGTGGCAGTGGCAGTGGCAGTGGCAGTGGCAGTGGCAGTGGCAGTGGCAGTGGCAGTGGGTTCACATAAGTAGGCAATGGGAAGTGGCAGCAATGTGTGAAGTGCTACTTTTGCAATAGCAGGAAATTCAGGAATCAGATGGTTCCGAAAACTTACTAGTGATTCATCCTAAATATGAATAAAATTTTGACCTATGGGTATATGTAGATATAAACATTATTCGGTTTCATGATTCACGGGAAATATAGAATAAATCCATACCACGAAAAAAAATATTTTTTACTAAATGTTTTTCACGGAACCAACTTTGGAAACCTCTGGATTAAACTTATCTACGAACTGTAAATATGCTAATTCTTTTTCGGGTCCCATGGGCCCCCATGATGGGAAAGTCCTCTGTAAAGAGCCTCTGTTCTTACAGGAACACGTCGACCATTCCTCTCAACCTGTCCAAGTTTTAATAGCAATAGCTATTTCTAAACCTTAACGGGGAATCAGTATTCAGCAACGCTTTTAGTACCGCTTCGTCACCCTCTGTTACCTCCTCCCATTGTGCAACTGGTAACCCCTGTCTAATCATTTTGAAACAGACTCTTTTGCGGTAAGTTTTATACAATCTTTACTTTGATTTGACAAGTTTCATCGATTCTTTAGAGGTCCTGTGTTACTTTACCAAGAAGTTAAGCTGAGATTCTTCACTACATCCCAAAAGACACTAAAAATCTGCCGTGGGATATTTGTAAATAATATATTTCATTATAAATATTATTAGAATAAACAAAACTATTTGACAATTCAGATATAGAGTAAATGAATGTATATTTATAGATAAATTATAAGAATATAAAAATATTTGTTATATATCTGTTTGTATTTTACGTTCAACTGTAAACCTCAGTAAGGGGACAGGTTAGCTCATTGGTTAACTTACACGCTTCTGGGCTGGTAGTTAGGGGTTCAATCCCCACCTGGCTCTCGATTTATTCACGCGGAAGGTGAATAAATCTGAGTATCATCGTCCCTCGGAGAGGACGTTAACCCATCGGTCCCGAGCCTGTACGATGTCAAGTACTCGTTAAAGATCTCTACTCGAAATGCCACTTGAGTTAGACAAAATTTATGATTCCCAATGTAGAATCTGTAGAATCACCGATCAAAAAGCCGGTAAACGGCTGACGTTATCACCCGCTAGGGGATCGGTTTAAACAATATAAAAAAAAAGGTCAACCACTTAAGGTACAAATGACAGTTAGTAAATTAATAATCTTATTAAATATACAGAGGCAGCAATAATTATATCAAATATGAATTTTAATATTTAGTTAAATGCAATAATTGAATACTAATGAACTACAATAACAAACTCTATATAATTTTTCTTTATAATTTTTAATACTTTTTTTATATATTAATGTCTATTGTTTAAGCGCAGTATTTGGTTAAAGAGGAATTATTATTAGCCATTAATCTGTGCCAATTCCAAAAACTTTAAATGCTAAAGTATAATTTCTTAGGGAACGGTACCCTATAGATATTGGAAGAAAACTTAAAGACAAAATAGGAGCAATTTAAGTTAAAATATTGTAGGCAGATGATATCCACAAAATAATCTTACACGAAGCAGTTTTTAGTAAAATGTCCTCTACGGAAGAGGAATAGAGGCTAGGTAGCCGATGACCTGCATGCTCTCATTTGGACTGATAGATCTGAGGTTCAATACCCACTCTACCCTTTGATATTTTGATATTTTCACGAGGAAAAAAATCTGGGTACAGTCATCCCTCGAAGAGGACGTTAAGCTGTCTGTCCCGAGCTTGTATGATGTCAGGTACTTCTTGTGGACAGTTTTAAGATTACCCTGGTGTCCTTCTGAATTCGGTGGTCCCCCTTCGAAAAGGACAATGCCCGTTACCCCGAGACCAGAACTTGATTCTAGTAGTTCATCGGACCCCATCAGGACGTCATTGTTAGGAGTCTTTAGTACCTAAGTGCACAGCTCATAGATATAATGGGCCTCTAAGGTCTCCCATTGACTAACTGTCACCTATGTCCGGTACTCCTTACAGATATCTATTCTCAATACAATCAACTGACACAAAATTTACAACTATCAATGTAGAATGTTCATTGTTTGGTACCACAAAGAGTCAGTCTTCTGTTCTCTCTTGGGACATCAACAATACCAAACCAGTTATAGGAAGTAGCTGGAATTGACTC
This sequence comes from Hermatobates lingyangjiaoensis, assembly GCA_026182355.1. NCBI lineage: Eukaryota > Metazoa > Arthropoda > Insecta > Hemiptera > Hermatobatidae > Hermatobates > Hermatobates lingyangjiaoensis. Next base: position 118,582 of record JAPFBL010000182.1, on the reverse strand, counting down.
CATCTTATTCAAGGAAGTAGAATATTGGAGTCAAGCTTTTTGTATAGAAAGACTTTCTCTCTCTCCTTCTTTCTTTCACTCACAAACACACACATAAATCCACACAGATGCACCTATACAATCAAAGGAGGTCGATTGATGGACACGTCAAAGGAGGATTTTCCGGGAAGTTGACGATGAATAATCATGATATTTCAATGGTTATTTTAGAAGAAAATAAAATATCAGTTCGCGAATTTTTTCGTACTATATTATAATAAAGAATCATATAATATAATTTAAGTTTCGTTAAATATCAAAGGTAAGATGTAAATATAATTACTTAAAGTTTATGCAATTTAACCTTAAAAATTGCAAATATATTACGAAATAAAGTTTATGCAACTTGTGCAATTAATATCTGCAATTTTTGATGATTTTCGTGTAAGAGAAAGTATTTTTAAGAGCTTTCACACTCAGGTAAATGGAACATGGTTTCAGGTACAGAACCCCTCTTTCTGTAGATTGAATTCCAACCTTTTTTTTTGTTACTCCTTTGGCCTTGACAGCTCTAATTAGTCCATTTCTTCTAAAGCATTCACCAATAGTCACATATCATCAGTATAATCTTAAAACTCCAGAATAAAAGATAGATTTTCTGCAAATTTGAATTAATAAGTGTGTTTCTTTACTCAGTGTGCAGTACCGTAGCAAATATTCCCCCCCCCCCCCCTCTGACCGTTGATAATTTGTTAAAATTCAAAATTCCAGAATGATCTAAAAATATTTATTTTTCATACAATTACAATCAATGATATAATTTTAGACTGCTGTTGTTAGCACCAGACTTTTACCTTATTACAATACTCGTATACATTATACTCGTATTAAAAAAAATCTGGAGTGGCCTACACTCAACTTTACTATAAGTAACTTAATATCAAATTTCATGAGTATGTAATATATAACGTCTCTTTTAGGCATAATGTGAACATCTAAATGGGATATGATTATTAGTCTTTCATTCCTGAGGTAGTAGAGATAGTGATTGAAGGACATATCAATATATAAGCTTATTTTTGTATATCACACAGCTGATGCAAATAATTTCATTAGTATAACTACAGCGGTAATAACATTTTTGAAAAACCCATGTGAACATTTCTAGAAACTAAATATTCTCCTACAAGAGAACATGGCTTTTGTTCAAATAGCCAGTGGATTTCTTACATCGTTTACTTTGACATCCTTCTACATTGAATATTAAAGTAAAAATTTCAAATTTAAAACAGGAAAATACCCCTTTTTTCTCTGAAAAACATCATAAACAGCGAAGAAAATGTTGTTTTAAGGTGATTTATAATTAAAGATGTACGATAATTACATTTATTAATCTCTAAACGAAAGATTTCAATTTTGAATTATCTTTTACATTTTTGGTTTTTTACAGAATTATTATACTTTGAATTTTTTGGCTTCTTAGTATTTAATAAGATCATTTTCCTTCCCCCTTTGTCAAATAACATATATACGAATTTTTTCTGAGTGTGTGTTATCATTTTCCTGAACAATATTATTCCTCTTACATCTCATATAAGTCAATAAACAATTTAAATTGTTCCTTTCTAAATATCAATTTTATCTCAGTGGATTCGCTCAAAAAATTTCTAAGTCCATGTAAACAATGAAAAAAAATATAAAAAATTCGACAAGTATAGCAGGTGATCTCTTAGTCTAAGATAAACAAACAGTTTTTATAGCGTTATTGCTCTTTCCCATAATTGAAACTTCATGATTTTTTTTTTATGAATTGCTAATTTTTTGTTCCATTTTTGGACAAATTTTCATTATTTTTTAATGAGCCGTTTAGCGTCAAAAAAACATTTTCTGAAAACAGAAATCGTACTGTAACGCCCTATTAGCGAATGTAATTTTGAAAAAAAATTATAGGCATAGTTTCATTCTTGTCCGTCAAACAGTATGGCTTGTATAGCTCTCACAAGGTTTGAGATTGAATTATAAGTCAAAATTTTTAAATTTTATTGAAAAAAAAAAATTCTTGTTGATTTAAAATTCTAAATATATTTTTCGTTTGTTCCATTTGTAACCTCAAAGATAATGACAAAATTTCAAAACTCTAGGGTTATCGGTTTAGAAGAAATAAATGTTTTAAAAAAAACGGTTTTTGGCAAAAAAAGTGACTTTCCCATCATGCATAATTCTTCCCAAACAATAGGGATCTTCGTCTTTATGGGGCCCATTTTTGTGCAAAATATCAACTTGATCCATCAAAGATTCTGGACCGTAGCGTGGTAACAAGCAATGCTAACACAGGCACCCACCCACGCACCCACACACACACAGACATCATGGTAAAACGTCATAAAACGACTTCTGGGACCTCAAAACATGTAATTCCGTCAAAATCTCGAGATCGAATTTTTTCACGATCACTATACTTTACTTATAGTAAAGTAAAAAAATAAAGATTTTATTCAAAACAAAAACATATAATTCAAATCATAAAAAACGTATAATTTTAATCATAAAAATTCAAATAATAAAAAACGTATAATTCAAATAATAAAAAACGTATAATTCAAATCATAAAAAACGTATAATTTGAATCATAAAATTCAAATCATCATTGCAATTGCAGCATGATTGGTGCTCCTACTTTAAGTTTTTACTCATGAGCAGGCAGTCCAGGAGAAATAATTCAGAGTCAAGAAATTCAATTTGATAATGAACTGCTTCTTCATCACTAATCCAATCTCTTTACTGACTTGTAAGGTCTTTCCTCGGTATGATATAGCGTAAGAACTTGTTTGTTGATTTTTCCTGCCTGTCTGTATTAAGAGTTGAGAATTGCTCGTTTACAAAACTATTTATTCGTAATAGATAGTACATCCTCAACTCTTGGAAACACCTTTTCAAAGATGTCAAATACGCAATATATTCATATGCTCCAATGAAATTAAAATCAACTAACAATACCTACTTGCCACACCTGTGTATTTTCAAAACAAACTTGTCTGTGAAGTTAGGAAAATACGCTTAAAGCCCTATAACTTCGTTTCTGTACTGAATTATGAATCTATTTAGAGCCCATATTTTAAGTTAGGCATACACAAATCCAGTGTCAAAGTTTCAGCTCGTCATGTCTCATGGTGGCTGAGTTTACTTGTGACAAACGTTTTTGCTTTAAACGTCCATAACTTCACTTCTACGTTGAATTTCCAATCAATTCAGAGCCTATATTATAAGTTAGACCTACACAAATCTACTGTAAAAGTTTCAGCTTTATATGTCTTATGGTAGCTGAGTTTACCTGTGGCAAAGTTTTGCGGACAAACAGACAAACCGACAAACCGACAAACCGACAAACCGACAGAAATTTTTCTAAGGGTGGATTCGGTTTCTCCAATGTATGAAACGTAAAGAAAAGTTGAAATGAGTCAGTTCTAAGCAATGTACAGATAAAATCATTATTTTATTTATATAGATGAATATTTTCTATAACAGGTAGTGTAGACAAGTAAATTTACAAGGAATAAATAAATTGTATATCTATGTTGGTAAAGTAAGACGATATTGATTTGGAATCTGACCACGTACTGCCGGTTTATAAGACCGAGTTTTCCTAATTGCTGTACATTACTGGCATTCAAAAGCGAAACCAATATGAATAAATGGAAATAACGTTTTCAAGGCACAACGGGATGCCAACAACCATATTGATATAGAAAACAACAGTTTTTATTGAAGTTGAGCAACATTGGCCTATGTTAGTACTTGGATGGGTGACACTACTTGCTGTAGGCACCCACCAGATATGCGATCGCCTATGATTTAAATTACCACCGAATCAAGAATTACTCAAAATTTCATCCCTGTACAGTTATTTACAGCCAACCAATACAGTACATTTATCAAGCCAGTACAGTTGATAAAAACCCCTTTATAAATCTTTATTTAAATATTACATACCCACTGAATAGAGACAAGATACAAGATGGCTTTAACGTTGAGTGGCTCTGAAGAGGTGGTTATTCATCACTCTGATGGGTCATTCATCAAACAGTTCCACAGAAGAAACTGCAAGTCGAAAGCAATACAAGTCCTTGAGGTAGTCGTATTCAGTCAAAAGTCAGTACTCGGCCTCAGCACTTGTGCAAGAGAGAGTGGACCTCTTCTTGAAAGGATATCCATTCTTTTCTACTCCTCGCCTCCTTTGGAGTTCAAAAAGGAATATATGGTTTTTTGTTTTCATGGCTGCCTTGATGAGGTGTTTGGCGGAGGTAAAACTCATCTGGAAGTCAAATTACAGTCAACTCTTACAAACAGGTTCAGTGGAGTAGCAAGGGAGGAGAGTGGTCTCTAATTTTCGGTTTGAACCGTCTTCAAGAGAGATATGAGCGGGAAATCAAGCGCACTGGTTAAGAGACGGTTGGAGACCAACTTCAGGAGGTTGTAAGTGTGTTCTTTTGATTTCTCTATGTTTTTTGTCTATATTGAACTATATTTGTCCGTTTTGGATCGTATTTCCAACGAAAAAGTATATATATATATATATATAATATCCAAAAATTGTTCTTGACCACTTCTATTCTATTGTATGTTTTGTTATTGAAGGCTAGGTCAAATAAAAGAAAATAAACTCCTTCCTAGGCCAACGTTTCGATGTATTTGTACATCATCTTCAGGGCTAAAATTAGAGTAAGAACTATAATACATTTACCAAAACAATCTACAACTCACATAGCAGACTTTCCAAGATAAAACTAATTTCCTTTTGTCTGATACTTTGAAATAGATGTGTACATAACAACTCTGATTATAAAATAACCTTTTGCATGTATCTGTAGGTCTCAAAAATTTGTGATAGTTCTCTATGTGAGTTGTAGATTGTTTTGTTAAATGTATTATAGTTCTTACTCTAATTTTAACCCTGAAGATGATGTACAAATACATCAAAAGTTGGCCTAGGAAGGAGTTTATTTTCTTTTATTTGATCTAGCCCTCAATAACAAAACATACAATATATATGATCAAACCACAATAAGAAATGGGAAAACAAGACTAAGATCTTTCAACCGTAACAAGCGGTCTTCGTCAGAGTCAAAACCCAACTGACTGAAAATTTTATATATATATATATATATAAATCATTGTAAGTGTGTTCTTTTGATTTCTCTATGTTTTTTGTCTATATTGAACTATATTTGTCCGTTTTGGATCGTATTTCCAACGAAAAAGTATATATATATATATATAATATCCAAAAATTGTTCTTGACCACTTCTATTCTATTGTATGTTTCTTCCTTCTCCGAGCATCCTTCTGAACAAGGAACTGCGGGATGCAGCAAAGGAGCTCCGAGAACACCCTGATATTATTGTCAGACGGGCTGATAAGAGTAACTGCTTCGTAATTATGGATCGCAAGGAGTACAAGAAGAAACTTGACGATATTCTATCTGATACTACAAAATTCAAGAAAATAACCCGTAACCCTACTAAGGAACTTAAAACCAGTATCAATAAACTAATTAGAACAGTAAATAAGGAGAAGGATGAGAAAATACTACAAACCATAGTAGGAGAGTTTTCCCCAGGATATATCTACGGCACCGTAAAAATCCATAAGCCAGGAAACAAACTAAGACCCATCATTTCACAAATAAATAGCCCAGTCTACAATACAGCTAAAGAATTAAACAAAATAATAACACCCTATATGCCTGCAAAATATGTAGTTAAATCAACCGATGAATTTCTAGACATCCTTAAAATCCTGGAACCTGATGGAACTTTAGCATCGTTAGATGTAGAATCCCTTTTTTACCAACGTACCGGTCAAGGAAACAATAAAAATAATCTGTGATTACGCCTACAACAACCAACTACCACCTCCACCTCTCAGCCGAACCATCCTTGAAAAGCTTCTACATGCATGCACGACGCAAAATCCTTTTACCCATGTGGACGGAAGTTTATATCTTCAGACTGACGGTGTTGCCATGGGCTCACCACTGGGGGTAACCTTTGCCAACTTCTATATGTGTCACATGGAGAACCAGATTATGAATAAACTCGGGACAAGACCCACTATCTACTGCCGATACGTTGATGACTGTTTCGTTGTAGTAAAAGATCAGAATGAACTCAACAGGCTTAAAGAGATTTTTGAAGACGAGTCCGGTCTCAAATTCACCTCAGAGATTGCTGTCAATAATAAACTCAACTTCCTCGACGTAAAGATAGATTACCATAACCGAAAACTTACTACATCAATTCACAAGAAGTCCACAAACTCTGCACCTTATCTTAATGCTAACAGTGAATGCCCACAACAATACAAGAACTCAACAATAAAAGCCTTGATACATAGAGTCTATAAAACTACAGCAAATTGGAAACTATTTCAGAAGGACATCGAGTTTACAAAACAATCCCTCATTAACAACGGCTACTCCAACTCTCTCTTTGACAATATTTTAAAACAATATCTCAATTCGAAACACATCAGTCAAACCGATAACCAAATAACAGGCATAACACATAACCTTTATTACGAAAATCAGTATTCGGAAGACCACAAAATAGACGAACGCGTACTCAAGGATATAATTAAGAAGAATATAAAATGCACCTCACCCGAGGATAAGGTCGCCTTAATAACCTATTATCGGAGCCCCACCATAAGCAGCCTAGTGATGAGAAATAGCAATAAGGTTAAAGATTCTCAACTGAAGGAGTCTAATCTCGTGTATGAATACACCTGTCAAATCGGGGACCGTGAGCCCTGCAACGATTCATACATTGGGATGACAACTACATCACTGTCGAGAAGACTTACCATGCACCTTTCTATAGGTGGTCCCAAGAAACATTCAGAGGACAAGCATAATACCAAAATAACTAGAGACCTACTCGTGAGTGGAACTAAAATAATTAGAAAAGAAAACAACTTCAATCGGCTGCAAATCGCAGAAGCAATAATAATTAAACAGAATAAACCTACAATAAATATTCAAACGGGTAGTAGTGAGAGAGTGCTTAAACTATATGCGCCTGATTGGATGAAAAAACCGTTAACTGTCAGTACCCCCACCCCACCATCCACCCCACCTCAGTCAGTTGCTCTTGTGAATCAGGCCGAAGAGCAGCTACTTCAAACTTCTACTATATAATGTGTTTTATTACCAACTCCAAAGACTAATAATTTTCCTCTTTGTTTAATTAATCACCCTGAAGATGACTGGAAGCCAGTCGAAACATGTCGGTTATAACTTAATTAACATTCTCCAACGTTTGGATGAAGGAAAGAAGAAGGTATTCAGAAACCTTGAAAAACTAGTGAAGAAAATGACATCAGCGAAATACGGTCAGCTGTTCAACGAAATATATATATATATATACACGAGTAGTGTAATAACATGGAAAGTCAGGGGCCAATGACAGCAGTCGAAAATTAGATCCTTGATTGTAATTTCAATGAAAATATATATTTTAAAGACTTTCTGAAATTTTCAAGGTTAACGGATTATCAACGGCTGACCGTGGCGGCAAAAATGGTTGTACGCCACTGGTTCAGGTTATGCATAATCTTATATCAGGCCTTGGTAAACTCGTCTATTTCTCATGGTCCACGATTCTAAGCTTGTATTAGATAGTATAAAAATAGAAGAAGTGATTGCTAATTCTATCTTCTTGGGATCAGAGGTGACCGGTATCCGAGTCTAAGATCACAGTTTTATCAAAGATACCTTAAGTTAACCTTAAGGAGGTTACAGTGGATACACAGTTAGGGAAAGGCTTGATTTAAAATAAGTTTTCCTAGTACAGATAAAATTAGCTATTCCTAGTAAACATTATTACCAGTAGAATTTTGAAATAAATGATTAAGCCGTTATAATGTGATATTTAGAACAAATATAAATAAAATTTAATTAAATAGAAAAAGGAAAAATCTTTTCTTCAATATCTTGAATATAAATTAAGAACATGACAGTACAATGTCAGTAGGGTCTAAGGTCAGACCGAAGCGAACAGCATTTCTTGATAACGAACTTCCTTTCCAACAAACTTGTTTCTTCAGTCAAGTTATACAATTTAATACTTTTGAAAAGTGAATCAATCATTTTTAATAATATCCATGACAAAAAAGGTTCAAAAAAGCATATAGGATATAGTAACAATGTTCTAATGTAAATATATCAACAGAAATATATAGAAAAGAAAATAACAAACAGAGAAAATAATGTCTATGTTTAATTAATCATAGTGGGAACAAAAACTAAACGCACTTTTGTAGGAACAAGTGGTTTATATAATTATTAATCATCCATATTCAACATATATCCATATAAATAATGTAATGTTATTTTTTCATGTTATTATAATTAATTCTCTATTGATGCAGGATTGAAGATGTATACAAATGTGGACGAAACGTCAGCTTCAGGGTTTTTTATTGAGAATTGTTTGACGCTGTACCAAAACAGATAAAGAGAAATAGTTTAGAATATTATGTGGTTGAGATAAGAAAAGTGTACAATGATTATATACATTGCATTATTTTTAGACTGTATGGTTTATTGCTTGACCATTGTTATAAATCGTTTCTTTTAGAAGAAATAATTAAATTATTTCTCTTGTCATTAGTCATAGTCATATTGAATACATCGGCTTCGATTAGATCCCGGAAGTTAGTTGATATTGGGTGTAGCAAGCACTTGGATGGGTGACATGTTTAGCTATAGATAACAATATATCAAAATGAATAGACCAACGGCTGTAGGCATGATAAAACAACTATTTTAATTGATCACCGAAGTTAAACAACATTTAGTGCGATTAGCAAGTGGAGAGGTTACAAGTTAAGCTGTAGGTAGTAATATCAACAGTGTTTATAGGATATTGGAACAGCGATGTCATATCGCCGTATTGGAATAGGACCAGATCAGGTTAGATCCTTAAGTCAATCAACATTGGGAGCGATTGCCACAAAGATGGGTTGCCTTCTCTCTGAAAAGTTGTTTTCTTAAACTATAATTTGACAAAAGCAGTGGCTTTCAACCTTTTAATTATTAAAACCCACTCTGTATAAAACTCCTACAATTACCACAGCTATAACTTTACAGTTAAAACTATATAAAGCTCAAATTCAAACAACCAACAACAATAACACAATAATTATATTTGTGTTAAGTTTCATCTTTATCTTTACAAAGCGATTATTACAAAGTTATTAGCGACGCAGTTCAGTTATTTAAAGAAAGGTTTTTCTTTTTATATTTCCTCTTATCAAAAAGTTTGTAACCAGTTAGTAATAATTATCTATTCATTAAGTGAATTATGTTTGAAAAATGATAAGTATTGAATTATCAAGTAAAATGATTCAGCCTTAAACAAGACATAATACAGGAAAATAAGAAAATTATCGGACGATAGGATCAGAGTCCAATAGCTTGTTTTACATTGACCTGTTTATCAGCTTTCACTTGACTCAAAACTATTAAGCAATAAACCTTTGGGCCGGTGTACAATCAATTTGATTTTAAGTAACATTCTTATGAAGCTTATAGACAATTACTTTAAATTAACTCGAATTATTTTAAAGTGACTATTGTATAAATGCATTATCAAAATCAAACTCTGTATAAACATGTAAAAAAAATCATAGTACTTATCTTAATTACTTAACTTTTGTTGTTTTCTCATTTTACCAGTTATAACGAAAATGTAATCATTGTTCCAGAACAATCTAACATTTATGACTACAGCTGTCTTTTTTTTCAGTCTATTTCCTCTTCTAATATGCAAAATACATTACATTACAGATTCTGTCAAACAATATTTGTTTTAAGATGATACCTAATACATTTTAAAAGTTTCTAGAATCACTATAAAATTGGGTTAAAAGTACGATATAAAAGTAGCTTTGCCAGGTTTCATTAAAAACACTTGGACTACTTTCTTTCAAAGTAATCATGAGTAAATACACTCAATATAACAGTCGATAGCTAGTGTAATAAAACAGGTCGGTCAAGCCGTGGCAATCTAATTTCCCTCGTTAAAACCGTCGGAGTAAACCACTCCAAATTTTTTCGACTTTGTATTTTTTTTAACTATATAATAAATAAAACCTTTATGATCTAACTAATAAGGGAAAACAAGAAATTTTGAAACAGGGATCACTGATAATATTAAAACTATTGTAGTGAGATGACTATAGATAAATAGATTACCATGACTGACATAATTTCCCATAATGGGGAAGTTCCTTTTAAGGTAGTGTTAGAGATGATTGAAGTAATAAGAAACTTTCGACGATTTACTAAACGCAGTAAACTTTGTTACTATGTATATGAAAGTAGTTTTAAATAGTTTTTGAAAAACTATAACATACTGAAACCATAGAATTGTTTGTATTTGACGTTTACCTATTCCTACAGACCTCTTTCATGTTGTCAGACATAAGATTTTTGCGTTAAACCTTTTTTTGTTCCATTTGTAAAGGGGTTACGCCAAAAAAACTTGGTACTTACATAAGCCGCCTACGGTAACCCAGTAAAATCGTGATCACATCTTGACCAGTAGATTCGGGGTTCAATACCCATTCCGCCCTCGATTTATTCAAGCAGAAAGTGAAGTGAGATCTGAGCAATTCTTTGTTGTTACTGAGCTTAGTTTGAGGAGAGGACGTTAAGCTATCGGTCCATTAGCCTGTTCCATGTCAGCTACTAGTTAAAGATACCTAATGGAAATTCATTTCAGTTAGGCAAAATTTAGCATTCATGTTCATTGTTAGTGATCACAAAGGGCTAATCTTTGAAATATGTGTGTTCTTTCTTGGGATTGCCACTGCAACCTAACCTAAGGCGCCAAAACCTCGTGAAACTGTTAAGTAATATTATAAGATAACAGGAGACTGCAGACGAATGAATCTCTAATACAGTGCAGTTAGCTTCAAAAACTTGTCACATGATTACACACTTATTAGAATTACCACCTAATTACTTTACTTATATCCCTTCTTTCTGTGTTATACTCTCCACTTATTGTTGATGAGGTAAAATAATTTATCAAAGTGCTGATGCCAAGGACAAACACCTGACCTTGACGACATTATCTGATTTTCAATGAGAATCAAAATTAGCTATATAGTTCGAAAAACTTTTAATTCAGTGCTAAATGAAGTATTAATATTACCAAATATATTATAGAAATATATTTCGGTAATTAAACAAAACTAAAAAATGAACACAACTTGACTAAAACTAACAAGTGTAATGGTGTACTAACCATGATTTTTTAAAGAGCAAAATTCATCTTTCTAACTTCAGTTTGAAAAACAAAAAGATTCAACTTTAAATGTTTGGATATTAAATAACAAACATTGCTATTTTTACCATACATTTAGGCATTATGCAAGCCTCACTACATAAAATAAGGTTCTAGCAATGAATTAACTAATTTAAGTAACTTTTCTTAGCGATAACTTCACGTTGTTAAATCTTATCAAAGCCACTTTACAAAACGTTATAGCTAAATACATCAACAAATTCTTTACAAGTACTCATTCAAACGTTTGAAAACGAATTCCTCTTATGAACAACATAGATTGCAGTATAACCTTACGAATAATAACCGTCATTTGAAAGAACTTGTAACAAGTACCTATATAAACTTTTCCCTCCATACTTATCGTAATAATATAACATTACGAGTAAAATATACCTAACTTTAAAAAGACTGCAGTAATAAATAAGTTTAATAACTTCTAATTCATAAAAGAACCCTTGACTTCAATAATTTAAGCATATAATAAATCTAAATCTCAATCGAAAATAGAGATATTTCCATCTGCCTTTGATTTAAGGGCTACACATGTATGAAATATGTGATTTGAATGTTTATTCACGTAACTAACACCAGTAAAAGTGAAAATATAATTTACGAAACCGTAACACCGGTCATGTTCGTTCTACAAAATGGCGAAACAGTTAAAATTTCAGGTAAGTTATAATACCCAATAATCACGTAGAGGTATTTTCATTAATCATAACAATCAAACTATTTTAACTCATGAATAGGTGAATTATTTTAATACAAAGAATTTTTTTTAATTCAGTTTATAGTGGTACAAAAAGTAATAACAATATATATTTTTTAATCACAGGGGCAATGACACCAGAAAAATGCTCTAAATGGTTTAAGCATAATAAAGTAACATAAAAAAAATTACAAAAATATAACCTCCTTATGACAATGTGTTAAGTGAATTTAATTGAATTTATACAAATTGTTTCACCACTTTAATAATGGCATCTTTGGAGATACCAAACATGTCTAGAAGCGCAGCTGGTGGTCCAGATCGGGGTACTTCCCTGACTGCTAGATGCTTGACAACAACATCTGTGGAGGAAGACAGGAGACTACAGACAGCTCCTCCTAATCCACCCTCGGGGTAATGATCTTCCACAACAAGCACTTTCTTGCCACACTGCTGAGCGTATTTGATAATAGCGGGGTCCAACGGCTTAACTGTAAAGGGATCAATCACACAAACCTTAATGCCCTCAGAGGACAATGACTGGGCAGCTTTTACTGCTTCGTGTAAGGTTACACCTGCTCCAATGATCAACAGACTTTCTCCACTACCGCTACCAAACACAACATTACACTTGCCAATCTCAAAACTTTTATTATTATCATATAAAATAGGGAAATTTGGTCTTGATGTACGGATATAGCAGATACCCTTGGTGTTTGCAGCAATTTCAACACTTCTTTCACAGCTAACAGCATCGCTAGGATAGAAGACGGTGGAACCAGGAACCGCTCTGAACATAGAAAGGTCTTCAAGACCCATCTGACTTGGTCCATCCTCACCAATACTCACACCGCAATGTGAACCAACGAAGTTAACATTGGTTTGTGATATGGCTCCCATTCTGATTTGATCAAAAGCTCGTGTAAAGAAAGAAGCAAACGTTGAAACAAAGGCGACACACCTGTTCCTGCAAGCAGCACCAATAGCAACCCCAACCAAATTTTGTTCAGCAATAAAGCATTCAATATACTGCAAGTTATTCAGCTCTTTAAGTTTAATAGAAAATGTTGAGTTTTTCGTATCACCATCCAAAGCAACAACCCTGGCGTTGTTTCTGCCCAGCTTGGCCAAGGCAGTCCCATAAGCGAGTCTAGTGGCAATCATATCGTCCTTCTTATACTCGGGTGCACTGCTTAGCTTAACATTGCTAATATCAACTGTAGGGGCGTCATCCTTAAATGGAATAGGTTTTAAGGTGTGTGGACCTTTATTTATAATTAAAGAAGAAATATGCTCAATAATGCTCTTTGCGTTGTCTCCCAGAGGTTTGCCATGCCAGTTTTCCTTATCTTCAATTGAAGGAAAACTTTTTCCTTTAAATGTAACAGCTATTATGGCTGTCGGTTTCAATTTTACTTCCTCTGCTTCTCTGAAGGCTTTTAATAATGCGGATACATCATGACCATCACATGTGATTGCATGGAAACCGAAAGCTTGAGCTCTTGCAGAATAAACTTGTACCTCATGTTGGAGTTGTGTGGGGTCTGACTGTCCCAGCCTATTGATATCAAATATCGCACACAGATTGTCTAATTTATAATAAGAAGCAAAAGCCATAGCTTCCCATACAGATCCTTCAGCACTTTCACCATCTCCAATAAGAGTGTACACCCTATAAGATGCCTTATCAAAATATTTACCCATATAAGCCATACCACACCCCACAGACAGACCTTGTCCTAAAGAACCAGTCGCAACATCAACAAAATTCAGACGTGGAGTAGGGTGTCCTTCTAAGTCACTATTAATTTTACGAAGATCAGCCAGTTTATCACAAGGAAAAAGACCGGCTTCTGCCCATGCGGCATATAAAATGGGTGCAGCATGCCCTTTGGATAGCACAAAACGATCACTAGATTTATGCTTTGGATCTTTTATATCATATTTCATGGTATTAAAAAATAAAACTGACATAATTTCAGCCATTGAGGAACATGAAGTGGGGTGACCAGATTTAGATGCATTTGTAGATTCAATAGAGTGGATCCTCAACTTGTTTGCAATATCTTTCAATTCTTGAACGTTTGGCCTAGACATTATAACCCTGTTATTTGTACCTCTTGAAAACAAAACTTGCAGTGATGATCACAGACGAAGTCACACGAAGGAGAGCTGATTTCGAACTGGGTAACTCATGCCGGACATTCTGAACCCCTACCAACTGAACAAAACAAATTTCCCTTATTGATAACCTTGAACCAGTAATACATTTAATTAATTATGTATTCCAATTAAATGCGACTAATAGTAAAAAAAATTTAACGAAAAACTTTAAAGGTAAACCCATTAATCAAATTACTACTCAAAAGTACTATAGTTTCAATCAGCTGTTTAAATTGGCGCGAACGCTTCAAAATGTGGTGTATGCCGTTGCTTTGGTGGTGTTCGTGATTTTCTCTGTTATGTAGAAATTTAGTTGGATTGATATGGCGAGAGTAGTAGGTAGGGAGTTAGTAGTTCTTTCCGTTGGAAGAGCAATATTTTTTAATGTACTGTTTCAAATCATTTTGTTTAAGGTTTTTCTATTTATTACTGCCACTGATATTTTTAATCCTTTTTCTTGGTTCAAAAATGTGACTTTTTCATTATTTTCGCTAGAAACCTTTTTATACATAATTCCTTTGACACTGGTAACGTTTGCCCAAGGAATTGTCACATGTCATGAGTATATTTTTTCCCCTGTTTGCATTAAGAGCAGATGGATGAAAGTTAGATCATTATTTAGACTTCACAATTTAACAGTGGCATTGTTATATTCATATATTGGACTTTCCATTCCTCTTATTTATTCCACTGCCTTGGGAAGTAATTATGATTCATTTATTATTACTTGTGGTGATAAGAGATGTCTGTCAGAGGAAAGGCTGTTTTTTGTTTTTAGTGGATTGTGGACTGGATTATATTATTTCGTTCGGACCCAGCTCTTTCGCTCTAAGGCTTTAATGTTTCCATTTATACAACAACAAAAGGCCTTGGTCATTAAATCTTCATTACTTCCCTCTCTTAAAAGTGCGATTAGATTTTCCTTGTTGCCTATGTTTTTGTATTTAATATTTTATTATCTACAATTAAATGAAATAATAAACTGGATTGGAAGTGCCATGAGCTTATCTATTTCTTCGAATGAATCCCATCATACGAAATTACTGTCATTGAAGCGAATGATGTATTTATGGTTGTTCAGTATTGTTATTATTTTCACACTAAAAATGATGGAAGTTATGATAAGATTGTATCTGACCCAAAGACACTTCTTTCACCTTTATAGAAAGGCAGTGGAGCCTCAAAATACTTTTATTTTGGAAGAAGCATTAAGGAGAGCAGATATTCCAATTTTACAACACCTTGGGTTTTTAGACTTAGTATTGATATCTGAAATGGATCCAAATAGAAGACAAGAGATTTTTACACTTAGTCAGCCTGGAGGTCATCCATATACCTGGAATGGAATTTGCAAAGAATGCTTCTTTATGATTGATTCTTTTACTTCTTCAATGGAAGAGTCGCTAAAACCACCGAAACAGATTATCATGCCACATCATTTAGAACCTGTTAGTGAACGTCCTCAAGCAACCGATTACTTTTTAACAACAAACGAAGATTACACTTCCCTTTTGTCAGGTACATTAAAATATCTTTTACGCTCTATCCAACAGTGCACTTTGAAATGGATATCTGTTAGAGTAATATCTTTTCAAGAGTCAAGAATAATTAAATACATTTTCATGGATGTACCAGAATATCGCATAAGTTATCTTCTGTTTCACAGCTTGCCAGTGATTTGGGCCATTGAAAGTTTATCATATTTGGTCTGTCACTCACTAACCGAAGACCAATATGGCATTGTTCAAAACGACATTCCAAAAGTTGTTGGATGCCTTTTAAAACTGAAGACATCATTAGAATCACTATCCAAGCAAGAATTCATTAAACAGGGTTATAGGTTCGAGGAACCTGTTTTTAAAATGCACAGTTCTCTAAAGTCTGCTGTTAAGAGAAGTTTATATCGTATTGCAGTAACATTTAGACCATTCATAACTGATTTGAAACTCCCCGTCAAGGATGAAAGTCAACTGCAATTGTTTTTATCATTTAGAGAGTAGCAGAACTTTTTTTACCACATGGATTATTGATAAAGATTTGTGACTGAAGATTGCGCTGTATTTTTTACTACTACAAAGCATGTGGTATTATTTTATGACCACTTGCTTTGACATACAGTTAACTTATTTTTTGTACTGTCTTAATTAATTTTATAGTCTCCATAATTGTTTTTTCTATATATTTGTAAATACAAACGTTTAAAACTATCTATTTTACTTTTATGAACAACCTGAATGCCCTTAAATGTTCAACTTTTGAATAAGATATTGTAGATTCAAGTTATAATGTAATTAAACAAGGTAGGATGAGTTGACAGACTAAGTTAACTGGTCCTTTAATTCTAGCTTACTGTCTACGTATCTGCAGTTCTTTACCTACAATGTAGATGAATTATAATTTTCATTTTTTATTTTCTGATATTTATAGGATGTGCGGTTAGCTTCTTAAGACATTATTTTTTTTGTGATATAAAAACTTACTTAAAGGTGTCATAAAGAACCCCATTAGTTTTGAGTAAAGTACTGAAGCTACATTAACGTATTTTATTACAAACCGGTTAGAAATCTGAAATTCACTCGTCAGGGGAGCAAATTTTATTAGCTAAATCATATGATTTAATTAATTGCATTATTAAAGCATATACCTTCTAGACATTCGCCAATTCTAACGAATATTTGAAAGTGATATTTTAATTATAACTAATAATATTTGGTACATATATGTAAAAAAAAAAGGAATTACATTGATTTTTTATTTTTGATAATAGGTTTATTTCTTGTAAAGTTAAATTTCTTTACCTTTGCTATCTTATTTTTTTTTTTGTTTTATTTCATTCGGGGTCAGAGTAGCCCTAGTGCTCAAGTGCCCTTTCCTGGACTGATGCATCCGGGGTTCATACCCACTCTGGTCCTCGATTTATTCACGCCGGATATGAAAACAAATTGAACACGTTGTCCTACAGAGAGGACGTTAAGTCGAGCCTGTGCGATGTCAAGTACTTGTTAAAGATCTCTATTCTAAATATACTTGAGTTAGGCAACTTGTTCATTGTGTGGAATCACAAAGGGCCAGTCTTTGGCTGATGTCTGTTCTCTCGTAGGAATTCCTCTGAAAACTACTCTATTTGAATCAAAACAGAAAAGTTTCATATCGTCTTTTTCCGAAAAGAAGATATTCCTTGAAAATAAGTCCTAGCGTGATTTTCGGGACGTTTTGGACTATAAGCCCTCCCCTGAAAATAGGCCCTAGTTAAGAACATGAGAGATTCAGACCAATGATTCTACAGGAAATAGATTTGGAAGAAAATGAGAACGGAATTTAAAATTTTGGTAATTTATGACGATGTTCCACAAGATGGCATGACTGTAATAGAATAAATTTAAATTTCTGTATAAAAATAAATATTAAACAAAAATATGTAAATCTACTTAATGTACTTGAAGCCCTTCCCCGAGAATAAGACCTAGAACGGATTTTTGACCTAAGAATAAAGTAAGACAGTGTCTTATTTTCGAAAAAAGACGGTAATAACTTCATCCACAGTTTATTATACTTTACAGACAAATTAACTACAATTATTTCCATACATGATACTGATAGAGGTTAGCATAGGTAAGGGAATCCAAGTATCTTTAAATATAAAAGCAAGTACATGACAAATGAATTGTAAAGGAAAAATTTGTTCACCAGTCCATTAAAAAATAATAAGGATCTTAAAAACCTAGGCCTACACTCAACTTTACTATAAGTAAACATAATATCATTCTTCTTGGGTATATAATGTTCCATTAAGATATAATATATTGTCTAAATGGGAGATGTTTATTAGTCTTTCATTCCTGGAGGTAGTACAGATAGTGATTGATCCACGATCAATATATATGATTAGTTTCGTATATCACATCCCTGATGCATATAATATCATTAGTAGAACTACAGAAAAGCGAAGAGCTATATTTCGTATTACGAATTAATCTCTTACAGGAGAACATGGCTTTTGTTTCAATAGACAATGGGTCTCTTACCTCATTTATCTGACCTCCTTCTAGATTGAATATTTAAGACAAATTTTCCCATTTTAAACTTGAAAATATACCTATTTTGTCAGAAAAATCTAAGAAAAAATGTTTAAAATAATAATTTTGTCAAAAATCGTATATACTAATTCACTCTGAGCGAGTGTTATCTTTTTCCTGTTATCTTTTATCTTTCCAGAGTGTGTACTCTGTTATAAGGTTACTCTGAATGTATATTGAGAAAAAAATATATTAGTAATTAGCCAGATTTACATACTTAAATCAAAGTCAAAGCCGGCTATTCAGTATAATTTAAAACTTTTATAGCTTGGAACTTCTAATTTTTGAAAAGAATAGATTGGACAGAATAGTGAAAAAACTGCATATTTGTCAAGAAACATATCTCCTGTTTCACGAGGAAAGAATCAATTCCTCACACTTCAATATTACCTAAGAATACTATCATTCATAAACACAAAATAATTTACAACTGATATGATTTTGGGCCAAGAGTGCAATTCATAGATTGATTAGAACATTTTGTGAGACAGATCAATCATACCATGGAAAACAACAGAAATTTATCTTCATTGGCAGTGATTATTTATATATACAAACATTATTTCTGTTATATCTCATATAAATAAGTCAACAGATTATTTAAATTTTTCCGTTATACTTCTAAAAATAAATTTTATTTCAGTGGATTCACCCCAAAAAATTTCTAAGTCAATGTAAACAATGTAAAAAAAAATATAAAAATTCGACAAATATAGCAGGTGATCCGTTAGTCTAGCAAAAACAATCAGTTTTTATAAGCTTTATTGCTCTTTGCTGGATTGAAATTTCATGAATTTGTTTTTCATAAATTGCTAATTTCTTGTTCAAATTTTCATTGTTTTTTAATGAGCCATTTAGGGTCAAAAAAACCTTTTCTGAAAACAGAAAATGTACTACTGTAACGGCCCTCTGTTGAATGTAATTTTGAAAAAAATTATCTCAACTCATCCTCCTCAGAATGTTCTATTTTTAGGTATAGTTTAATTTTGATCCGTTAAACGGCATGGCTTGTATCGCTCCATAGTCTTTCAGATTGAATTGTAAGTGAAAATGTTTAAATGTTATTGAAAAAAAAAAGCATTTCCTGTTGTTTTAAAAATCTGAGGTTATTTTTCGTTTGTTGCTTTCGTAGTCTCAAAGATAATGTCAAAATTTGAAGACTCTAGAATTAGTAGTTTAGACATAAAAAAAATGTCTAAAAGCAGGTTCAAAGCGTAAAAAGTGGCTTTCCAATCATTCAAAATAGTTCCCAAACAATAGGGCTTATCTACACTTTGAGGCTCATTTTTTTTGTAAAATATCAACTAAATCAATCAAAGATTCTGGACTGTAGAGTAGCCACAAACTTTGGATACATACTCACCACCCACACACACAGATATCATCGAAAAAACTTCATAAGACGTCTTCTGGGACCTCAAAACATATAATTCCGTCAACGTCAAAATCTCGAGATAAATTTTTTTCACGATCACTATACTTTACTTATAGCAAAGTAAAAAATGAGAAAGCAAATCAAAATTTATTTTCTACATGAACAAGTATTAAATTAGTATAACATATCAATATATATAAGAAGATAACACAAAAGGAAATTAATTCAGTTGAAAGCATAGATGTTTTTAAAAAAAATCTACGCTCAATAAGAATAATCAAAATGAGGTGTAATTCTTCTATATGCAATTTAAAAAAAATAAGATTAAGACTAAAATACTTAAGGAACTCAGGTTAAATTAATTATTTACAATGTATGTCAGTGGAAAACATTTATCTTATCTAATTCAGTCTATGATATTTATAACTTCATGAAGATTTTTGCATAATACTATAAGATGTACTGAAAACAAAACAAAACCATTAAACCAAAAAGATAATATGATTTACTATATAGGTTACACTAATTATTTAATATTATATATAAAACTTGTATTTCAACTAACTGACTCGATATCAAAAAGAAGCAACATGTTAGAATGTTCCTAAAGAAAAATTTGTATAATTTAAGTATTTTTAATAAGAATATCACACTTCAAACCAGAAAAATCTGTAGAAAATAGTATCCCTTAATATAAACTATTTTTTTTGTAATCTAAAAAATAATAATGATCGAATATTTTATATTAAGGATGAAAATTACACAAGAAAATTAGCTTTTATTAAGTGATTTTTAAATATAGAATAATAACTTAGTATTTCAACCTTGCTAATATATACTAAAGAATTATTGCTTAAAAACCAAAGAACTAGAATGGGAAACTCATGTGACAAACTTACAGAGGAAAATACAATCGTCCAAAACCGCCGTACGACTCCAACACCTGTATTGGATATGAGACGGTTAATTAATTTCTTAACGTGATTAGTTTGATAGGATTTTTACAAGTACAAAAATAAAGTTATTTTATAAACTAAGAATATTAAACTAGATAAATATAACAAGACTGGAGTTGTTTATTTCGTCAAGGTTTACTGAATAGAGCCTCAATAGTTTTATTTCCAGCCGCAAGGGCCATAGGAGTACGACCTGATGAGTCAGCTATGCCAGCCGCGCCTGGATAGGCCCTCAGGAGGAGAGAAGCGGCGACCTTGTGACCGTTCTCGACTGCTCGGTGGAGGGCAGTTCGACCGTCCTTATCTATCATGCCTGGGTTGGCTCCGTTCTTTAATAAGAGTTCCAATACTCCCGTGTGACCTTCAAACACAGAAAACGAATTTCATTTAGCTCATAAATATACTTTTCTCAGAAATTGAATTCATTATAAAAATGAATAAATTAATTGGACTAGTACTAATAATTATTTTAAAAACTAAAATAATTTATTCATAATGGAATAGGGGCCAGGTTAGCCCAATGGCAATGTGTTCGCCTCTGGATTGGTTGATTCATGGTTCAATACCCACTCAAATCTTCCATTTATTCTCGCTGGACGTGAAAAAAATCTGAGCAAATCAGAGATGATGTTAAGCTATCGGTCCCGAGCCTGAACGATGTCATGTACTTGTTAAATATCCCTACTCTAATTGCACAAGAGTTAGGCAAAATTTAGGACTCTCGAAGTAAATTCTGTGGTATATTGGGCAATATGGTCCAATGTTCGGCCTTTGGGTTCTCTTGTGGGACTGCCACTCCAACCTAGCCTAACTATTCATAATGGATTAACAACCTTTAGAATATATAAACTTATTTCTCTTTATTTAAAGCTAAAGTAAAATTTAGGGCTTTCAATGTAGAATGTGTGGTATCATAAAGGACCAATGTTCGGTATATGTGTTTTCTCTTGTAAAACTGCCTCTGCAATCTAACATAATATTACCTAATATACTTATTATGGTTTTATAAGATCTATGTAAAAATAG
This sequence comes from Hermatobates lingyangjiaoensis, assembly GCA_026182355.1. Classification (NCBI taxonomy): domain Eukaryota; kingdom Metazoa; phylum Arthropoda; class Insecta; order Hemiptera; family Hermatobatidae; genus Hermatobates; species Hermatobates lingyangjiaoensis. The sequence goes on along the minus strand of JAPFBL010000182.1, from coordinate 96,944 downwards.
CAGAAAACATTCATATTATGATTAACAACGTGAACGCGAATTCTACCTCTTGCATTGATATTGTAACGATTGCATTCTTTTTTACTTACTAATGTTTCAGTTTCACGGTTTCATTAATTATGGTTTTTAATTACTGCCTGAAGTCTTAATTATTAGAGAATTTTACTTCTTTAATTGGTTTTTCTGATTAAAGTTTTGCTATTGGAATAAAGAAGATAGCTACTCGTATATCAAAACAAACATTAACCTCATTTCTCAACATGGGAGCTAGTGAACAGATAAACGTTACATTAAGTACTTTTCCAGCTTATGATTATCTGAAGTAGAGTGAAAGATATCTGTTTGCCAATTTGTGAATCTACTTTAACGTTTATTACCTATAGTTCACTACCTTTTTTTTGAATATCCATAATGTTATTCCTTTAAAAGTTGATTCATTTCTATTCTAGAATAGCTTTATAAATTCACCCTGAAACGTTATTTCTAATTATATCACGGCCTCTACATATTAAATGCCAACTCAAAAGTCAGAACAGCTATGGTTTATATTTCTTAACACATTTTTACCACAAAGCAAAAACAAAATTTTTTGAACAAAGTATTCCCTAAAAAATTGCTTAACGGTTGTCAAACTTGGTTATCCCTTTTAGGATAACATTAGCTTATATATTTAATATGTTGATTTGTTTTAGCTATTTTGCATACACATACAGACATAATACTGGAAAGCTATTGTACTGGATTCAGGATTAGTCCTGTGAGGGCGGTACGAAAACCCCAGTGTCTTAGACTCTATAATACACAGAACTGGCGAAAATGAGTAAAGAAGCTCTTCACTTGGGCAATGTAGACTCCCTTCCTTTATGAAATATGCCCACCATGCTGCTGAGCAATACTGAGCGCTTAGCTTGAAGACAACTAAGCTTCTATGGACACAGTGAGATTAAGAAGGGACTGTCGGGTCCGGAGAATCAATCGAAAATATTCAATATTTTCTTTTCCTAAAGCGAGCCTTAATTCCTTGAAGGCTGTACAAGCGGCAAAAGAGTGGCTCATTTGTCATTAGGCACCTATTTAAGCCACGGATTAACGGTTAACGGGGGCACCAACGAGACACGTCATGTCACCAATCCAGATGCTTACATACCCAATATTACTTAACTTAGGTCATCTAACAGGAGTGCTCAACAAAGCTACCACCGCTGATTATACCTTAAATAACATATAGTATTCATTCTGAGGTAAAATGGATAAACAAACAAAAGTCCCCACAAAAATGAAGTTTTATTCAACAACAACGCGTTTCAAACATTTCGTGTTCATCATCAGGAAGACAACAAGGATGTGGTGCTGAAGGGTTAGTCCAGTAAAAACAACCCTCCAGTCAAAACAATTAGAGTTGTTTTCACTGGACCAACCCATCAGCACCACATCCTTGGTGTCTTCCTGATAATGAACACAAAGTGTCGAAACGCTTTGTTGGTGAATAAACTTCATTTGTGTGGAGACTTTTGTTTGTTTATCCATTTTACCTCAGAATGAGTAAATACCACACAATTACGGATTGCACAACTAATGTTATAGTATTCAATATGATCGGTTCCATTATTATTCATTACCAACTATAAATGGTTTAAAAAATAATATTTTTAATAACTAAGTCATATTTAAGATTATGCAAATTACATTAAAGAACACGTAATAAAAAAAAAACTGTAATTTAAGTAAACTAAAACAGTGGGTGTTGTGTTTTCCTGAAACCCAGAAATTACCAGCAAGAGCAGCACGATGGAGAGGAGACGCTCGGCCTGCGCGAGTGACCGCGTTGATATTAGCACCTGCGTGGAGGAGCTTACTGCAGATAGCGACGTGCCCATTCCTGGCAGCATAGTGGAGAGCAGTGTATCCACTGGCGTCCTCAATATCTGGATGAGTGCCCTTGGCCAACAGTTCTGCCAATCTCTTCATGTCACCTTGTACAGCTATAAACAAATCTCAGCACTTAGTAGGTTACGTGCGAATTGTTAGTACACACAGATTACTACTAGTTAGAATAAGAAATGGAAAAACTGTCTCATTTCGTATCCTAGTTTTGGAGCATTCGACAGGTTGTTGGATATAGAGGACTGATAACGTCCGAAACTTTCTCAAAGACTCCAACACCAGTATATCAGGTAATACCGGTTTCGGGCATAGAGGATTTAGATAAGTTCTATTGAAGATTAATTAACAAACCCAAAACCTTCCCAAAGACTCCGACACCAGTATATGAGGTAATACCGGTTTCGGGCATAGAGGATTGAGGTCACTGCTTTTGAACACTTCTACTAACCTAAACCGGTCCAACAGCAGCATACAAAGTAAGCCGGTTTATCTATGCCGTTTAACTTAGTTAATCCCTTGAAAAAATATTTGGCTATCCCTTAAATCAAGTTTATATAAACAAGAAACAGCAACATTTAGATAACTGTCGTTAAATAATCCTTATCCTTTACACCAAATTACTTAAAACAAATTGTGATGAAATTGAATCAAGAGAGAATACTAATGGTTTTAATAAAAATATAATGAACTAAATAAAAAAAGTTACCTAAAAAATAAAATAACCTCACTGCAGATAAATTTATATTATAGCACAATAATAGTTAAAAAGATCAACATACTTCTATGTTAAGATGTTTTATTGTTTTCCTTAAGAAAAAAACGCAGAATTTTCCGGATGATATATTTCTATAATGTTCCATTTTCTCAAAGCAATTTTACAAAAAAAAAAAAACTACTAACGTCCACTCATTCTTAAGGATTTATAATTGTCATTGACTCTTTAACCTGTGTGACCACTATCATGTTTACAATTTTTCACATTCAATCACAATTTAACCTTTCCTTGTTTTTAATAAAGTTATGTAAATGAATATTTTACAGTATTTTGTACTCTATCAATATCAATACAAAATAAAATCCTTTATAAGTTTTTTGAAGTTTTGACTGTGAAGGGCACTTTTTTTGTACATCTCATACTACATATATTAAATGTCAACTAAAAACTAAGAATCATAGGGATTTTAATCATAATCATGCGGATAGATTTTTAACAAAATATCGTCACAAATGTTTTTGATAATACGCCTCATAAGACGGAAAAGACATTACCAGCGTTCCAGATACCCCTCTCAAAATCCATTTCGTTGATGGTCTGGTAGGTGGAGGGGGTCGCAGGGCCAGTGCAGCCGTGGGGTCCGCAAGTTCCCTGAGCCATTGAAAATTCTGGATTGATCACGTTGAGAACTACGCTGCTGTTGTTGTGCAACCTGTTGAAAAATGTTCAGCTAAATATAACTGTTACATTTATATTTTATTGGGAAGATTTCAATTTAAAGCTAATTAATTTTATATTAGTGTACAAACCATTTAAGGATTATAAGGAGAAATAAATGTAGCACATTTTTAGAACTTCTAACCTTAAAAACTATCTATAAACTATACGGTTTATTTATTTCTTTCCGACGCCCACACTTATAGGGTTTAAGTGTTAATTCTGTTTTGTAGCAGCAGAAAGTGTGGTTCAGTTCTTTTTTTGTACTCACTTCAATAACAGTCAAAGCTCTATTACTGGACTTATTCAACCTTACGAGTTTTAAACTATAGGTACCAGTAAAGAAACACACTAACTCAAATTTTCTGAAAATCTCTCTCTCTCTCTTATATTGAAGACGGGTCTCCCGAAATTTTGAGTTAGTAAGTATGTTTCTTTACTCTGCATATTACTCTTCTTCGATTTTGAACTTGAATAATATATATATAAAACTAACGTGTATCGGGACTCGGTCAGTCCTTCAGGTTCAAATTAAACTCTCATTGCCAACGTTTCGGTTTTTATTTAAAACCTTTTTAATAGACAGAAGTATAAATATTGAAACAGAAAAAACTAAGTATTACATTACAAATTATTTTATAAAGAAAAATAGCCTGTGGATTTTAACAACAACTGTATTTTGAATGAACACATGACACTCTTGTCACGTGAAACAGTGTCACGTGTTCATTCAAACTAGACAGTTATTACAATCCAAAGACTATATTTTTCTTGTACAAAAATCTCTAATGTAATACTTACTTCTTCTGTTTCAAAATTGTATACATCTGTCTATGGAAAAGGTTTTAAATAAAAACCAAAACGTTGGCAATGAATGGGAACCTGAAGAACTGACCGACTCCCGATAAACTTTAGTTTTGTTTCTATTCCACGGTCGATACTTTTATCAATATATATATATATATATATATATATATACAAAGTGACAAATAGAATAAACGATTCTTCGAACTGAATAAACTAGAATTTAAAAAAGAACACACAGAAAGGAAACCACTGAACTCACTACTATATTTCGATGTCCTCGTCTTCAGGAAAAGAAGTGAATCGCTCCAAAGGCTGATAACGACTGTAACGACAGTCGTTATCAGCCTTTGGAGCGATTCACTTCTTTTCCTGAAGACGAGGACATCGAAATATAGTAGTGAGTTCAGTGGTTTCCTTTCTATGTGTTCATTTTTAAATTCTAGTTTATATATATGGTATATACAAAAACTAAAGTTTATCGGAACTCGGTAAGTTCTTCAGGTTGAAATTAAACTCTCGTTGCCAACGTTTCGGTTTTTATTTAAAACCTTTTTCATAGGCCTACAAAACAGAGGAAATATAAGAAAATATTCAATCATTCAAAAATGAAACATACATAAAAAACACAATTAGTTACGAATGAGAAATTACAATAGAAATTTTGACAACAGGTTAGTGAGAAAACTTACAGAAGTATAAACTTTTGAAACAGAAAAACTAAGTATTATATTAGAGTTACTAAGTATTATATTAGAGATTACTAAGTATTATATTAGAGATAACATATAACTTCTATAATAAGGAATAAATAATATTTGTTGACTCCGAAAAGAGCTGTGACTGTTGCCTAAAGATTTTTGACCCATTTTAATATTCTTACTATAGTTTATAATTCGGTTTTTATTTCTCGTGTTTATTTATATTCTGTATAATCTAATATCTCAATTATTGAGTCGTTTTTAAATCCAATCTGTTCAATACCACTAACTGTCATTAGTTGATGTTAAATCAAAAGGTTACATGGCAGGTTTGACGTAAGACTGCATATTGGTCGATTTGTACTGAGCCGGACTAGGCTTTGTGTTTCGAAGAGACAGTGGGTTTCCTTCGGAGCTCAGGTTCGTTCTCAAAATGATTTTCTGATCAGGGTCTATATTGTCCAAGGAAGATAGATTCCGGACGTAGATTTTCGAACCATTTTTATCTGTAAACTCAGCTAATTCTTCTGGCTTCGTACCTGAATTATAAAAACTTTTTTTTTTAATATCAAAATTTAAAAGTATACAAAAAAAATATATAAAGTAAATAATCTATACATTAATGTGTTTGTATCTAGAGGTATCACGCTTTATCTGATAAGGTAAAATCATATTTAGTGTAGCCCAGTGGCTTACGTGCTGGCCTCTGGACTGCTATTTTTCAAACCCAATCTGGCACTTTTATTCATGGGGAAGCTGAATAAATCCGAGCACATGGTCCCTCGGAGTGGATATTATACCGCAGGTTCCTTAGCCTGTACAATGTCAGGTAACATGTTAAAGATCCCTACTCTAAATACACTTGAGTTAGGGAAAATTTAGGACATTCAATGTAGAATGTTTCTTTGATGGCATGACAAAGGGCTAATAAATGTGTTCTATCGTAAGGCGACCTAAACGTAACCTAATTCCTTCCATTTTAAGAATATTGCACGCAATTTATTCAACATCTTATTGTATTCATACATAAAGCAACTGTAATTCTCTGTATGTTATATTTTTTACACAAGTCAGCAGTATTTCTACGGGTCTTCCTAATACGAGTATAATTGATTTCAAATAAAAATACAACTCTAACGTAGTGCAATAATTATTATGTGGTATTTACTCAAAGAAATGTACCTGCCTTCCAATATGAAACAGATGTACACTCCATATCCTCACCCACTTCCATCCTATTCTCAGTCAGCTGTACCACAGACACTCACTCTTAGGTTCGTAGTCCCTTCCTTATTTTATTTTATTTTTATTTGTACTGTATTTACTTTGTACTATAGATAACTCTCTGATGACATGTATTTTTTAGTTAATGCCTGAAGAAGAACACTATGTGCTCGAACGCGTTGTTTATACGATTAAATTTTTAAATGTGGAAACTGTTTCATTAGCTTTTTACCCTACAATAAAAATATAACATTAAAATATATATTTTTAATAAGAAATTATCACATTTTATAAATTCAGGCCTTCAAACTAGTTTCTAATACAATTTAAACATTTTGAAGTTTACTTTCCACTGTTCAGCGGTTTAAACATATTTATCACATTTTAAATCACCAATTAAATACAGTTTAAAATGATGTAAAAGTAATTTGTACATATTTTATTACATAAAATAACGAAACTATAAGTATGGATGAAACACATATATTTACTTTAACAGTCTTTATTATTCTGTAAACACAACTTCCGAGGGAAAGAATTGATGTCTATATTTGTAGACACCTTCAGGCCTAAAGCAATTCAGACTTACACTTTTAATATTTACAAAGACTTACAAAGCAATATTTTAATTATAGTAACATGAAAAATAAATATATGTGGTAGAGGTAAGAAAACATTTATATATATATATATATTCTTTGTGTTAATGAGTATATAATATATATTCTCAAAAAATTGTTCTTGACCTCTTCTATTCTATTGTATGTTTTGTTACTGAGGGCTAGGTCATATAAAAGAAAATAAACTCCTTCCTAGGCCAACGTTTCGATGTATTTGTACATCATCTTCAGGGCTAAAATTAGAGTAAGAACTATAATACATTTACCAAAACATTTTGTTTGATATTTTGAAATAGTTGATAATTTGAAATTTTGAAACAACTCTGATTGTAAAATAACCTTTTGTATGTATCTGTTGGTCTCAATAATTTAGTTCTTTATGTTGGTTGTAGATTGTTTTGGTAAATGTATTAAGAGTTCTTACTCTAATTTTAGCCCTGAAGATGATGTACAAATACATCGAAACGTTGGTCTAGGAAGGAGTTTATTTTCTTTTATATGACCTATAACAGAGTTATATAATATATATATATTTCACTCAAAATTCGAAAAAAACGATCCAAACTGGTCGCAAATCAGCACAAAAACGAAGAAAAGCAACACACAGAGCAAGAGACAAACTTACTAACTTAAATTTTAGGATGATCCGTCTTCAGGAGAAAATGGAAAGGGCGACCAAGCACGCCAGAAACACAAGAGCAGGAAACCGACTATGCCGCCACGCGCGCCCGGTTCAGGAAGTAATGAAGTAGAGACGAACAGAAGAAATAAAATTAAAATTAAGACAAACAGTTCTGGTTGATAGATGGTAAAATAAACAACAGAAAGTATGAATGAATGTATGAAAGTATGAATGAAACAACAATAAACAAATGAAGTATGAAAAGGAATGCCGTGAAAAATACCTAAAAGCAAGATAACAGAGATGGTAAGGCGAAGAGAATACAAGGATATGATCAATTAAAAAATAAATATATAAAAATTAAAATAAATAAATAAATTAAAAAATATAATAATAATACATAATAAAATAAATAATAATTAAAAAAAATATATTTTTTAATTTATATTTTAATTTTTGTATATTTATTGTTTAATTGATCATATCATTGTATTTCCAATTGTTTCTCATCGCCTTACCAACTCTTTTATCTTCCTTTAAGGTATTTTTCACGGTATTCCTTTTCATACTTCATTTATCTTCCTGTTGTTTATTTTAGCATCAATCAACCAGAACTACTTGTCTGAATTTTAATTTTATTTCTTCTGTTCGTCTCTACTTCATTACTTCCTGAACCGGGCGCGCGTGGCGGCATAGTCGGTTTCCTGCTCTTGTGTTTCTGGCGTGCTTGGTCGCCCTTTCCATTTTCTCCTGAAGACGGATCATCCTAAAATTTAAGTTAGTAAGTTTGTCTCTTTCTCTGTGTGTTGCTTTTCTTCGTTTTTGTGCTGATATATACATATATATATATATATATATTCGTGTATACTGGCAGCAAGTCTTCTTTTAAACAAGTGTTATATATATATATATATATATATATATATATAACTTCAGGACCACTGATTTTTAAAGTTCAAAGATGCCAAACAATTTTTGGCGAAACGTCGACGTATGAACAGGAGTGTAATTTCATTAGACCAAAAATTCTAAAGAAACCCATCTTTGAACGTTATATAATATAGAGTTAAATGTAGATGAAGAAAACAGCAAAATTAAAAAACCACTAACAGTCTCCAATTTTCTGTTTGAACCGTCTTCAGGAGAGATAAGAGAGGGAAACCAAGCGCAATGGTACATAGGCAGTTGGAAATAAACCACTCGTCTCTGTACCAGGTACAGGTTTTGTGAGTTATATAAATTTTATATGGTGTGAATAATATTAGTTCTTTCACAATGTGCTTCTCTTAAAGTTCTTTACTATGTAATTTAAGATATACATATAAATTAAAGCTATAGTTTATGGTAGTTACGGTTTGTTTAATTAAAGATTGGGACTCACCAATTCGGACAACTTCTTTCTTTACTTTGGCGACCGCCGCTGCAGGCGTTGGCTTGGATGATTCAGCAATGGGTTGGTTCTTTGGAGGAGGCTCTGGCCTTAACGGGGCCTGTTGTGCTCCAGGACTGCTTGCCTTCCTCACAGGTGGCACACGCCCTGAAGGATTCGAAACACTAGACCTACCTTCCGATGTTCGACCTTTAGCGCGTTTTTGATCCTTTTCTTGTTCCTGAAACACATAAGTGTTAGAATTAGAGTTACTCAGAAATCATAACAATAGTTATTGAAATTAACTCACTCAACATGATTGACAGGGATAATTTTAATTGTTGTTTCTTGTTATTATGGCACGGAAATAGATTCTTATATGGCTCAAGCTTTTGATATAGTTCTTAACATGATTCAAGATATTTACACAGTAAGTATATTTATCAAAATAAAAGGCATTTAAAAGTAAAAAAATCATTTATTTTATCATATAAACAATAAAACATCAATTCAAGTAGTATATACAATGAAATATATTTAAAACAAACAAAACTTGTAAATATAAATATTCAATTTATTTACCTAACATAAAATAACATTAATGAAAGGAATGTGTCTTTATAATATTACCTTAGAACATTCGTATTTTATCTGACAGTTGTGTTCAAGTTTGTTCCCAAAATTCTTCATTTTTAACCTCTAATGTAATAGTTCATTATATATTTGTTACATTTATTAATAATACATTTGCAGTACTGTCTTCAGCGAGCATGCAAACCTCTGGGCTACTCTTGCTCCATGCCTTTATTTTATTACCAGTGTTTATATTTCGCAAATATTAAATTTAAAAAAAAAGTGTTTTGGTACATTTATATATAATAAATTTGCGCTACAGTCATCGGCGAGCACTCAAGACACTTGATACCCTGGCTCCAATTTTGGGAATATAGTGATAATTTTCTTTTATTTAATTATTCAGGAAATAAATATTATATATTTAATTTCAGGTCTCTACTCCATGGGAAATGGGTGAACAAACAAACAAATAAACACACAAAGACAGGAACTTTATATATAGAGATTCGCGCTCCGTCTTTCGACGTGTGGAGATCTTTCTCACTTTGTCCTTTCTTCTATTCTACTCCTGATGACGAACAACGGTTCGAAATATTGAGAATTCTGTAAGTGTGCTTTTTATTCCTTTTTCTGTGTTGTGCTTTGTGTAATTTAAAGTTTTATATATAGAGATATAGAGTAGATATGAAATCTCATATAAGACCCGAGGATAACCCGAACAGTAAGAAACTGTACATTTAGGTTTCGTTAGGTTGGAACAGCAATCCCACAAGGGAACACACGAAGACCGAACATTCGTCTTTTATTATATGACACAATAAAGCTTGTCCCAATGGTGACTCTCCATTGGGAGTCCTACATTTTACCTCACTTAAGTGTATTTAGAGTAGAGATCTTTAACGAGTATCTGACACTGTACAGGCTCGGGACCGATTGCTTAACGTCCTCTCGAGAAAGGCGTCTTACCTCATTAACAAGTGTTATTAGTTGTAGTATAGTGGGGTAGCGACGAACAAAACAACACTTTACGAAGTAAGACAGATTTACAAAATATTAATGTTATTAACGTTAGAGGCACTAACAATATGAATGTATTTTAAGACAAACTTTATTATGATTTTTTTAAATACATTTATAAGTCGGTATCAATTTACGTTTAAATAGATGAACTTCAATTCCTTTACCGGTAATGCAACCCACCAGTGACTAACTAACATGGATGTTAAATAACAGAAAAGTCACACTTTTCACAGTGTTTTTATAAGTGTGGGTTTTGCAAACAAACATTACACCTATATCTAACTTACTACATTAGAAATGTAAAGAACTTAAAAAAAAACCCTTGGAACTGTACATTGTGGCATTTGAGAGACTATGTGGTTCAATCATATGCTTTAATAATAATAGGATTGGAGGGTAATTTGAATCACTAAGTTTTGATGGCTGGTTCTCAAATTATATATGTGATAAAGTATTTCAAACTAAAGCAAAATATAATAAAGCTGTTGAATGTTTCACAGGAATAGCAAGGCTAGAAAGTTTGACGGGAAGGAAGCGGGACATGAGACAGGTAGGAGTGGCTGGGGTGGGGGTACTTACCGGTGAGGTAACTAGTAGTGGTTGTATCTGTAATAAGAAATGGGTCTGTGAAGAGTATAGACGACAGTGGAGTGCGAACTAGAGGCGGTGGACACTAGCGTGTAGCCGAGCTGCCTAGTGAGCACAGTGACAAGATGAAGCGGCGCCACCGAGACCTGGGTGCCGTCCTGACTGACACGGTGGCCCCAAGTCGGCACCAACTCCGACAGCTGTTCTAGGTCCGCCTTGGACAGTCCGAACACTATGCAGCCGTCCGTGCCTTCCAGCCTACCTTTTACGCCAACGTGCGGCATTTACTGTGTCCCGACAGAGTCCTCCGTGCCCTAGCAACACACTCTCCATCAACAACATTATAACAATGCCATCGCCACAACCCAGCATTATTATTTCGTTTAAACAACAAAATAAACAAGTCATTCTCTGATTCTATTAAACTAAAAGAATGCACATAACCATCACCATACTATACCTTCCTGCGAGGTTCTCTATACTTACCCACTTTACTTTGCCGTATTGTGAGGTTCCCTATACGTTTACTATACAAACTTACTTTCCTATTCTGTGAGGTTCTCTATACTTGCCCACTTTACTTTGCCATATTGTAATGTTCCCTATACGTTTACTATACAGACTTACTTTCCTATTCTGTGAGGTTCTCTATACTTGCCCACTTTACTTTGCCATATTGTAATGTTCCCTATACGTTTACTATACAGACTTACTTTCCTATTCTGTGAGGTTCTCTATACTTGCCCACTTTACTTTGCCATATTGTAATGTTCCCTATACGTTTACTATATAGACTTACTTTCCTATTCTGTGAGGTTCTCTATACTTGCCCACTTTACTTTGCCATATTCTGAAGTTCCCTATACGTTTACTATACAGACTTACTTTCCTATTCTGTGAGGTTCTCTATACTTTGCCCACTTTACTTTGCCATATTGTAATGTTCCCTATACGTCTACTATACAGAATTACTTTCCTATTCTGTGAGGTTTTTGTCTATCGCCTTACTTGATCTATATGAGGAAGCACCTATGAGTTCTCAACCAAATATAACCTTTGAATTGGTCTTTTTGAAGAAGCACTAAGGAGCCTATGACCTCCTTATTGACCTCCTATGACCACCATGTCATGGCGTTTTTCCTTTCATGCAAATTTTACTGTCAAATCTTGTTATATATGTACACCTACGTATTTCTATTCATAATGTATAAGATGTGTAAAAGAAAAGTCTAAACATTTTCTCGTTGTTTCAAATTGCTCATATATTTATACGTTGTAAACGTTTGTCATAAGCCTTACTTCTTAACTTGTTAAAAATTGACCTTCCGGGAAGCAACCGAAAAAGAATCAAATAAACAATAAATTTGAATACACAAGTTTCCTGCTGTTATGCTCGTTCTAAAAGTAAAAAAAAGACAAACAAACAAAAAACAGTTAAAATGAGAGAATGCATGCTGTCATGTGGCAGTCATTCTGGATAACTAAGACCTCCTCAAAAGTTCTTAAAAAACAAACAACAGTTTTGTAAGATGTTAATTTGAGTACTTCAATAAAATGATTTTCCTTCAAACAAAGCAAGTTCGGAAACAGAATCAATAATCAAGAACTACAAACAGCTAACTAGGCCTTTACAAATATTAAAAAAAAATAATTATTTATAATTTATCTTTAAAACAGATCCGCTTCTACCAAAAATTCATTAACTAATCAACTTTTCATATGCACAAAACACACATTTCAAAATATTACCTTTCCATACAAAATGAACCACAAACTACTTTTCTATGCATTCCTAAGCTTTCATTCATTACTACATTTAGTAAAAATCAAAATAGGCAAATAACTGTAACACAACAACTATGACTATAGTTATTTTCAGATTACTTATTTTTTAGCAATAATCAAAACGAAGTATAAAAACAAATGTATTATTTTTTTAGTAATAAATAGAAAACATGTAGTTTTTGAGTAAGAAATCGAAAAAATAAACTATTTATTATAAAAAAAAAATCGGAAATAATGTACTTTTTCATTAATAAATACAAAATGCAGTAATTTTTATAAAGGTTCATTGGAAAGAATGTATTTTTTCTGTAATAAGTAGAAAAATGGAGTAAATAAAGATGAACTGAAAATAATGTACGCAATGAATAATCGAAAAAAATACTACTTTTTATACAAATAAACTGGCAAATAATGTACTTATTGTACAAAATATTAATCGAATTCCAAATTACGGCTATAGAAGAAAAGAAAAAGAAAAGAAATATAAGTTTAATAATTTATTTCATTTCCCCTTCAGTTATGTTAAAGTGAAAGAAAGAAGTATGAGAAGTAAAAAAGATGAATTTTCAACAATACTGATTCTTTCTGAACAATTAAAATTTAAATTAAGACAATAGAATAAAACACTAAAATTATTGGATTATAGAAAATAAAACCAACCTGAAAATGTTTGTCTTATTCATGACAATTACTATTACTTGTCAAGTTTTTTTAATTTCTCATTATTCAGTAAACGTTCATTTTAAAAGAAAAAAAAAAAGTTCAACTGTATGCTTTTAATTACTTATTTTAATGCAAAGAAATAAACAGGTTTTAATTTTATTTCTATGTCAAATTACAATTTTTTAAGTATAAGGCAATTAAACAAAAACAAATAATATAAAAAAACAATTGTAAGAATTTCATTTTTTTTAAGTATAAAATATTCGGCTATAAATCTTAACAAAACTAATAAAATACCAACTGTTCTGTAAAAAAAAATGCTAATTAATAATCAGTTTTGAATTTCGTATTTACTTGATGGAATACAAAAAATAAAGGGTCAGGTATATCAAGAGCACTTTTAATCTTTGTAACTATAATGAAGAAGGGAAGGAAGAATAGGAACCAACAAGTCCAAGGAAACTAAGAGTAAACTGTTAACAAAGAGAGTCTGCAAGCAAGAATTACTTGAAAAATAAAGAAAAACTCATACCAAAAGAAAAAAACTAACAAAAAAATGCAAAATGACATCTCACCAAAAAACTGTTTCTTAAAAAAAAACTCTTACACGATATTATTTAATGAAAAGCTCTTCTTCTCTCTTTTATTTCTTAGTCGGAGCTATCTATAAAATAAGAAATATGATATAAAAACTAATGAATGAAATGATTTAATACAAATGGAAAGCAGTTTTACCAGAAGTTCTCTTCTCAGAGTCCAATTGATTTCAGATTCTCCTGAGCTACTCACCACCTTATAGCCAAGTTCTGATAAATAGTTCATTATTTCCATAGGCCCACCTGTGTACAGTTTAATTTAATTGTAAAAATCTCCCCAAAATGTAATTTAATATACTATAAAATAACATTGAATAAAATGTACAATCGAGGCTATAATTTATATTAGAAATAGGTAAAACCGTCATACCTCGTAAGATGATCATGGAGTCGTTGGAGTGCTTTCGGACGTTGTCCATCTTCGATCCGTCCGAAATCGTTCCAACGACTCCATGATCATCTTACGAGGTATGACGGTTTTAATTGTTTCTAATATAAATCATACTAACCTCAGTGGTATTAACAATATGCATGTATTCGAGGCTATAACATTATCCAATATTAATACGGTATTAAAAGGTTAGATTTGATTAAACAGAAAACATTTTCTGAACCTAAAGATAATCAATCACGAGCCCCTATATATTATTGGTCTCTGCTTTACAGAATTAATTAGGCTTTGAATTCATATGTTCTGGAGGAAATTAAATAATCAATTAATTTAAAAAAAAATTAATCTAATTTAAAAAATTAGTCAAATTAATTTAAAAAATTAATAATGACTTAATTAGGGTAAATGACAACCTTACAGAAATTACTTAAAAACGGTATAATTAGCAACCATATATTCTCCAGGAAAGCCATTCTCCATTTTATTCGATTTGCTGTATACACTTGAATGACTTAACCCTATCTGTTCTTTGTAAAACAAATTAAGATCACGTACCTAATAGATTTTGATGTCATTTAAACCATTTAACTAAATTTAAAAATTTCATTATATAATTTTTATGAATCAACAATATACTTTTATTTAATTTTTTAAGACAAAGACTGAAAATGGCATTTAAGTATTATAAACATATAGCCTAACTACTATTACTAGTCAATTTTAAAAAAAATAACGTTTGAATACATGGTAATGTAAACATTTAATTTTTGTTTAGGACATTTAAATATAAAAATTCAAAACTGAAGTACGACTGAAAACAAACTCTATACAACTAACTTACAAGATACAAATTTAACGAGAAGAAAATTGGTACGTAGCAGTTTAACATCTACTGGATTCTAAAAGTACACCATGCATGGACAATGAATATTACCATGCAACAAAATCCCATTCTGGATAGGTTGGGGGAGTTTAGATGAAGCCGGGTTCTTCTTTGAAATAGCAGAAATTTCTTCTTCAGTCAAACCAAACACGGATGTTACTGATGCATGCAAGGAAGCTTTTACTGCCACATAACGATACTCATTCATCATAAAACCACTCTAGAATAGAGAATAATATGGTTAAATCTAGAAGTTGTTGATATGAAAATACACATTCTTTTACTAATTGAAACTCTTCAAGTATTTATAAGAAAAATATTCTTACTATTACACTGATAGAATAATATGTTACCTACAAATCAACATTTACATAGGATTTAGCTGGTTATTGTGATATAATACTGCAATATTCATTTCTGTAAGCCTAATTCCACATAAACCAACAACTGGATAATGATAAAGATATGTTATAACCCTACCTTTAAAAGCGGTTTATGTTAATAACGAAATTGCATTAATCTAAATGTTATATTTTGATACGTCTTCTAAATTCTAAAACAACTTTACTTTATAACCTCCTCCAAGATAACTCTTCTTCTAAGAGGGTACACCTATGTTTACCAATTCCAACCTTGAATATCTTGCTTGAAAAAACATGAAAAATTTTTTACATCATATTTTTAACATCACATCTTGCTTGCACTTGTTAAGGAGTATTTATTTTTTTTTTAATTTAAAAGTAAAAGAATGTAAACACATTTATTTGTTACAGGACCACTTTAAAAAATAACTAAAATGACTAATGTAATAAAAATAATTAATTTCAATTGTACTCTTTGTTTTAAAAACAAAAATTTTCTTTTAAAGATAATTGCACAATGACTATTTTAAGGAACAAGTTTTGATAGTTTTTATTGGGTAAACTTATGAAAGTGCTACACTGTGACACGTTCAAGCAACAAAATGTTTTGAAACTCCCCCTCTTTTTAACCTAGCCTCCGTCGTGTAACGTTGTCGACCTAGTTTCTTCCAGTTTATATCTCAAAACATCTTCGAAAATGAAAATTTTTAAGGATATATTTACAGGTCAGATGTAAAAATTTTTCATCTACTTTTGGTTTATTTATTTTGTCTAAGTACCACATTTAATATTAGTCCTAATTTCTACCAGGTTATAACAGTTTCTTCCTTCTGGTACTTTATTCGTAATAAGATTGTTCTTTTTTCATTGTGGAGGTTGTTATTGGCATAGTATAATACCTTATGCACCTCTTATAGTGTATATAGGCGCTAACTATGCTAAAGTAACGAAACTTAAGTGCGGTAAACATTTTTTTAAAGGCCTTAAGTTGCAACAGTTATGATTATTCTGATCAATGTTTTGCATTTATTTTATTCTTATACTTCATTTTAAGTTGATTTACAGAAGACGAAATGTTCTCTGACACTTATAAGATGAAACTAGTAGACGACGTTATATACGAAGTTTATGGAAAAGTGAGTTGTATTCTGCATGTAAATTATGAAATGTATGTATTTTTTTCTTTTCTACTTATCTTTATAATTTTCAAGTTGGTTCAAAGAAAACATGGTGACATAATTCTTGATGGTGCCAATCCATCTGCTGAAGATGGTGACGAGGGAACAGAAGAAATGGTCGAATCCGGAGTAGATGTTGTTTTAAACCACAGATTGGCCGAAACGTATGCTTTTGGAGATAAGAAATCTTATACTTCCTACCTCAAGGAATACATGAAAAAGTAAGTCAACATTTCAGTTGTCACACACTTTTAATATTTTACACATACTTTGTTGTGACACACTTAACATTTTACACATACTTTGTTGTGACACACTTTTAATATTATTTTCCCTTGGTTTTTTTAAAAGTTATAATGTCATCCTACAAGAACATTCACATTATTTGTGGTGTTAATGCCTTATGGTTGTGGGCTGGAAAAATATTTATTACTGCATGTTCTAATACCTATCAAATTGAATGCTCCAGTTGATAGGTGCGATTCATGCAATAGAAAATTAGTCACCTCAGTTTTAAAAATTATTGATTAGTTGTGACACACAATCATGCGGCTTACACTTATTATATTCATGGTTTTGTTAATACTAAATATGTTCTGATTGTAATTATGTATTATTGCATTACAGTGTCAAATGTTTTCTGTTAAAGAAGGATGCAGAAGCCTAGTTTGTTACACTGAATGTTTTCCGTTTTATTATGTGATGCTCTTAATTTTTTTCTTTTTTTGTTGCTGTAGATTAGTAACAAAACTGGAGGAGAAATCACCAGACCAAGTAGACGTCTTCAAAACCAACATGAACAAAGTAATGAAAGAACTCCTTGGAAGGTTTAAGGATTTCCAGTTTTTTACAGGTTTGTATCCTAAATTTCAAATCGTAGTACTATGCACATTTCAGCTATTTCGACAGTAACTCATTAACGGATTTCTTATTACAGCCGCGTTACGTAAATCCCTACAAAATTAATATTAAAACCAATAAGAAAATATAAATATTTCATTCACTTTAAAAGTGTTTGAATATTTATAGCGAAAATGTACTGAATTCAAAACTTATTATTTGCAGATTTTAAACAGAAAGTCAAATACAGATATCATTTTCAAGAAAGGCAGTTAAATAATGCTATTATCACTGTTAAATTACTTGGCTCTTTCCTTTTATATTTCACTTGTAGGCATTCAACCTGTGGTGAAATTGTGACGCTTTTTTGTTAGTTGTCCCACAGATCAAGGCTTCACCATGCTCTTATTTCCTTTTAATATAGTTTTTTTTAAATTATTTTATAACATCTTTTAGGTTAATGTAATTTGATAAGGTTGCAGCAAAAAGAAACCAAACCGTCATGCTATTATTTTCCTGGAAAACCTCCCATGCTTCAGTAACCGATTTGAAACCTTCCCAATATTAAATCTATTTTAATATGAATCCTATGCTACCTCGATTATGAGTTCTTTGACACTTTGTTGCAACGACGGTGTATGACATAAAACTTTACATACTACTAAAACATGAAAGTATTGTGCCACTTTTTTTTCAAATGACTATATTATTCCCCTTCCATAAGTTGTGCCGTTATGTACATCCACTAATTTTGTCATTTGGGAAATAATTATCACGGATTCAGTTCGGGGATTAGGCTCTTTCTTTCAACGTTTTCATTCCAGAATATAATTCCGTGACCTTTAAGTCCTTTGTACCCTTTAGTATACATTTGATCTCTTCTATAACCTTTATTATATTGTTAATAATAATTTCTGTTAGGAACTGTTTTACTCTTCCTGTTTTCATGTGAATTTGTTTCGTTTATTTGCTATTTCTATTTTAATTAGCATTAAATATGTTAATTCTTCACTTAATTCCATTATCTCGTATATTTTAAAAGGATATTAGCTTTACTTTTTTTTATCTTAATTTCCAAGACATTTGATATTATTTATCTATTAATTAGAGGGTTGACCTAAAGTTAGAAAAGATTCAATGTTGGAAGGCTTTATATATCGGTAACTTATAAAGAGGTGCTAAAGAGAAAGTGAAAAAACATATCACCAAGCTTTCGACCAATTGGTGGTCAGCATCAAGGATTTTTAATACATAGAAACCTTTAAAATAAAAATCAAAGGAAACGAAACTAACAAATCTACAATGACATTTTTTGAAGCATTGGTGAAGTTTACGAATGCATTACTGATTTCAAACATAAGAATTGTGTACGTTTTAAAGATAAAGATGATAATATGTTAATAGTTATTTATTGTTACGTGAACACTTTTTCAGTGTTTAAATTCGGTAAAAGTCTCTTGTTAGTTGTTCTTCTTAAGACGTTAATGTGTTGATGTTGTTCATTATACTTGGACATGTTCTGGATTCTTACTTTAATTTATTTTTGGATAAATTCTATCATAAGTTGTACTAATTTTTTTTTACCTGTGAGGTGTCGAAAGCTTGTAATGTTAATTCTATATAAAAGTGTGGTTTTGGGGAAACTATTCTATGCACTAGGCAACTGAAACGAAAGGCTACATTTTAAATGTGGACGTGAAGCTAGAATTAAACATGCAGGAAGCGGGGAGATGAGAGTAAAGAAATCATTTACGCATCGGCAATCACAAGAGTTACTGCTCCGCTGCCTTTTACTTCTAATTATAATTAAATTGTATTTTAAGTTGTGAGAAATGTTTCTTCAATTGTGACTTTATTTGATACTGCCTAGGTGAAAGCATGGACGTGGACGGCATGGTAGCCATTTTGGAATACAGGGATATCGATGGCGACAATGTCCCAGTAATGATGTTCTTCAAACATGGACTTATCGAGGAAAAATTCTAACTAACTCTTCAAAAGTAATATTTCAACATTTGAATATTTTATTCAAATCTAAACCATTACAACTCTTAATTCTTGTATTTTATTTAAATTATTTTTGAGTTTAATATTATTAAAATGATTATGTATTTTGAATGTACTGCCTGCTCAACATACATTTATCCAGCTATTACAAGTATGTATATTCTCCGTGAATTTCAGTATAGATTGATTGCATATTTAAACGTGTTTCATTTTGTATGAAATTTTTTCTTGTGTAATGCCTTCTTTTTCATTGTTTTTGTTTCGATAGGGTTTTTTTTTATTGTTTTCGTATTGTGAATACAGTTGAAATTGTAATGTTTGTTGTAAACAAATTTAAAAGACTGAAAAGTTCGATAAGTTCTAAAAATATAAAATTCTCTCGAAGCTTTTATTTGTACTATCCCCTATGATTTATTTAGGGGAATATTCCCCTATGATTTAGATGTAGAATATTTGTCCATTGGTGTTAAATTCGTCCCAATTAATTTAATTTCAATGCTTAGTTATATTTGTAAACGAATAGCATGGAAGATATGCTCGATTATATTCAGGGAAGGTCATGCAATGATAACACATATGGTAATTAATATTAGTAGTTAGTGGAATAAATTTGCTAATCTATAGTTATCAATTTCTTAAGTTATCAACATCTAAACGACAGTAAGAGATTCAGAAATGATATCAAAATCTGAACAAGTGGTTTTAACGTCTCAGTCCCATTTCTGATTTTCTTATTGTGGTGTAGTCATTCATTTTTATTTCACGTGTTTACTGTATAATCTATATATGTATGTATATATATTCGTTAAAATGGAGACCAATAGGAGAGTAGAGTTAGTAGGTCCATGCATGCAGTCCCAGTTACCCGCTGCCTAGCGATATATATATATATAAAAACTATAGTTTATCGGCACTCGGTCAGTTCTTCAGGTTCAAATTAAACTCTCATTGCCTTTCTATGAGGATATATATATGTGTGTGTGTGTGTGTGTGGTTTCTATGAGGATATATATATATATATAAATGTTCAAACTTCAATTAGAAATGGGGAAAAAAGACTAAGAATCTTGTTTATATATATATATATATATATAACAAAACATTTCATTGTAGGTGAGATGGAAAACTATTTTTCATTTTCATCACTATTAGTCTCCTTTATATTTATTTCATGTTCACGAAATTCACTAATTACACATTGCTGGAGAGTATACTAATTAACAAAGAAGAGAGAGGTATCTAACTTCTTCCTTGTTCACAATTGTGAAAAAAATAAATAAATTATTTTTAGTTACCCAGAGGTTAAAATTGTTAAAAGAGGTTAATATTGCACAATCAGTGAATCACCGAGAGGTTGTTAGTAATGTTATTTATTATATAAATATAAGTTCTACTTCGTGCATTTTACACACATGTTAACGTGTTTCAGAACTCGTATTTGTTAAGAGGAGCATAGCAATGTAAATTTAGTTTCTTTTAACTATAGACGAGTTCCGAAATTAATTAATCGTATTTTTATAACAATTGGAAGAATTCTATAAGTAACGAAAACTCTTGGGTTATTTCATATATGTTTAGTGAGTGGATCGCGGTTGAATTCTCAGGTTTTGGGCTCCGTGCATCTAAGTATAGATATTTCAAGTTTCATCTCTTCTAGGATAAATGTAATATACTATCTTTCTCTTTATATGTCAAGTGAACTATTGTTTTGTCTTTTCTGTTTAGACTTTTCACTGTGCTTCGCTGCCTCCACGATTCATCGAAAGTTATCTTTGGAGTATAACATATAAAATAAATGAAAATATATATATATATGTATAAACAAGAAAGATAAAAATTGATATTAAAACTTACCTCGATGAAGTAACTTATAACAACTATCTGTAAATACGGTCTGTTGCGAATACTATACTATGTTATTTATTGTAACCGAAGTTTGTGAGAAATCATGTGATATATTGATGTATGTGAGCAGGCATCCAGGTTTGTGAAGAACTATCTGCTCGACTGATTCTGTTCCCAATTGATTATAAGTTTTTCTATGAATATTGTTTCATTCAACACCTCGTCCCCTCTCACCTTCTTTCGTAGTCTTTTGATGAGAATGCAATACAATTTTGTGATGTGTCTCATTTGCATTCAAATTACTTCAATATAAATAATAATCACTAATCAGTAAATAATAACGACAATATGAAATGGGAAAATAAGACTAAGATCTTTCAAGCACAACAAGCGGTCTTCGTCAGAGTCAAAAACCCAGAGTTTCAGTTTATCAAACAAAAAAAAAAACAGAAATAAATTGTAACAGAAACAAATATAGTTTTGTTTATCAGAAACAAAACTATAGTTTATCGGGACTCGGTCAGTTCTTCAGGTTCAAATTAAACTCTCATTGCCAACGTTTCGGTTTTTATTTAAAACCTTTTTCATAGGCAGAAGTATAAATTTTGTAACAGAAAAACTAATTATTACATTACAAATTATTTTACAAAGAAAAATCCATATACTATTTTTCTTTGTAATATATGTATATATGCAGAAAAATCACAATAAACACGTGATGCAATCAATGAAGTTTAAACCACAATGGAAAAAGGAAAACAATAGAAATAAATACTCTGAGGCCTTTCAATTTCTTCACAGAGCAAAGTAAAAACTCAATATGTATAAAGTAAACTTCATATAAATTAATAAAAAATAACTCGATATAATATATGAATTAAACAACCACAATAATCAAATATATATTAGATACAAGCTCTAAGGCCTTTCATTAAAACGAAAAAAACGTTTTTCATACTCAGCTCGATACATTTAGTCCAAAGTTTTTCTAATTTTTTTATTCCCTCCAAATAACGTACGTTGGGACTCTGTCAGTTCTTCAGGTTCAAATTAAACTCTCATTGCCAACGTTTTGGTTTTATTTTATTGCCAGAAAAAGGTTATAATAAAAACTAAAATATTGACAATTAAGTTTAATTTGAACCTGAAAAAACTGACCGACTCCTGATAAATTTTAATTTTGTATATATATATATATACTAAAGAAGAGTAATAACAAATGGTTATATTTTAATGATTTCAAATTAACTCTTTGAATTGTAGTTTTGTTCACATGTTATGGATTTTTTTTTTAAAAAACAAATGTGGGACTCAACGCCAGACAGACGTCTTTCATTTACAGTTACCTCCTTCATTACAAATATATAATTTTTTTTTTAGAGCTGAAATTATATTTTTTAAAAGAACGATTTAAACACTATAAATAAATGTTATTAAAACTGAATGAAGTATTCTGTAAATTTATAATTACTAAATCAGTTCATTATTCATTAAATAATTTAGAATCAAATGAATCGAACATAGGGAAGAAAAAAAATTGTCTTTCCACCTGAAGGGGTGGCAGAAAGATACTACCATTATAATTATTATGTACCAAAGCAGAGTAATAACATAATGGTTATATTTAAAGTATTTTTTAATTTTTGATTATTGAAGGACAAATCAACGCAGATCCCATCGTCTCCAAGTTAAATAAATGCAAAAACCAGAACAATAGTTATTTAATAAAATAGTTATGACATATTTCCATTATACCAAATCACAAAAAAAAAATGCAGCTAAGATACCCTTAAAAAAGTGCATTGTTAGTGGTGAGCTAATGGATATTCTCATAGTTATATCAAAAGTAAACCTTGAAATGAATGTTTCACTTATGCATTTATCTTATCTAGGTCTAAATCTGTTAAAGAATGTATTGCATAATATAGTATATTATGCAATTCGGATACTATACTTTAATATACTATAGTAATATACTATAATACACACACTATAGTGTAGTATAATCGGAATATTTTAAAAATCAAAGACCTTTTTTTAAAGGAAATCTGAAAAACAAACCAATAAATTTGATTCTAAACATTTTCTCCCGTGACTCCATTTAATCCGTAATAATGGCATTTCAGTAATTGCAAACCGTGTTTGTTTATTTAACATTTACAAAAAGTAAACTGGTAAATTTACAAAAACTGTTTTCGATTTCAAGAGGAACTCAGTTCAATTCTTAAAATTAATAATTCTATATCTTACCTCGTGTACCTGTGCGGGAGTGGTTCGAACGATTTTAGAAGTACATCTTTAACATAAACTCAGTCCACTAACTGGTATTAAGAAACTTGCATTTTACCTTCTGTATCAGAGTTCTTCAAACTTTTTTCGACACAGAACCCTTTTTGGTTCCAGTAACTTTCCCGGAAACACCACATTTTAATGATTTCATACAATCATAATATAAACATTTACAATATGCCTTTTTAAATACTATGTCTGTTTAATTACAATTAAAAAAGTAATTGTATTACTGCAATGCGTATTTTTCGAATAAAAATTCAAAATTAAAAGATTTTAATTTTCATATTTTCCACAAGTGCATAACACATAAAACAGTATTACTAGCAATTTTAACACATAGTTTATTTTGTAATAATTTTTTGCTTTATAGTTGAGAGTTTGATTCTCAAGTTAGCTCCAGCATTAAATCCACTTTGGTATTTGGTTTCTATGGCAGTTTAAAGGGAAAATCCAGTTTCTCATAAGTAGGTACGTGGGAAATGTCAGCAATGTGGAAGTGCTACTTTTGCAATAGCAGGAAATTCGGGAATCAGACAGTACCAAAAAACTAACTAGTGATTCATCCTAAATATGAATAAAATTTTGACCACTTCTACTTATGGGTATATGTAGATATAAACATTATTCGGTTTCATGATTCACAAGAAATATACAATAAATTCATTACTCAGAAAAAAATTTTTTAGAAAAATGTTTTTACTAAATGTTTTTCACGGAACCCCAGACAGTCCGTTAACAAACCCATTTTGGGAACCTCTGTTCTACATGAAGCACAATAGTTCTTAGGACGCAGTGCTATCACCCTCAAATTCCTTCTACATATTATGGTGTTGGAGACGTTCAACCGGGTCCAATTGTTTAGGATCTTCAAATTCCAGTATACAAGAAAAAACTTAAATCCATCACATAATATAGCATATTATGTCGAGAAATATCAAACAGGTTTACCCAGTACAATCACATACTCTACCCCTTATATAACTTGTTTTTTTACTTGTCAATATTTATTAGCCTAGAATATAGGTTAATTGCCAAAATCCAAAAAAATACCTTTTAATCAGGAATATTCTCTATTTTATGCGAATAATAATCTAAAGCATATGTTACGATGGGATATTAAATAAATAGAATGAACACAAAAGTATATTATAAAATAGAAATTTCAATAAATATTGAGTACATATTTTGTTTTATTTACTAATATATTATTATCGCTAACAGAATAGATATTTCTGTTATATTTATTTAACAAGAAATAATTAAAGAAATTGATTATTCAAATCTAAATGTCTAACCTCTGTTCCAAGATTTCTAGTCTCGAAAGCGTACTTGTTTATTTCTAATTTCTTTTAAGTAAATTGATAAGTGGCCGCACTTTTCATTATCAAACAAACAATCTTCTTAAGGAAAATAACTGATGTGTAGATGTTTATTTAACCCATTAGTGACGGAACTACTATATATAGTAGGCAATATGTATTCTATTGTATTTCAGAAACGAATGAGATTATTCTGTTCAGTTCTTGTACAGTTGTTGTTTTGACGGTATAGAACACGTTTGTTACACGTATGGTTGGCAGATTGTACAGAGATAGTTTGCAGTTGCCAGTTTGTCTCCAGATACGGTAAACGCAGGATGGCTTCCACAAACAAGTAAGTTATACTAACGATCGTTCACAGTGATTATTAATTTTTTTGTGAAAAATGTATTAATTACATCTCAGTGTTCATGTGTGTATACATATTTTATACAGAAAAATGTTCATCAGTATTCAGGACTAAATTTTATATCAGCTACTATATATAGTAGGTTCGGCAGATGCGAGTACATACTAGGAAATTATAGAATATCAGCATATGTGAATCTTTAGTACCGAAATGCATAAGAAATTACTTTCGAAATTCTATATTTGATCTTTTTAGTTGAATTTCGGTGATCATAATATATTTAGTTGTTGTTCTTCGTACGTATAAATAATATATTTTTATTAGTTTTATATTTACACTTATTTTTCTCCCTCATAACATTGACAGCTCAAGGCATTCTTGATCTTCTGGAGACCGAAGAAAGATCGATTGATGGCATATACATCACACCTCCTGACGTCCACTGCGATTCTGGTGACGAAGATGGTGGAGGATTGGTGGATAATTTGAGTGGAAGGCAATTACAAGCCGAAGCCACTATTCTCACTAACAATGAGGAGCAAGACATTGATGTAGATATTCCAGACAGACCGAGGCCTGCCAAGAGAATGAAATCTCAGAAAGACTCGATATCTTATAAATGGGATTCAACGAAAAATGTCACCCCTGCATTCATTCAGAAAATCGATGAAGTTCTACAACCTTCCACCAATTTGTTGGGAAAAACGCCTCTATAAAAGTTCAACTATTTCTTTGATGAAACTCTACTAGATTTGATTACCTCTGAATCCATCAAACATGCTGCTCAAAAAAACGTTTCATTTTCTGTAACGGCATCTGAAATAAGAGCTGTTTTGGGAATATTACTACTCTCAGGTTACAGACCTGTTCCAGCTCGACGTATGTATTGGGGTAGTGATGACTTTGTAGCAGATGCTATTTCCCGAGACCGGTTTGAACAAATTTTGAGTTTCCTTCATTTTACCGATAATATGAAACGGGATAAAAATGACAAATTAGCCAAACTCCGCCCTTTGATAAACTATTTGAATGAACAATTTTTTCACGGCTCTAGCAGTGAAGTCCAGCAGCAGTATGAAGCAAAATTTAGTAAAGGGGGAGGGACTCTGTTATCATTACTTGATTCTCTACCCGATCATATAAGTAAGCTACCATTACGTTTTTATTTTGACAATTACTTCACCAGCCTTCCATTGATAGCTCATTTGTCTTCTAAACACTATGGGTCAACAGGAACTGTGAGGGACAACAGAATTCCAAAAAACTGCCCAATAATGAGCAATGAGCAATAATGATAATAATCAGTTTTCAGCTTTTTGTAAACATTTATCATAAATGAATTCTTTGTTGTTTTATAGGAAGTTTTACTTGTATTGCTTTTTAGTAAAGGAATTTTTACGTTGCAGAACTGTTATTTTCCAAAATGTACCTCATATATGCCGAACCTACTATATATAGTAGGTCAATTTTTTGCAATATTAACGAATTTTAATCAAAATAATTGTCATATTCATTAACAATATACATAAATGAATGATATTAATCATAAAATTTTCATAAAAAAAAATCCGGCATTAATGGGTTAATTTACTTTTCTTTGTTATAATCGTTAAGCTATATTCAGTTCACAAAGGAAGTAAAAAGCAATTCACTCTACGAGAATTCATTAATGAGTTTAATTATAGTTTATTTAAAAGTTTTTCTCGTTGTTGCATATCACCAAGTAGGGTAGTAGTAGTAGTAGTAGTAGTAGTAGATGGAGAGGCCTGGCAAACAGACTAACAAAGTGTCTCTTTTAAGTACACAAAAAGACTAAGGTTAAAGGAACCAACAATCTTGACTGGTTTAAAACTTTACTCAAGGTTTTGACCAGTCAATATTGTTGATTTGTTTATATAATGTCAGTCTCATTTTATAATTTTAAAAAATTCTTACTTCTGTCGATGAAAAAAGTTTGAAAATAAAACCAAAACGTTGGCATTTAAGAGTTTGATTTTAAACCTAGAAAATTGACTGAATCCTGATCACATAATACACCTATAGTTTCGGGAGTTGACCGCCAGATTGCCTGTAGTCGCTTTGTTTACAGCTGTGCTGCAACACGTGCTATTTCTGTTTGGTCCATGTTTCCGACCTTTTTGCCCCCCCCCCCCTCCCCCGTTTTCTGTGAAATATTTAACATTTTTGCTAGACCATGGCAGCTTCTGAAATACAGTACAATAGGAAGATTCGAACAATGGGGAATTTCGGGCAGTAAATTTAGTCAAGTCAGTCTGTTTGTAGGACTGACTCAGTCTTTTCTGAGTGGCAGTCCCACAAGGGAACACACGTAGATTGATTCTACAGTGGGAGTCCTAAATTTTGCTTAACTCAAGTGTATTTAGAGTAGAGATGTTTAACGAGTACCTGACATCGTACAGGCTCGGGACCGACAGCTTAACGTCCTTTGGCAAATTCGTTGCCTTAACTGGTAAGGGAATTTTGAGTACCTTATCGGTAATTATCTCTGCATGTCACTTGGGCTTTAGTTTGTCTATTACTCGTGGCCTAGGTACCGTTTTGCGGAGTAACTGTCAGAATTCGTGCTTAGCATTGCGTTGCTTGAGGTGCCCTTGGGCACTTCCATGTTCAATGGAGGTGGCTAAAGGGTAACTTGTCAGCAAGGCGGCCTGGCTTGACTAAGCAGTTATGGCACAAAATGCCGAGGAACGCGAAGATCAAAACAGATTTAACGTCCTTTCTGAGGTGGTCAGATTTATTCACCTCCCACGAAGAACAGGTGGGGATCAAACCCCAGTCCTATAGTTATGAAGCTACCTTAACATTCAGTCACCCTGTTTGAGTCATCCTTGATACATTCACCCCATTTTGAGTATCCCTTGGACATTGCCCTGCTGCAGATTGGAAAACTCCCAATCCGTCCATTATCTCAATCAGAATGATATATAAGGTCTTGAGACCACCCCAGATCAGGCTAGATGTAGAATTGCTTTTGTATTGATGCTTTCTGTACAGTTAATAATTTGAATAAATTCAAATCTTTTTTAAAAAAGTCTATTTCACTTAGACATATATAACTCTATCAGTTGAGAGGCGTGTGTTAACCACTGAGCTAACCTGGCCCCATATTGCAACCTCATTGCCATAAGAAGTTGAAGAAGATATTTAAATTGGTTCTGTTTTTTCTCCGTGTTCTTTTTTTTTTAATTGTTTCATACGTCGTAACGAACCGTTTCATGTTTTAAAATTCCTACTATTAATATTAGTGTTATTTTACTTAAACTAATATTAATAATATATGGCTGCTACTTGCGTGATGGGTATTTACGAGGTGTATAAATAAAGTAGTGAGACTGGCAACGTCGCTTTCGATCTGGCAACGCTGGAGACGCGTGGCCTTGAGTAGCGTCAGGTGCACGTGTGATGCGCCTCCAGTATGAATCTGAACTCGCCACAGTCATTTGTTTGTCCGTAGCGTTGGTTTTCGTGAAATGGTTTTTTCTTGAGCGTTTTAAAAATGAGTGACCTCAAAGTTGAGCAGCGGTGTGCAATCAAATTTTGCTTCAGACTTGGACATAATGCAACCGAAACCGGCCTATGGAGAACGTGTTTTATCAAGGGCACAGGTTTTTCGGTGGTTTAAGGAATTTTCAGAAGGAAGAGAGTCGATTGAAGATGAACCACGAAGCGGAAGGCCTTCAAGTGCAAACACCGATGAAAATGTCAACAGAGTACGGAACCTTGTGCGTTCAGATCGACGCTTGACAGTCAGAATGATCGGGGAACAGTTGAATTTGAATCACACCTCCGTTCATCACATTTTGACCAATGAATTGGAGATGAGAAAAATTTGTGCGAAAATGGTTCCGAAAATTCCGAAAAGAAAACGAGTTTTTGGCCAGTAAAAACATTCCTGTTGCTCCTCAGCCTCCTTATTCACCAGACTTGAGTCTTTATCACTTTTTCCTCTTCCCGAGATTGAAAAATCACCTCAAGGGAACTCATTTCGGGACACTACAAAACATACAAACTGCTGTAACCGACCAGCTGAAGGCCATTCCAGAATCCGAGTTCCAGCAATGCTATAATGATTGGAAGGACCGTCTCCAGCGCTGTGTGGCTTCCGAAGGGAACTATTTTGAAGGTGACAATATCACATTGTAATTATATTTGAATAGAAAATTTAAAAAAAATCAGTCTCACTACTTTATTTACACACCTCGTATCTACCTTCATCTACCCACCGCCCTACTTGAAGATACACTAAAAGCCAAGCTTGTCGGGCCTCTACAACACCTATTCACTTTGGTATGACGGATTTTATACAAATGAAAAGAAAAAAAACAAACAGAATTCTTTCAAAGTAGGCTCTTGTCAAAAAAACTGGAACAAAAAAGACAACTTTAAATGTATTGTTTTTACGTGTTTTTTTTTATCAATACCCTGACAAGGGACACGTGCAGGTGACTTCAGTTTTTCCTTTAATCAAATTAATAATATATCTAGTAACCTTGGCAGCACTGACTGCCTTATCATTTTAACTGCTTTTAATAGAACCTTTGGATGCTTGTCGGCATCAGAGAATTCATTTCTGCTACCGACATCACTTTGGCATGTAATCGTTATCTGAATTCTGAGGCAGCAGTTGTTAGTCCATATTCTGTACAAACATTTGTGCGAGTTTATCTTTTTGTATTATTTAAAAAAAAAAAATGAAATGATACATTGATAAGCAAATTTATGTAAGTTTGTGGCCTGACAAACTTTTATCAAAAATAATATGAAAGGATTATTTCAATTATGTATTTCCTTTTAGTAAATTTGAAACAATCTTTTGAATTCAGGTAAACAAAGCAAATACATAAAAAGAAATCTGAACTTTAATGGCTAACGGAATAAAAATGTACCTGTTCGGTACAAGAACGATGATCTATGGGTTGATTTGTACAGTATATAAATTGACACGTATTCGGTAAATATGTTTCATATATATTTTCCTCACTAAGGAAAATGTATTTTAGCATTGAAAAAACTTCCAGAAGTTAACTGAGATAGATATTAAATAATGGAAGCCGGGAATTTGAAGTTTGACTCTTACAAAAAATCCAGGCATATTCAATCAGAAAAATAAGCCAAGACTTGACTGAACGAGACCACTTGCGCTTTGGGCTTATCAGTTCATTGTTTCTATTGATAAAGCTTTGTGCAACTTTTTATAGTTCACCCATTATAGCTGCTTCGATGGATCAATTTCTCGAGAATTTTCTTGGTATTGTGTTAACGCATCTGACTTAGTAACTTTAAGTATTCATGAATAACAGAAATAAATTACATTAATAATAATAATAATAATAATAAAAGGAACCGTATACGACATTATTTGGTACAACTGAAGCTGTGGTTGTATAACATAGCCGGACTATCGCTAGAACATAAATATTTCACAACTATATTACTACTTTTTTCTATATCGTTGTTATAGTTAAAGCCTGGTATGGGCTTCATGTTGAGCTATAACAATATCCGTGTCCTGCCGGGCTGCCGATACCGATGAACACTTGATCTCGGCTGTTTCGAGTCCATATATAATCAGGCAGTATCATTGTTGCCCATCCAACAAAAGTGAAGAGGTCAGTCGTGATTATATTTGGAGTAGAAGTTGACTGCGAGGGCGATGACAACACTGACGGCTCCAGCAAGGACGGCCAACAGGGAAATGACAACACTGACTGAGTGATCCTGGCCTTGCGGCTTGCAGAAGTTCAGCAGGCCGCCCTGGGCAAACCAAGTCATTCATTAGTCTTAGGTATGGTAGTTGTCAAGGGTAGCCCTATGGCTTGCGTGCTCGCCTCTAAACTGGCAAATCCGAGATTCTATCCGGACATGAAGACGAGCCTGTCGATGTCAGGTACTTCTTAAAGATCTCTACTTTGAATAAGCTTGAGTTAGGCAAAGTCAAGGACTCACAATGTAGAATTTTCATTGTGAGGAATCACGAACGACCTAATCTTGTGTTTACACGAGAGTAGGATAGGTTAGGTTACAGAATTTCGGTTACAGATAGGTTGCAGTAGTTCGATTGGATATAGTAGTTCGATAAGTTACAGTAGTTCGATAGGTTACAGTAGTACGATAGATTACAGTAGTTCAATAGGTCATAGTAGTTCGATAGGTTACTGTAGTTCGATAAGTTACAGTAGTTCGATAGGTTACATTCGATCGATTAGTACCTAGTAACAGTTTAACTATTGTACATAAAATGAATAATAAGTACTTGACTACAGTTTTGTAGGCATTACAATCTTCAACAGTTATTTTTGTCGATCGTGGGACTGAATGTCTACTATAAAGGTATATAGTATCTCTGACACTGAATCCTCAAAGGATACTCCATTTTCTTAATGTCATTCTTCATCGAGAGTTCTAAATTTAGAGAATAAATAACTTCTCTTAATTTAGTTAACTTATTTAGTCAAAATAAGTGTATTTAGAGAAGGGATCTTTAACGAGTACCTGACAAAAGTACAAACTAAGGACTAACGGCTCAACGTCCTCTCCAAGGGATGCAGTGCTCATTTTGTTTTCACCACCCACGTGAAAAAATCGAGGAGCAAAGTGAGAATATAATTCTGTATTTATGAGTTTAGAGGCGAGCATTCAAACAACTGGGCTACCTGTCTTCAAGAAACCCTCTTACATAACATCACTTACTTAGTATTATTTAAATTTCATTCACACTCTAAATATGTATAATGGATTATGTTGGAGAAATGGTTATGACATTGTTAATTACACCGGTTCCCACTATATCGCAGAAGTTAAGCAACATTTGGAATCATTAATATTTGGATGGGTGACAAGTTGAGATGTTGGTAGTAATATCAAAAGTGAGTAGGGCAAAGAACATAGAAATGTTGAATACTTCGGTTCATACTAGTCACCGAAGTTAAGCAACATTCATCATGGCTGGTACTTGGATGGGTGACAAGTTTAGCTGTAAGTAGTAATATCAAAAGTGGTTGATATCAGCCATGTTGAATACACCGGCTTCCAGTTGATCAGGAAAGTTAAACAGCATTAGGTATGGTTAGTACGTGAATGGATACCTTGAGCAGTTGATGCACTCACAGTAACATGACTAAGACATACTATTCATGGTTTCTGAAATGTGGAAAAGGTTGACATTATGCGACTTCAAGTTTCTTCAAAATAGAAATCATTACAAATTTTGAACTCCATTTTTTTAAATCAATTTTAAAACAATGATCTTATTTTTTAATGAACTAATTCTAACTAGAAAGCACTTATACATTAAATTGACAATAACTGTATGGATACCCATCCTCCGTTGTCTGCGATCCAGAGCGCAATGTCCTGTTCGAGGGCATGGGTCATGGAGTCGATAATGACCTGGAGGTACTCGGGACGGCCTTGGGAGACACAGTCGAGGGCAAGCCCTCCCGCCACCGCGTACAGGGAGGCGATTCTCGGCCATGAGACGCCGCAGCTCATGAGTCGCCTGGAGACAGTGGGCAGGATGATGGCCAGCCCCTTTTCAGAGAGGACGTGGCATGTTTGCCTGACGATGGCCGTGTACACCTTGGGGTGAAGGCGCTCCAGCTCTCTGCCTAAGGCGAGCAGCTCAGGGAACACGTGTCGTCCGCCGAGATAGGTCGAGCTTCTTACTCGCTGGATTCCTAGCTTTCTGGCTGTCGGGCCTCCACTACGCCGTAGTCTAGCTCCCACGTACTGCCCACACAATGACCTGTGACAAAAAATACCATGGTCAAAAGATTATAGGATTTCCATTCCATCAAGAGGAATAGGATATAGTACACTATTTGCATTCCTTATTCTTAATTATAAGTTTATATCTAGTAATGTAATATATATATACGGTTGGAGACTCCAACCGTCGCTTCACAAGTGGGCATGGTTTCTCTATCTCAACTCTCCTGATGACGGTTCAACCAAAAATTAGAGATAGTAAGTGTGTTTGTTCTTTAGTTCTGTGTTTGTGATTCACCGTGAAATGTTTGTTGTCCTTTTGGATCGTTTTCCTGTTTACAATATATATATATATATATATATATATATATATATATATATATATATATATAAAATGAAAAAAGACAACAAATAGAAGAAGCGAGAAAACTTACTGGGTCGATATTTCGAACTGAAGTTCGTCGTCAGGGAGAAGAAGGGAAGAAGAAGAGAAGAGGAAGAGGCACGTGCGTCCACTCGTACAAGCAGAGGGCTACTGGGGGCTCCAGGCGGCGGTCACCAGTTGTAGTATCTCGAGGCGCTGCAGGCTAATCCCCCGTGAACGACACCATTCCACCACGAGCGAACACGCGTACCGTATAGGTCGGAAAAAGGTAGAAAGGAGGACAGAAGTGGCGAAGAGGAAGAGGAGAAAGAGAGTGAGGGAAAAAATATATATAAATAGCAATAAATTAAAAAAAAAAAAAAAAAAAAAAAAAAAACACACAACTTTAACGTTTGAGATTGAGGCCAGGTGGGGAGCGGGCATTAAGTAACCAAATGTGAGCCTCCTCAGAGGCTCTCAAAGTTAACCTTTTCTCATCTTTTGCAACTACTTTGAGAATTTGTACTGTGAAGCAGTCATTAAAATTAAGGCCATGGCTATTCGCGTGGATAGCAACAGGCAGGTTGCTGCGTCGTCTGACTGAATCTCTGTGTCCAGTCATGCGGATGCTAAGCATGTTGGAGGAAAGGCCAACATAGAAAGCACCGCACTGGACACATTCCAAGCGATAGACGCAGTTAGTGCTGGTGCACGAGGTGTTGGGGGGGACTTGAAAACTATTGCTGAGATTGGAGAAGAGAGGTTCAGGGTTAATGATGGGGCAGGTGAGGCAGCGGGGTCGGCCACATCGTTGAGTGCCTCCGCGATCACCTACAAGCCTGGGGGTGTGGTCAGTTCTATGGGAGAAAAGGTTGCCTAAGTTGCGGGGCTTTTTGAAGGAGAGACGGGGGATGTGTTGAAAGACAGACGAGGTTGAGGAAGAAGAAGAGAGCAGATGAAAAATTTCTTTTATGGCTGTCCTGAGTTTGTGGACGCCTGGAAAGAATGTAGTGATGAGGAGAGGAGATGGAGTTGGGGTTTTAGGCTGGGGTTGGTAGTTGGTGGTGGGAGGTATCAGGCGTCTGTCAACAAACCTGGGAGAGTAGCCCCGTTCAATGAACTTCTTTCTGAGTTTGTCGACATGGAGCTGTCGTTGTTGGAGGCTATTGCAAATGCGATTAATGCGGATAGAGAGGGAGCGAGGTAGAGACTTTTTTACATGGGGAGGATGACA
The DNA here is from genome assembly GCA_026182355.1 of Hermatobates lingyangjiaoensis. NCBI lineage: Eukaryota > Metazoa > Arthropoda > Insecta > Hemiptera > Hermatobatidae > Hermatobates > Hermatobates lingyangjiaoensis. The sequence continues at coordinate 62,268 of JAPFBL010000182.1, read as the reverse complement.
GCTATTGACGTGGAGGTATTGCTGAGCGTTGGTGGGTTTGGTGTGAACAGAAGTAGTAAAGGTTTTGCCGTTAACTGATACATTGACATCTAAAAAGGTCAAGGAACGATATGAAAGAGAGTGGGTGAAATTAAGCGTAGAGCAGGAAGTTTGGAAAGCATAAATGAAAGTGTCTAGAGAGTTTCTGCTGTGTGGCCAAATGAAGAAAATGTCATCGATGTATCTAGTATAGAGAAGGGGTTGATCAGGGTAGGAGGCTAGGAAGTCTTGTTCGAGTTTGGCCATGAAGAGATTAGCAAAAGACGGTGCCATTTTTGTTCCCATGGCAGTACCTCTAGCTGTCATCCTCCCCATGTAAAAAAGTCTCTACCTCGCTCCCTCTCTATCCGCATTAATCGCATTTGCAATAGCCTCCAACAACGACAGCTCCATGTCGACAAACTCAGAAAGAAGTTCATTGAACGGGGCTACTCTCCCAGGTTTGTTGACAGACGCCTGATACCTCCCACCACCAACTACCAACCCCAGCCTAAAACCCCAACTCCATCTCCTCTCCTCATCACTACATTCTTTCCAGGCGTCCACAAACTCAGGACAGCCATAAAAGAAATTTTTCATCTGCTCTCTTCTTCTTCCTCAACCTCGTCTGTCTTTCAACACATCCCCCGTCTCTCCTTCAAAAAGCCCCGCAACTTAGGCAACCTTTTCTCCCATAGAACTGACCACACCCCCAGGCTTGTAGGTGATCGCGGAGGCACTCAACGATGTGGCCGACCCCGCTGCCTCACCTGCCCCATCATTAACCCTGAACCTCTCTTCTCCAATCTCAGCAATAGTTTTCAAGTCCCCCCCAACACCTCGTGCACCAGCACTAACTGCGTCTATCGCTTGGAATGTGTCCAGTGCGGTGCTTTCTATGTTGGCCTTTCCTCCAACATGCTTAGCATCCGCATGACTGGACACAGAGATTCAGTCAGACGACGCAGCAACCTGCCTGTTGCTATCCACGCGAATAGCCATGGCCTTAATTTTAATGACTGCTTCACAGTACAAATTCTCAAAGTAGTTGCAAAAGATGAGAAAAGGTTAACTTTGAGAGCCTCTGAGGAGGCTCACATTTGGTTACTTAATGCCCGCTCCCCACCTGGCCTCAATCTCAAACGTTAAAGTTGTGTGTGTTTTTTTTTTTTTTTTTTTTTTTTAATTTATTGCTATTTATATATATTTTTTTCCCTCACTCTCTTTCTCCTCTTCCTCTTCGCCACTTCTGTCCTCCTTTCTACCTTTTTCCGACCTATACGGTACGCGTGTTCGCTCGTGGTGGAATGGTGTCGTTCACGGGGGATTAGCCTGCAGCGCCTCGAGATACTACAACTGGTGACCGCCGCCTGGAGCCCCCAGTAGCCCTCTGCTTGTACGAGTGGACGCACGTGCCTCTTCCTCTTCTCTTCTTCTTCCCTTCTTCTCCCTGACGACGAACTTCAGTTCGAAATATCGACCCAGTAAGTTTTCTCGCTTCTTCTATTTGTTGTCTTTTTTCATTTATATATCTGTCCGGTTTGGACCGTTTTAATATTTTGATTTATATATATATATATATATATATATATATAAAACTAATTAAATGAAACGATTTCACGAACTAAAAATAAACTATATTGACACAAAGAACACTCAGAAATGAAACATAAACTCACTACTATATTTCGATGTCCTCTTCATCAGGAAGACAGAGACGATAGGAACGAGTCGTTGTCTGCCTGCGGAGCGACTCGTTTCTATCTTCCTGATGACGAGGACATCGAAATATAGTAGTGAGTTTATGTTTAATTTCTGAGTGTTCTTTGTGTCAATATAATTTATATATATCACTCAAAATTCACTTCTGGTTGCTCAAGGCACGTACCAAACCAGGATTATACCTTAAGCGATAAAAATATTTTATTTATTTTATTTTTTTTTTTTTAATTATTATATATTTATTTTATTATTTATTATTTTTATTTTTTTTAATTTATTTATTTATTTTAATTTGTGTATATTTATTTTTTAATTGATCATATCCTTGCATTTTCAATTTTTTCTCATCGCCTTAACAACTCTGTTATCTTGCTTTCTTGCTTTTAGGTATTTTTCACGGTATTCCTTTTCATCCTTTATTTATCTTCCTGTTGTTTATTTTACCATCAAACAACAATACTTCTTGTCTTAATTTTAATTTTATTTCTTCTGTTCGTCTCTACTTCATTACTTCCTGAACCGGGTGCGCGTGGCGGCGTATTCGGTTGCCGGGACGGTTTCCTGCCGTTGTGTTTCTGGCGTGCTTGGTCACCCTTTCTATTTTCTCCCGAAGACAGATCATCCGAATGTAAGTAAGTTGAATGTAAGTAATGTAAGTTGAGTTTGTAAGTGTGTCGCTTTCTCTGTGTGTTGCTTTTCTTCGTTTTTGAGCTAATTTATATATATATACTGAGGTACATATATATACAAAGAGGTACTGGCTCACGTAGAGGACTAACAATATGAACGACAGTGAAGCACTTTCCACGGAGAATAGCAACGTCTCATACAATCACGGATTTTTCCCCTTGCTCTGAATCTATATATATATATATAAACTAGAATTTAAAAAAGAACACATAGAAAAGAAATCACTGAACTCACTACTATATTTCGATGTCTCGTCTTCAGGAAAAGAAGTGAATCGCTCCAAAGGCTGATAACGACTGACTTGGCGTTCGAACTGAAGCACTCAAACAGTGTAGCCAACTTTCGGAGGAAAGGTAGACAGGGAAGATAAAGAGATAAAAGCCAAATAAAAATTAAAAAATGAAAACATTTAACTAAAATAAAATTAAAAGCTGATAACAACTTTAAAAAAAAAATCTACCACTCAGAAGACTAATAAGTGCTTCTTCTGAAGCTCTCAGAGTAACTTTCGAATTAGTGTGATCAATCTGCCTCAGGACCTGTACACGGAAACAGTCATTAAAACAGTCCGTGAGAACTGGCATGAGTAGCAACGGGAAGGTCACTGCGTTTGCCAACGGATGACCTGTGATTATTCATACGTAGGCTTAGCTTGGTGGAAGGCAAACCCACATAAAAAGAATCACACTGGGTGCAATCCAAACGGTAAACGCAGTTACCAGAGGTACAAGAGGTCTTGTGAGAGATAGGGTAGGTGCGTTTATTATGGTAGGAGGTAAAGGAAGGAACAGGATTGATGATAGGACAAGTAAGACATCCACGACGTCCACATTGAACCATACCACCACCAGTTTTTGGAGGCTTAGGAGAAGAGATGTGAGAGAAAATATATATATATATATAAATTCAATAATATATCGACCGTTTAATAGAATAGGTGTGTATCTGATCAGGATTCGGTCAATTTTCTAGGTTAAAAAATCAAACTCTCGTTTTTATTTTAAAGCCTTTTTCATAGGCAGAAGTAAGAATTTTTAGAAGTGAGAATGTTTTCCCATTTCGTATTGTGGTTTGATCATTGATTGTTATTTCACGTGTTATACATTATATAATTATATGGATATACATTAATACTTTGGTATTTTTCATTTACTAAAATACTAAAAAAAAATTCATAAGTGGCGTTTGGCATTTTTTCACATTTTAACTCTCATCTGTCAGTGAAGGAGGTGTTCTCGTCGATCAATTTTATATTAATTTAATGATATTTATTTACAATATATTCTATTGATTCAATATGATAGGAATGATTTATCATTCTATATAAATTCAATGAGTGACTTGTAGATGAAGAATAAAATTAGTTTTTATTTAATTGTTTTTATTTAATTGAATAATTCTGGCAAATTCCGATTGACTTAAAATCTATGGTGAATACAATATAGAAATGAAAAACTACGTATAACATTTTGAAACAACAAAAAAAACCCTGTCATATTATAACTATTATTTGTTGTCAATCCGTGCTAAGTCACTACTGACTAATAATGATATTCGATTCCGTTTATAATGGCCTATCAAAATTGCGAGTGGTTTCCAATATCAGATTGTGCTGGGTAATGGGAGAGGTCGGGTTAAAACTCGACATTCAAGAGTCGTTAGGGTGGCAGCACTGTCTGGCCTTATCATTCCCACATACATTCCCCCACAATGGCTTTACAGTAATTAAATGACTCTCACAGTACCCTTCAATTTCAAAGTCATTTAGCAAATGAATATCATTACATTTAATCATTTCGTAATAAGCATGCAAAGGATCTGATATTTAGATTTCACACAATTTAGTTTTAAAATATCTTAGCTGTTTTTAATTAATTACAGGTGTACCTCACCCAATGTCGTTAATTAGGATGAGAAGAGGTGACTTAAGTCGAATCAGCTGGTCTCTGGGTTAGCTTAGACTAAACCGAAAATAACCTTCCTCAGTTCTGAAGAGTACTTTAGTCATGAATGCAATTTGCAATAGTATAAGGTTAATAAGAAACTATTCTAAGTTTACAAATAAATGAATTTTACTTTTAATACTGCATGGTACGAAAAAAAGCATAACATTTGATGTTTTGAGCATAGAAAAGAATAGAAAAAAAACAAGAGTGTACACTTATTAAAGAAATTGAATCACCAATGCGAAATGAATAGTCAATGATTCCTTTATTAAAACCAAGTACTGGTCAAGCTCAAAGCCATGTTACCAGTTACTGTTGTATCGCCAAAGTTACCCAACATTAAGCGGGGTTAGCTCTTGGACGGGTGACACGACGTGGCTTTAAATGGGGGTTCCGAATCGAAAAAGGGCTACACTGTCTGAAGACCTCTTTGTAAGGAGTTAAGCCTCGGTACAACTCTTTGTTAGTTTCCTACTTCAAAAGTTATAAGCTTTTACAGTCAGTGTTGTTTAGTGGGAAGTTTTGCTTATTTCTTATTAGTTGTGGTAAAGTCATATTTCTGGGTTTATTCCACTATGAGGAGTCCTTCAAGTTTATTAAATGAGTACATGACATAGTACACGTTCGGGACCAACAGCATTAAATCAATTCAGAGAGACTCCGTGCGCAAGTTACGAGTATACCATCTCAAGTGTGATAAATTTAGTGTCGCGGCTATCTTCGGTAATAAAGGTAATCAATCTGCTATACTATACCAGACTCCCATTATCTGTAAAGGCGGGTATTAAATATTAGTTTGTGACCAACAGCAGACTATAGCTGGGAATTTAATATTAAGTACAACAAAAGGATCGTACCTTCCTTGAGCAATAACCTGAGCGGCTGCCAGCTGACGTCGGGGATGCCCCCAGTTGAGAGTCTGAGAGAACCGTCTCGTCACAGCATCGCTGACCTGGCTGAAGCGACGTTTCCCGGTGATCTGAGGCACCTCCAGGCTGGCCATGACAAGTGGCTGACTCATCTTCCGTCTGCTTTGCGGCCTGCCGTCGCTCCCTGTCAAAAATGAGTATTTTAGTTAAACAGCATAGCTTTGGCTCGTAACCTGATACTCTTTAGAAGCTAACTTTAATATCAACGATTATTTATATATAAAGAGATCATAAAAACACACTACTATATATTGACTGTCATCAATTGGACGAGGCTCCAGGCCCATGAGTGATTTTCATTTTTATTTTAATTATTTTATTTTATATCATTATCTTTATCTTACTTGCAGATTGTCACTCATGCCTCGTCATGCGGTCGGACTCGTGGTGGTTGTGGTTCCTTACTCAGGTAGAGTAGACATAAATGATCTTATGTGATGTGTCGCTGTGTGAGAAGCAGTATCTTCTCGGGCGGGTGTCTGCATAACACCAAGGAGGAGCTAGACCTCCGGCCTTCACCAGTGGGTGGGAGCATTTATTGGCAAATGCTCCTATACTGGTACTCATTCTTAATGATCCCTAGCCCGGGGGAATGGGTATTTCCCTCTTTGGAGGGGGACGACCAAATCCTCAAGGATAAGGGTAGTCCTTAAACTGTCAGCGTGTAGGTGCTGGTCAGACAATTGACTGTCATCAGGTAGAAAGTGTGAGTCGATCTTATATATATATAAGATTTCACATAAATACATGAAATAAGAATCAATGATCAAACCACAATATGAAATGGGAAAAAAGACTATGATCTTTCAACAACAACAAGCGGTCCTCAACAACTCAGTTGGGTTTTTGACTCCGACGAAGACTGCTTGTTACGGTTGAAAGATCTTTGTCTTGTTTTCCCATTTCATATTGTGGTCTGATATATATATATATATATATATATATATATATATATATATATATATATGCGCATGTGTGTGTGTGTGTGTGTGTGTGTGTTAGATACAAAGAATAAGTTGTAAGAAGAACACATTTTCAAGACTGGAAACCAGAAAATGAAAGAGGACAAAGTCAGGGGTCAACTATAATTTCATTTATACAATGTTCACACGACAAGATAATTGAAACAGCGATAAATATAAAAGGTTTGGGAAGGCCAGAGCACGAGAATGAATTCACAGTCAAATAGATTACATCTTAGAGCGAAAATACTAAAATATGACATCAGCGACTGGAATGTCCAGCTACACGCAAAGTAGAATTGGGTTGATTTATCCTAAATACTTATTTACGTAATGCACAAAACTTGAATTGAATAAATAATAACAAGAATTATTTTTTAATTTACGCCAACGCATTATCCTTCTGTCATCAGATTCCTGGCAGCCCAATATAAAAGTCGATCCGGGAGGGACCTTTGCTGCTGGGTAGAACAGCGCACTTCTAAAGGAGCTTTCTGTCCGTATCCTTACTGATGAGCAGTGATCCTTACACAGTGAGCAGTAGGTTAGGTTGCAGTGGCAGTCCCACAAGGGAACACACGTAGGCCAAGCATTGGCCCTTTGTGATACCACACAATGAAGATTGATTCTACAGTGGGAGTCCTAAATTTTGCCTAACTCAAATGTATTTAGAGTAGGGATCTTTAACGAGTACCTGACATCGTACAGGCTCGGGACCGACGGTTTAACGTCCTTCTCCGAGGGACGACGTGCTCAGATTTATTCACCTCCCGCGTGAATAAATCGAGGGCCAGGTGAGGATTGAACCCCGGTACTATCAGTTCAGTGGTGAGCACGTAACCACTGAGCAAGCCTGGCCCCCAGACAGTGAGCAGTAAGTTGCTCCGATACGGTGCAGGTCCTTCTGTAAATAGTCGTAACCCCTTCTTAGTCGGAACTCTGCCACTCCGCGATGTCTAGGTTAGTCATGTCCCATATTTTATTTTCCACCTAAATTAGATCGATTGTTTTAAACAAAAATAGCATAGAGAATCCTGGTCTATTTGTGAAGATTTTTTTTTCTCTATTATAAGTAAGTATAGTGATCGTGAAGAAATTTGATCTCGTCATTTTAATGGAATTACATGTTTTGAGGTCCCCAAGTGTCGTTTTATGAAGTTTTTTCGATGATGTCTGTCTGTGTTTGTAAGTGTATATCCTCAGTTTGTGGCAAAGCTACGGTCCAGAATCTTTGATGGATCAAATTGATATTTTACTCAATATTGATACTTTACCCTTCTGGGAGGTAGATATACTACTCCTTGGCTTAACCTCAATCGTTGATTATTCCTTTGATTTATTTTAGTCTCTTAATTTATCTTTTGTTGACTTAAATATTTTTATTTTTATTTGGGGTTTTTTACAATATTTAAGTGTTTTCCTTCGTTTATCAATTCACAAAGACTTAATGTTCCTAAGATTTATCAAACAAATAACTGTTCTTCGTCATATTTCCGAATTTCTTATTGTGGTTTAGACCGTCTGTTTTTTTCCACATAGATATTATGAAATATTTGATAAATAATATATAAATATGCAGAAGAATAATCGCTTGATGCAATCAATGAAATATAAAAAAACGGAGAAAAAGGAAAACAATAGAAATTTGAAATGCTTCAGAGCATTTAATTTCTACTCATTTCCTTGTTACTATTCTTTCCCTCTTTTTATTACTTCATATATATATATATATATATATATATATATATAGTGTTCACACAGGAAAGAGAAAAACAAATAAAAACACACACAAAAAAGACTCACAACTATATTTCGACATTCGTCGTCATCGGGCAGAAGTAGTCCCTTTGAGTAGCTGAAGCTAACTCCATAATATATATATATATATATATATATATATATGTTTTGTTATTGAGGGCTAGGTCAAATAAAAGAAAATAAACTCCTTCCTAGGCCAACGTTTCGATGTATTTGTACATCATCTTCAGGGCTAAAATTAGAGTAAGAACTATAATACATTTACCAACACAATCTACACTCACATAGAGAACTAGCACAAATTTTTGAGACCTACAGATACTCAAAAGGTTATAAAATAACCTTTTGTATGTATCTGAAGGTCATCCATTTCAGGGATACTAGTAGTTGCTCGGTAAGGCGAAACATTTGAGTCACACTGTACTACTCACAAATAAAGATTCATTCAGTCAGACCTTCCGATTTATGTAACTAATATCCATTTTTTTTTAATTAGACTAATACAAAAATTAAAATTATTAGTAATAATAACGTTATACCTCGACCAGTTTCGGGTCCGTCTGGTTCCCATCTTCAAGAGCAACTGACTGTATTTTATTTTTTCTTGCAACCTAACTAAAGAAGGTTGCAAGAAAAATTAAAAAAAGAAATAAAATACAGTCAGTTGCTCTTGAAGATGGGAACCAGACGGACCCGAAACCGGTCAAGCTCTACAGAAACTTTGCGAGGTATGACTGACATTATTACTACTAATTCTAATATTGCTAACCTCATTGGAACTAACCCAATAACTATATTTAATAAAAAAATGGCACGGTGCCTTTTTAATATACTATAAACTAATTATAGTATACATATTCAAAAGGAAATTAATTAATAAACATTTGGTAGAATCACTATACTGGTGTGTTTTCGATATCCCAAAAACCAAAAGGTGTACAATAATGAGATTTTATATTTTGGTTACTGTTAACCCTTGAAGCGAAACAGAAAGGTCGACTCCATGTGATGCACTTTTTATTTTGATGTGAAAAATTCAATTTAGTGGCAACATATGAATACAATTTTAATTAAAATTGCTTTTCAATCATGTCAAGTAAATATATAACAGAACACAATTAGAAGTTTTTTTTATTTATTAAAACTTATACAAATTCCGAATTATTAAGACTTAAAATCTGAAACAACAGGTATATAATGGAAATATACATTAAATATTGACAGTACCATGGGGAAATGGATGTTCTGTTCATTCAGTGTTAATCCCCCCGTGGCTATGGTTGATGAAAATCCCAGGTTTGTTTGTTTTTCAATACCTACAAGTATAGGATTTAACCTTTTACTACTTTTCAGCGGATGCAAAGTGTGGCTCATTTATTCATTGGCACCTATCATGAAGAGTTACATTACCGGGTCGATTTTACAGAGGCAGTTATGAATTTTGATAAATTCAAGTGTAACAAGTACTTGACATAGTATAGGCTCAGCACCGATGGTTTAACGTCATCACCGAAGAATATTCGTACTTAAATTTGTTGACCTTCCACGTGTATATATCGAGGGTCACAGTGTGAATTGAACCGAGAATCTACCAGTCGAAAAATTTGAGAAGGCAAGCTATTGCATATATAGCTCTGTCATCCTGATAGGTTACATATGTGACAATCAGTTACTTTCTTGTTACGAAAGGCGGGCACGCAAGCCATTGGGCTACCCTGGTCTCAAGTCAAACATAGATCTGTCAACCTGATAGGTTACATACATGAGAATCAGTTATCTTCTTGTTACGAAAGGCGGGCACGCAAGCCATTGGGCTACCCTGGTCTCAAGTCAAACATAGATCTGTCAAGCTGATAGGTTACATACATGAGAATCAGTTATCTTCTTGTTACGAAAGGCGGGTACGCAAGCCATTGGGCTACCCTGGTCTCAAGTCAAACATAGATCTGTCAACCTGATAGGTTACATACATGAGAATCAGTTATCTTCTTGTTACGAAAGGCGGGCACGCAAGCCATTGGGCTACCCTGGTCTCAAGTCAAACATAGATCTGTCAACCTGATAGGTTACATACATGAGAATCAGTTATCTTCTTGTTACGAAAGGCGGGCACGCAAGCCATTGGGCTACCCTGGTCTCAAGTCAAACATAGATCTGTCAACCTGATAGGTTACTACATGAGAATCAGTTATCTTCTTCTTTGGAAAGGCGAAACAAGAAGATAACCAATAATAATAATTAAAAGGACTAATTATTTATAATAATAATAATAATATAATTTATAATTTATAATATAATAATTATAATATAATTATATATAATATATAATTATATAATTATATAATTATATATATATATAATTATATATAATTATAATATAATTATAATATAATAATTATAATATAATTTATAATTTATAATAATAATTATTATTTATAATAATAATTTTTACGTAATTGATTAAAGATAAATTGTAAAAGAATCAAATTAGTAAAATTATAAATAAAAATATAAAATTATTTAGTACCAGTTAATAAAAGGTTATACGAATCGAAATTTTGAAGATTTTATATCAGTTCTTCTTGAAGATGAAGAATATTGAACTACATTGGTATACGAGGTAAGACAGTTAATTCATCTCATGATGTACAAGTATCTCATGATGACGAAATGTGTCTACAACGCTTTACAGGACAGACATAACAATCTGCGGGGAAACAGGAAGCTAATACAGAATTTATTTTAAAGAGCAAAGCATTCACGTGTTGTAGTTTTAATGGTATATTAAAACCATTGTTACATACATTGAGGACAGGGCCGTTGATGTTGTTGTTGTAAGAATACCAGCTGAGTAAACAGACTGCAGATATCGCTGGACCATCTGGAGCCACAAACAGACAACCATCACTTAAGAAGACATCAACCAAATCCCAATGACTAGCATTTATTTCCAAATAAAAAACTAATGTATATCATTTTTGCATCCAAATATTGAAAGTGGGAAACGAATACAAAAATAACTCAAAACTAAGAACAATAATTAATAAATATATATATAAAACAATAATATTACTTAATAAATAGATATAAGTATAATAAAAACTAAAAAAAAAATCCTATTAGTAAAGATAGGTCGGTCTTTTCTATGAGTTACTTCTGTGTATGACGTGTTCTTCTCATGGTCCGTTTCGTTTTTGTTAATATTTAAGGCTATGTATTAGTATAATACTAGGAACAGACCTTTCAAACAGATTTCATTACATGACTTGTTACTAGAGAACCTCAAGCTAGTTTAAAACAATTAGAGGAGGTATGTAGGAAACATACATATGTAGGCAAACAGAGTTTGATTTTTGAACCTAGAAAATTAACCGAATCCCCGATTAAATAATGGTAACAAGCGGTCCTCGTCAGATCAAAAACCCAACTGTTGGGTTTTTGACTCTGACGAGGACCGCTTTTTACCGTTGAAAGATCTTAGTCTTTTTCCCATTTAATATTGTGGTTTGATCATTGATTGTTATTACATTAATATGAAATATTGTATATATATATATATATATATATATAAAATAAATTCAAAACGAAGGAAACACACAGAAAGACACAGACATAACTCACATCGATATTTCGACCATAGTCGTCATCAGGAGGTGTGAAGGTGAGTCCATTCCACCATGAGCGAACACGCGTACCGTATAAGTCGGAAAAGGGTAGAAAGGAGGACAGAAGTGGCGAAGAAGAAGAGGAAAAAGAGAGTGAGGGAAAAAAATAAAATAAAAAATATTGGAAAAAAGGAAAAAGAAAAAAAAATTTAAATAAAAAAAAAAATCTTTAACGTTTAATTAAAGCGATTTGGGATTGACCTGAACTTTAGATAGGCTCAATAACAATAGATAGATTAATAACAGTAATTAGATCAATAACAATAAAATAGATTTAACAATAGAGGAATATCAAAACTGGTCGGAAGTAAGGGCATGTGGGATGTCTTGCCATTGCCAATGCGGGCAGTGAAGCTCCCTGTCGCCTTCCCTGTCTGCTTCCCTAATAGTATGATATGTATTCTGTCTAAAGTATTCACTATACAAGGTACACACAACGCCGCGAAGATTATATTAAAAGTTATGTTTTTAAATTCATACTATAACCGTAAATTCATATATAATCAGTAAGGAGGTTACCTTATATATTCCTACTATGCTACTCCTGCATACATTTTACTTATATATATATATATATATATATATATATTATATTATTATTATTATTATATTATATTATTTACTTATATATATATATATATAACAATTAAAATAAGCAGTGACACATAAACAGGAACACAACAAAGACTCACTTTTCAATATTTCGACCGTAATGGCGGTCGAAATATTGAAAAGAGAGTCTTTGTTGTATTTCTGTTTATATGTCACTGCTTATTTTAATTGTTATTTGTCCTGCCGGACCGTTTTTCGTTTATCATGGTATATATATATATATATATATATATATATATATATATATGTATATTATTGTTTAAACTGATCACCTAACGGTGATAACGTCAGCCATTTACCAGCTTTTTGTTTGATTTGAATTAGGCAAAATTGGGAGTCCTAAATTTTGCCTAACTCGAGAGCATTTCGAGTAGGGATCTTTAACGAGTACATGACATCGTACAGGCTCGGAACCGACGGCTTAACGTCCTCTCCGAGGGACGACGTACTCAGAGTTATTCACCTTCCAAGTAAATAAACCAAGGGACAGGTGGGGATCGAATCCTGGACTACCAGCTCAGAGGCGAGTACGTTAACCACTGAGCTAACCTGGCCCCTTATTTTACTATAAGTAAAGTATCGTGATCGTGAAAAAAAATCAATCACGAGATTTTGAAGGAATTACAAGTTTTTGATGTCCCAATACGAAATTTTTGCCAAAAATTGATCAGAACATTAAGAATTTAAAAAAAAATTCATGAAATTTCAATTACGGCAAAGAGCAATAAAACTGTAAAAACTGAATGTTGAACCTGGATTAATGATTTACTTGCTATGCTTGTATTTGTCTACATTTATTTACATTGTTTAGATTGACTTGGTAATTTTTTGAGTGAATCAATCCACAGAAATAAAATTGATGTTTAGATGTAAAATGCAAAAAGTTGAAATGACTTAATGACGTATGATTTATAAGAAGATGAATATTCTTACATGTCAAATCCAGCGCCAATGGCCATACAATTCTGATGCTTCCATTGTATGATGGCACTGTCGAGCAAAAGGCTCTAATCAATCTATATTTTTTCACAATTCAGCAAAATTTAATTTCAGATTTCAGATTGGTTATTAAATTGTGGAATATGAATATGGTAAATTTGGTATAAGTTCTGGTGTTGTGGTATAGATGAGATCAGTATGTGTTCTCAGAAGCGGAGAATTTGCTATCTGATACAACTATGCATGATACTTGATTTTTTTTTAAATAAGATAACTTGGTTTTATGAATATAAAATCTAATGAAATAATTGCATTCATCAGTAAATAAATGACGTTTGGTGTCTCGTGGGTGGCCTGTTTTTGACTTCCAGTAAGGAACTTTAAAAAAAAAATTAAAAGTTTATAATATTATACTTTAGTAATAATATCTCTTTTTTCGGCTCTCTGCCGTCTTCAGGAAAGGAGAAGTAGAAATGTTTTAAATGTACTGAGCATATCAAAAGTATTGAAACTTATTCTTTTTTTAAGATATCATAATCAATATAGTTTAAAGATGAATGATTGAAATGACAAGAAATTTTACTAATTAATTTTTTAGTAGTTGGTAACACTGAATGGTAGTTGGTAAAACAGATTGGTAGTTGGCAACATTGACTAGTATTTGGTAACAATGATTTGTAATTTGTTACTACTAATTAGTAGTTGGTAACACTGAATAGTAGTTGGTAACAATGATTGGTAATATGTAACTACTGATTAGTAGTTGGTAACAATGAATAGTAGTTGGTGACAATTATTGGTAATTTGTAACTACTGATTAGTAGTTGGTATCACTGAATAGTCGTTGGTAACAATGATTGGTAATATGTAACTACTGATTAGTAGTTGGTAACACTGAATATTAGTTGGTAACTACTGATTGGTAGTTGTGATTTCAAGACCTGGTCAGAGATGACGTGTGAGGCGCAGTGTTTTGTTTTTTATGATTTAATGTATTACATTATTTACAAGAAGATTAATTATCTTACATATAAAAAATCAGCGTCAATGATCATATATTTCTGATGCTTTCTATAGTGATGGGTTGATCTAACAAAAAGTTCTAATCTATCTATATGTTATACCCTTAAAGAAAACTTAATATCAGATGTACATATCTTTGTGTTTATGAAAAATATTAACTCTGGGTAATATTGATGTATGAGGAATGGACTCTTTCCATTCCTCAAGTTATAATGATGTTGACAAATAACGGTTTTTTCACTATTCTAGTCTAATAGTTCATATCTTTTATTTTAAAGAATTGAAGCTCCCAGCTATAAAAGTTTTAAATAATACTTGGAAGACGGCTTTGAATTTGATTTGAGTATGCAAAATTGGCTAATTACTAATATATTTTTTCTCAGTATACATTTACAGTAACCTTATAACAGAGTACAACAGACATGATAAAGACAACACCCGCTCAAAGTAAACTAGATTTTTATGATTATTGACAAAAGTAAAGAAAACTAATTTTTTTAAAAAACACTAGTATGCCATAAAATTCCCAGTACAATAATTTTATAAAAGAAGAAAAATGTGAAACATAATTCAAAATTCAAAACAATCTTTGAAAAATAATAAATGATACTGTCCTACATGTTAAATTAAAAATTATGTTCAAACGACATTTTTATTACACGTTTCTGACATTTTTTAGACAAAATAGGAATAATTTCAAGTTTTAAATGGTAAACTTTGTCCTAAATGTTTAAAACATGTAAGAGGTCCGCTGGTTATTGGAACAAAAGTCCTGTTCTCCTGTAAGAGATTATTTCGTAACACGAAATGTACACTTTCGCTTTTCAGAAATGTTATAACTGCTGTAGTTATTCTAATGATATTATATACATCAGAAGTTTGATATTATGTCTACTTATAGTAAAGTTAGGGGGCCAGGATAGCTCAGTGGTTAACGTACTCGCCTCTGGGCTGGTAGTCCGTGGTTCGATCCCCATCTGGCCTTCGATTTATTCACGCGTGAGGTGAATAAATCTGAGCACGTCGTACCTCGGAGAGGACGTTAAGCCGCCAGTCCCTACTCGAAATGCACTTGAGCTAGGCAAAATTTAATAATCCCAATTTAGAATCTGTAGAATCACCGACGAAATAAAAAGCCGGTAAACGGCTGACGTTATCACCTGCTATGGCGATCGGTTTAAACAATAAAACAAAATATAGTAAAATTAAGTGTAGGCCACTCCGGATTTTTTAGTTGGTGTTTATATTTCTTTTGTATAGTGAAAATTGTTTCTTTCTCTCTTATTTCTCTCTCTTTCTAACTCTCTTACTGTGACTCCCTCTCTCTTCCCCCCTCCTCTCACTCTTTCCGTCAGTTTTCTTGCTCTAACTCTCTTCTGTCTCTTTCACTCTTTCTTTTCTTTCTCTCCCTCTCTCTCTCCCTCTACTCTAATACAATTTAATCAATCTGGATCTAACTTTGGGTCCAAATGGGACCAAAAGTTTACAAGTTAATCTGTAGAGAACCTCCCTAGAAGAAAATTTAGGGACACAAGAAAAGTTCTTTGGCACTTTTCGAGGACTTGTGAGGATGCGGTTAGTCCCTCATGACGCGGTAAAAATGTCCTACATACTTTAAAAACCACCAGTCTATTCCGCTCTATTATGATATTATCGAAAGGCTGATAGATCTATAAATCAACACAGTATATAAGAAGGGTGAGAGGAGATAAAGTTGGGGGGGGGGGGGGGTTTAAGACAGAGAGAGAAGTATTTCATTCTGAAAACAAAAACCAAAAATAAAAAATCAGTAATTTTTACCATTATTATTACTTTACAACCTTGGGAGATTTTATTAACAAAGATGCGAAAAACTATTTGTGACGCAGTATTCTCCTTACAACAAAATAAATAAGCCATTAATTTCATTTTAATAGACAATTGAAAACATTGATTATAAATTGCGACCGTTGTCACACCAGATATGACATTACAGGTAATGTTAATATTCATTTGACAAACTTGCTAGTCTAATCTCTATCAATCAATGCCACTAACTTGACATACAATGAATTCCAAGCGGTTTGTCATATTTGTATATTCATAGGCCTAATTCACAGAAGTGATCAGTCAGAGAGTTTTAACATTGTTGAAGGAAGTATGCAAATATATTGAAATTGCTATCAGTGTGCTCCTTCTTCCAGATAATAATATGACCGTTTTCGTAGAAACAGGTGACTGACTACTACCAAGTCGTCAATCAACGACCAACAAGTATATCCGCGCACTATAGTGCACGTCATAACTACTGTCTTTTTCCGAAAATAAGACACTGTCTTACTTTATTTTTAGGTTCAAATCCATGCTAGGGTATATTCTCGGAGGAGGGCTTCAAGAACATTAAGTAGATTTACATATTTTTGTTTAATATTTATTTCTATACAGAAATTTAAATTTATTCGATTACAGTCTTGTCATCTTCTGGAACATCGTCATAAATTATCAAAATTTTAAATTCCGTTCTGATTTTCCTCCAAATCTATTTTCTGTAGAATCATTGGTGTAAATCTCTCAAGTCTTGCAATATAGCTGAGGTTAAATTAATACTTCTTGTCTAAGTAGCCTCCTTGAAACGAACTTTAGAGGTAAACAAGGAATTTCTTGGAATATTTTTTTCCAAAGAATTCTCTGAAATATTACAACAGCTGGACCTACTACTACATTCAACAGCAATTTTTAACGAATTATTTTTTTCACATTATATTTACTAGGGCCCATTTTCAGGGGAGGGCTTATAGTCCAAAACGTACCGAAAATCACGCTAGGACATATTTTCGGGGGATGTCTTATTTTCAGAAAAAGACGGTAGCTGTTCCATACCAGAGGCCTTCTACTGCTTGATTACTGTGCTACTATAAATTAGACTGTCACTAATTCATGTTAGACATTAAGTTTGTCTGTACAGTAATGACGTCGTTTTCGCGGAATGCGGTCTTGTTAGTCATAGTTTTCAATTTTTTTATTAATGCGTTGGAAAAATAGTCAGTGGATGAAGTAATTGTTCAGTGAGGTTGAGGAAGGTTGGTGGAAGGACTGAGAGCCAATAGTAGGTAGTTTGTTGTCCTCATTGGTAGTAAGTCAGGTGATGTAAGTCTAAGTGAGTACCTGCTGTCAGGGTACCTGCCAACTGATGGACCTTACTCAATGGTAAGTGTTGAGGGTAACTGGGTCCCTCCTGCTACTCTACAGGCGACATTCTGAGAAGATGTTATTGCTTCTCACACAGCGACTCCGTAGAGTCTACTCTTCCTGGCTGAGGAGCCACAGCCACCACGAGTCCAACACTAACGGCGGATATACAGAAATCCGAAGGAATCCCGCATGGTCTTCCCCGCTGCAGTGCTACCGACTATATTTCAAGAGCTCCGGATATCGGTTCTACTGAGCTTTCTTTGGCTGCAGTTGATGGGGTCTGCCACCCCACAGAAGAAGAACCCTTCTAGGGGAGAAGCCCCCCTGAGCCCTCGAGAGAGCCTTTTCCCTACAAATACAATAAAAGTTTCCCTCTCTCAACCACATATGTTCTTCAATAGTGCTTTCTTTTATCAACATTTCGAGATGCAGGGACACTGACATTTCGACATGCACAATTTCTCAGCATGAATAACAATTCTAAAAAAAATCAATGTTTCTTTTAGATTTCTAAGATTTCTATAGAATTAATTATCACAACTTGAAAATAAACATGGCATACATTATTTATATTAGGTAACAATATATATTGTTATAAAACATTATTTTTTTCATGTCATGGTTATGAATATTGTATTGATGTAGCCCTGAAGATGCATAGAAATGTAGACGGAAGAAACGTTTGTTAGGGCTTTTATTATTCTTTTTCAGAATTAGTTCTAACTGCACCAAACCTCGATAAGGAAAAATAGAGTGAAACATGACATGAAAGGTTAAGCCTAATTTAATATATCCCTTAGAACACAATGTAACTATAATAACTACGAACATGAACGTGTCAACAAAAATAAAACTACCTAAATTGACAAGTAATGGGAGGGAAATTATCTCTGAGTGTAATTTGATTTGATATCAAGAGGCTGATATCAATCCGCTTGGGTTATCATATTACTGTAAACTGATTTGAAGGATTTGTTATTTGTTATGGTTTGATTTATTTATCTTTGCGTCTTAAATATACTGCAGCATCTTTTCCGCATTAATGAACTCACATATAACATTATAACTTATTTCTTTTATAGTAAGAATATCATTAATAAACCCACTTTTTATAATTAGAATTATAGATTTTTAGTGATATAGTACTAATTTTATGGTAGTAGAACTTTGAATGTGACCTGGGGACTGGAGTACTTAAAAATAAAAAAAAACAATTGTCTATATGCATTCTTCTGGTTTTCTTGTAAACTAGATATAAATAGAATATTTACGTTTTATGAAATAATATGGTATATATATATATATATATATATATATATATATATATAACTTAAAATTCGAAAAAACGATCCAAATTGGACGCAAACCAGTTCAAAAGCGAAGGAAAGCAACACACAGAAAAAGACACACTTACAAACTCAAATTTCAAATACCTTAGAACATTTGTATTTTATCTAACAGTTTTGGTCATGTTTGTTTCTAAAATTATTCATTTTTAACCTCTAATGCAGGAGTTTATTATATATTTGTTACATTTATTTATAATATATTTGCACTACTGTCATCAGCGATTACGCAGGCCTCTGGGCTACTCTCGCTCCATGCCTTTATTTTATTACCAGTGTTTATATTTCGCAAATTTTAAATTAATTTTTTACTTGTTACATTTATATGTAATACATTTTCACTATTGTCATCGGCGAGCATGCAAGCGACTAGCTACCCTGGATCCATGCCTTTACTTCATTACCATTGTTTATATTATTGAAATTTTAAATTCAAAAATACTTTTGTTACTTTTATTTTTAATACATTTGCCCTACTGTCATCGGCGAGCACGCAAGACACTTGCTACCCTGGCTCCAATTTTGGGAAAATAGTGATAATTTTCTTTCATTTAACATTATTCAGGTAATAAATAAAATATATTTCATTTTAGGGGTCTATCTCCATGGGAAATGGGTGAACAAACAAACGAATAAACTCACGAACTTTGTATATAGAGATATATACATAAAAAGATTTCACATAAACACGTGAAATGACAATCAATGATCAAACCATAATATGAAATGGGAAAACAAGACTAAGATCTTTCAACCATAACAAGCGGTCTTCGTCAGAGTTAAAAACCCAACTGACTGTTCGTGTGCGTGTGTGTCAGTCTGAATTCCTAGGGATAATCGAACGTTTTCACTTGGTACGTTGGTCAGAAACTTTCCAGATGCACACACACCCATCTCAATGAACAAAGTATGAGGAAAAACATATAAAAATTGATTGAGTGAACTTGAAAAACATTTATGTGTCAAAATATTGAAATAGATTTTTTTTCCAAGGTAGATGATAATGCAGAAGTAACGACTGGACTGGAAGTAAAATGTGTGGCGAGAGAATGATATTCCAGGGTGGCAGCCGAAAACCCTAAAGTCAGCCCTTTTTATTTTTTTAATAAAACCCTTTTTATTTCCCCTCTGCTTTTTATTTTCCCCTTTTTATAAAACCCTTCAATTTCCTTTTTACTAATTGAAGTGGAATCAATTTTTTTTTATAATTTCTGTAATGTCTTTTTATTTTTTTTATTAATTTAAAAAGTACTTAAAGATTATTTTTTACACAATTCTCGTTATTTAAATTGAATTAAATTTTGAGATTTTTTTCCTTTTTATAATTTGATAAATAAGAAGAAAATAAAAAAGCAACTGTGTTTACAAAGTTCCTACAAATATTTAAAAAAACGTAGTGTGGTAACAAGCAATGCTAACACATTCACCCACTCACGCACCCACCCACCCACACACACACAGGTATCATCGAGAAAACATCATAAAACGACTTCTGGGACCTCAAAACATATAATTCCGTCAAAACCTCCAGATCGAATTTTTTCACGATCAATATACTTTACTTATAGTAAAGTAAAAATGTAATGGATTGTACTACATTAGTTCCATTCTAAAAAAAAATTAAATACATTTAAAATCATATAAATGATTAAAATAATTTCATTGACTTCTACTACAAAAACAAATAGATTTTAGATATCCAAGTGAAATCTAGTTTCACTCTTGAAAGTGTTTCACATGGATTATAAATAAATACGTATTATGAAACATGTATTATAAATAAGTACATCTTGTGAAACATATATTATAAGGACATACGTCTTGTAAAACATGTTTTATAAGGAAATAAGTCTTGTGAAACATATATTATAAGGAAATATATGTTGGGAAATACACATTATACGGAGATATAACTTGTGAGACAAATATAAAAATCATTAGAGTCAACATTTTTACATTTGATGTTGTTTTAAAAATCTGGAGATTTTTTCATTTATTACTGCTTTCATGATAATGCCGAAATTTCAAGATTTTTGAGTTAGTAGTTTAGAAAAAAAATAATAAAGTTCTCTAACAATACATTTTGGCAAAATAATTTACTTTTCTATCATAAGTCTCCCAAGTGCTCCGAAAAAAATAGGGTTATTCAAGACTATGAGGCCCATTTTTGTGTGAAATATGAATTTGATCCATCAAAGATTGTGGAGAGTAGCGTATACACAAGCTTTTGGAAATACGTTTGCCCACATATAAACACCGATATCATCGAAAAAACATCATAGAAAGACTCTGGGGACCTCAAAACATGTAATTCCATCAAAATATCGAGATTGAATTTTTTGACGATTGCTATATGGTACTTTACTTATAGTAAAAGTATGCCTTGTAAGGCATGAAATCATATTTTTTTTAAAACTACTTAAGTACGCTTTTTGTACTTTAAGTACATTTTAAGTTGCCTTATTGTACTTTGCATATTAAAATGAAGTCAATCGTTACTTCATGCTGCACTAGTTATATGATTATAGTATTAAAAACTAATTAACACTAATTAAAAACTAATAATTGAGAGGTCTTATTTTACAAATGATATCCTCACTATAATGACCTAATATTATGCATTAAAATATATTCTGGCGGTAGACACTGTGTAGAAGTACCAGTAAGAAGTATCGGAACAATATGCAATACATTCCCTCAGAGGGGAGGTGCAACTTGTTGGCAAGTTGTTTCTCTTAAATTGGTCTGTTTATTATATAGGTATGACAGGTCATTTAAGAAAAGTATTACAGAGCATATGAAGGAGTTTATTCAAAGAAGTGAACCCATTCAAAGAAACTATTTCTCATCAGTTAAATATTTATTCCTTAATAGTCAACATTTCAATCCAAATGTAAAGATATTAATCTGGCATCAGACAACAAAGAGCAATGAATCATCTAATTGCGAATGGTAGCGGATTTGTCAGGGTCGTGCTAGTTACCTATATCACTGTAGTCCAGTTTTTTGCTGCTATATATTATTTATCAAATAAAAGATCTCTCTCACTGCCTCTCATTCTCTCTCACTATGTCTCTCTCTCTCTCAGTTTAATCAGTATCAGTCTAATTTAAATCAGTATGTATATGTTCATACTGATATTAAATCATATACATATATACATAGTTTGCTTAGTACTCAATCAACTGAAATTGAAAGTTCCTTTAAAACTTTATATTATTAATATGGGAAACAGTCATACCTCGTACGATCATGTTGGAGTCGTTGGAGCGCTTCCGGACCTTGTCTATCTTCAATCGCAACTAACTAAGTTGCGATTTGAAGATGGACAACGTACGAAAGCGCTCCAACGACTCCAACATCATCGTACGAGGTATGACGGTTTCCCATATAAACAATATAAATCATACTAACCTCAGTGGTAATAATAATAATAATATGCATATATCCATTAAAACTACTAGAGAACAGTTATTTTTCGCCCTCAAAAGATAATTTCTGTGCACATCGCATCCTATATATAATAAATAACAGAATGACAGAACTTTTACACAAAGTGGTGTGGATAATTTTTCGGCTAAATCACACGAGTAAACACGAGTAAACCATCGTAGGCCATAAATATGTTTTGAATGAAATTTAACGGCTAGGAGTTGTCAAAAGTTACGAAATATGTTGCCTAGTGAATTTGTTTAGGAATGAAATGGCAAGTTGGAATACGTACTGATGCGAAGTATCATAAGCATTTTGGGGGTTGTGCTGTGGAGGAAGGTGTTGATAGGCGAGAGAGGTGATCACTGACCGCGCCCACACATCAGGCCTTATCACGCTGACTGATAACATTCTAATGAAGGGCTGGGGCAAGCATTGGCCAGTCACGATCTGATAACAAGCATGACGCATGCTAATCACAACCAGACAGTCAACGAAACCTCTCAACAAGCCTACTCCTGGAGTGGGCTGCACTCAACTTTATTATAAGTAGCCTATTATCAAGGCTTCTGGCAGTGGGTTTACCCCCAGACATGATGTCCGCCTCAATGGAGTATCTGTGCAGAGCACAAACTCAAAGTCATGTCCCGTTGCAATTTTTGAGGCAATCAAGTTTCCTAACATGAAATTTGTTACTGCTACTAAATCGTAGCACGAAAAGGTGCCCCTGCTTTGAGTTATACTCATGAGCAGGCAGTCTAGGAGCAGTAGCGGAGTCTCATGTTTACTGACTTAAAAGTATGCCTTGTGAGGCATAAAAATATTTTTTTAAAACTACTTAAGTACGCTTTTTGTAAGGGCCTTATTGTACTTTGCATATTAAAATGAAGTCACATCATTACTTCACGCTATTGCAGTTTTAGTATTACTTATCTTATTTTGCAAATGATATCTTCACTACAACGATCTAATCTTATACATTAAAAAATATTCTGGTGATAGACACTGTATTGAATCATCAGTAATAAGTATCGGAACAATATTCAATACTTTTTTAAATCATTAGTTGTGCAATCCGTAAATGTGTAGTATTTACTCATTCTGAGGTAAAATGGATAAACAAACAAAAGTCTCCACACAAATGAAGTTTTATTCAACAAGGACAACGCATTTCGAACACTTTGTGTTCATCATCAGGAAGACACCAAGGATGTGGTGCAGAAGGGTTGGCAGTGAAAACAAAGCTGTTCTGATGATGAAAACAAAGTGTTCGAAATGAGTTGTTGTTGTTGAATAAAACTTCATTTGTGTGGAGACTTTGTTTGTTTATCCATTTTACCTCAGAATATTCAATACTTTCCCTCAGAGGGGAGTATAAATTTAACTATAAATATTTAACTTAACTAAATGTTAAGTTCTTTCTTCTGCTTGATATAGCATAAGAACTTGTTTGTTGACTTTCCCTCTCTGTTCATTAGTAGGGGTTGAGAACTGCTCGTTCACAAAGCCATTTATTCTGAATAGATAGTAGATCTTGAACTACGGATAACACCTTGTGCTGGGAGCTTAAACGCAAATGAAATTGAAATCAAATAACAATACCTACTTGCTATACTTGTATATTTTGAAAATATATATGAGGTTAGACAAAGACAGCTTAAAAGTTTGTAATTTTGTTTTTACTTTGAATTTCCAATCCATTCAAAGCTTAGATTTTAAGTTGGACATACTCAAAAATACTATCAAAGTTTCACCTCGCTATATCTTATGGTGGCTAAGTTTACTTCTGACAAAGGTTTGCGGACAAACCCACAGACAGAAATTTTTCTAAGGGTGGATTGGGTTTCTCTACTGCATGAAACGTAAAGATTACTTCAAATGAATCAGTTCTAATCAAAGTACAGACAAAACCTTTCTTTTATTTATATAGTGGCTATAGTGGAAAACATATTTACCGCCTAGGTTGGTCGTATGATTTAGCCAATAAGGTATTCACACAATTTTGTTTAAAACTTGTGTTATATATAGGATGCGAAATGCACAGAAAGTATTTTTGAGGGTCAAAAAGAAGTATTATGACTATACTGTCGAGACCAGGTCAGCCCTTCTTGCAAGGAAACGTCAAGACAGTGGCCATCATTCTAAATTACACTTGGACTCCAATACCTTCAAGTAATGTTTGTTTAATCAGCGCAAGATGTTTTTTTTTATAGCATGCTCCATACAGTATATTACATGCTGTATCAAATCTATTTAACCTTAAAATACACATTATAAAAGTTGTTTTAAAGTCTATGAGGTCTACGAGTTTTTTAAATTTTTGAAAGAGTTCACTGTTTTGCACTGTGGTGCTATTAGCTGGAGGCCAGTCAATTCCAGTTGTTATTGTCAATGCCTTAAAACTTTGTCGCTCTTCGTCTAGAATTGGGCAGCTGAACAGTATACAATCCAAAGTCTGTGGTGATGCACCATCACAAGAACACCTATTATTGTCAATGATATTGAACCTATTGAGGTAGCATTTAGCTTCACCATAGCCTGAAAGAGCTTCTGTTCTCTTGTTTGAAAGATCTATGTTGCACTTTTTCCTTTCTTTAACTGAGAGAAAGATCAACAATCAGCATAAATATTCACTATGAAATGCAGTTTTAAAATATATCTAGTTTGTGACATTAGATTAGGTTACATTAATTGACAAGGACTTATAGCTTACACTGTGGGCTTATTACATAACATTGTGGGACTTATAGCCCCACAATATTATGTAATAAGCCATAACATTGGCCCTTTGTAATTCCACACAATGAAGATTGATTTTACATGAGAGTGCTAAATTTTGCCTAACTCAACTGAATTTATAGCTGGGATCTTTAACGAGTACCTGACATCGTATTCAAAAATCCTGTATTGTCAATTTGTAGTATGAAATATATATACAACATGGAAAAGAATAAAAAAAATATTTATTATGAATCAGTTTTTACAGATTCATACGAAACTCTTAAAGCTGACGTTTCAGTTTTATTTTACCTTCTTCATAGGCCAACAACATGAAAGGCATTATAAGGACTATAATGAACAGTATAAGGAATGAGAAATTAAACAGATATCAAAAGATGTTAACTTATAACGTTTCTAATGTTACAAAATTTAAGAAATTTAGAGTAGAAAGTCAGATAAGCAACTTATATGGATTTCTTGGATTAGAAAGCTAGAAAACAGACAGAATCATGAAACTGAAAAAAACTAGCTACCACATTAGAGATTTTCAATGGAAAAAATTCAAAAATAGAGGTTTTTAACACTTCATGGATTACTTGGATTAGAAAGCCAGAAAACTGAGAGAATCATGAAACTGAAAAAAAAATAGCTACCACATTAGAGATTCTCAAGACAAGTGTCCAGTATTAGCAAGAGCGACGCACTGGAGAATCATGCCAGCCAAGAAACAAATATCTACTAAACAATATAGAAGCACACCAACAGTTACAGACAACCAACGCGTCATTAACTTAAAGCACCTGAACAAACACTCTTTGAATTAGCAATGTCACTTTTAATTTCAAGGATGACTTCTAATTATGAATAGACTTTAAAATTGCTTAAACAAACCTTAATCAAAATGGAAATTTAAAAAACATCTTATTTTGCACTTATAAATTTTTACTTATTCTACTGAAGGACTGAGAATTCTTCTTAGTACTGATGGACTGAATATACTTACTTAATATACTTAATAAGTCTTCACGAGTGAATTTTATATATATATATATATAATAAAGTATGACACATAGAAAGAAACATAAAAAAACTCACTTTTCATTATTTCGACCGTTATGGTCCCCCGAAGAAGAAGTGAATTGACGGAGGGACAACAGGTAACTCATATATATATATATATATATATATATTTATATTGCACTTTTTCTTCTTGTCGGAATTTGGTCAGGGTTAATATTTGGAATCACCTTTTCGCCAACGTTACGTCTTTATTTTAAGACATCCTCAGGGCTATAAACTAACAAAAACAATGGACATTTGGCATATCTACTTTACATATAGCCTCACATAGGCCTGAGGATGTCTTAAAATGAAGACAAAACGTTGGCGAAAAGGTGATTCCAAATATTAAACCTGACCAAATTCTGAGAAGAAGAAAAAAGTGTTTATTAGTAATTGTGGTCAAGAAAACAATACCTTATTATATATATTACATATAATATATATATATATATATATATATATATATATATATATATATATTGTACTTTTTCTTCTTCTCAGAATTTGGTCAGGGTTAATATTTGGAATCACCTTTTCGCCAACGTTTTGTCTTTATTTTAAGACATCCTCAGGGCTATAAACTAACAAAAACAATGGACATTTGGCATATCTACTTTATATATAGCCTCACATAGGCCTGAGGATGTCTTAAAATGAAGACAAAACGTTGGCGAAAAGGTGATTCCGTATATTAACCCTGACCAAATTCTGAGAAGAAGAAAAAAGTGTTTATTAGTAATTGTGGTCAAGAAAACAATACCTTATTATATATATTACATATATTATATATATATATTCGTGAATTTAGGGAACAGTTCATCTTTAATACATACTTTATTAACGCCATCTCTTTTTAGACATTTTTCGTAAACGTACCATTAATGAAAGACAGCCATTTTGAAATTATCAAAAGTACAAAAATAAAGAGGTCCTTAACTGTTTGAGACTTATTTGAAACTAATTCATTGAAATTATCTTTATATCACCAGACAGTTTTGTCTTTTCAAATTGTATTCTTTATTAAGCAAAATACACGACTTTCAATGATGATTCTGTAGAATCACCGATGAAACAAAAAGCCGGTAAACTACTGACGTTATCACCGGGTATGGCGATCAGTTTAAACAATAAAAAAAAAAAAAAAAAGGTTAGTTTACAATGCCAGTGCCACGAGACACATAGACGAAAGTCTGGCCCTTTGTGTCACCAAACAATGAGATTCCACACTCCAGGAGTCCTAAATAAGTCCTAACTCTTGTGTATTTAGAGTAGGGACCTTGCATGAGTACCTGACATTAGTGCAGACTCAATTGTTAGATAATATCTTCAGATTTGTTCATCTTCCTGCCATATAAATAAATGGACAAGCCCGTGAGTATCTTCCAGTTCACAAAACGAGCACGAAAGCCATTGAGCTTTACCCTACTCACCCCTCAGTCTATCATTACCAACCATGATAAATTCTGACAAGAAACACATAATTAATTAAGAAAAGTACACCAAGTAATTAGCATTTTTCGAGATATCTTTAAGAAACATAATCCTTTACATAATTATGTGGGGAACTAGTGGAAAATTCCTTTATCATATAGATGAATGGCGTGCATATTCAGACTTAATTCATTCCAATTGCATTCACCAAGCAGTTTGTCATCACGTTATCTATGTTGATTTATATCTATGGATCCTTGATTTATCCTAATATAATTGCATTAACATGATACTCGTGTTGAAGTGTATTTTTTTGTTTTAAATCACCTTTTATATATATGAATGAAAAATATATATAATATGTAAAACTATTTATATTTAAAAATATATTATACAAAATAATTATATATATAAAACACTTTTTCTTCTTCTTGGGATTTGGCCAGGGTTGATATATAACTCCAAGAAGAAGAAAAAGTGTTTATTAGTAAATTGCGGTCAAGAAAACAATAGCTTATTACATATACGAGGTGTGTAAATAAAGTAGTGAGACTGATTTTTTTTTAAATTTTCTATTCAAATATAATTACAATGTGATATTGTCACCTTCAAAATAGTTCCCTTCGGAAGCCACACAGCGCTGGAGACGGTCCTTCCAATCATTGTAGCATTGCTGGAACTCGGATTCTGGAATGGCCTTCAGCTGGTCGGTTACAGCAGTTTGTATGTTTTGTAGTGTCCCGAAATGAGTTCCCTTGAGGTGATTTTTCAATCTCGGGAAGAGGAAAAAGTCACAAGGACTCAAGTCTGGTGAATAAGGAGGCTGAGGAGCAACAGGAATGTTTTTACTGGCCAAAAACTCGTTTATTGAGATGGCAGTGTGACAGGGCGCGTTGTCGTGATGCAACACCCACTTGTCTTTGATGTTTGGCCGCACACGAAGGACTCTTTTTCGAAGTCTTTCAAGGACCTCACGGTAGAAGTGCTGATTAAGCGTCGATCTGAACGCACAAGGTTCCGTACGTTGACATTTTCATCGGTGTTTGCACTTGAAGGCCTTCCGCTTCGTGGTTCATCTTCAATCGACTCTCTTCCTTCTGAAAATTCCTTAAACCACCGAAAAACCTGTGCCCTTGATAAAACACGTTCTCCATAGGCCTCCTGAAGTTTTTCAAAAGTTTCGGTTGCATTATGTCCAAGTCTGAAGCAAAATTTGATTGCACACCGCTGCTCAACTTTGAGGTCACTCATTTTTAAAACGCTCAAGAAAAAACCATTTCACGAAAACCAACGCTACGGACAAACAAATGACTGTGGCGAGTTCAGATTCATACTGGAGGCGCATCACACGTGCACCTGACGCTACTCAAGGCCACGCGTCTCCAGCGTTGCCAGATCGAAAGCGACGTTTCCAGTCTCACTACTTTATTTATACACCTCGTATATATATATATATATATATATATATATAAATAATAAGCAGCCCAAACTGGACAGATAAATAACTGAAAAAAACAACACATAAAGAAGGTCGCCTTCCACTCGCTCTCCTGATCGCACGTACCCCTTCTTCCACCCTTCTGCTGTCCTCCTGATGATGAACTTCAGGTCGAAATATTGATCCAGTAAGTATTATCATTCTTTATGTGTTGTTTCTTTTCAGATATATATATATATATAGATATATGTATATATATTTATATATATATATATATAAATGAAACGGTCCAACGGACTTCTAAATAAAAAACAATTAAAAAATATAGACCACAGAAGGTCGACATATAGAAGTGAGTTATTCCTGTGTCTATCTGTGTGCTATCTTTTTTTAATTTTTATATATATATATATATATATATATATATATAATTTCCCTTAATAAAACGAAAGACCATCCGAACTGGACACAATACAGTTGCCGGGTTGGTTACTTGCCGTTGCGTCTAGAACGTGCTTGGTCTGAAGACAGATTTTCCGAAAATTTGAGTCTGTAAGTGTGTTTCCTTACTCTGTCTGTTACTCTTCTTGATTTTTTAACTCATATATATATCGAATAAAATTAAAGGACCGTGTGAACACAAAAACTTTAACAAATAGGAAAGAACAGAGAAAGTCACTAGAGAACTCACTTCGATATTTCGACATCCGTCGTCATCAGGAAGCAGTGCAAAGTACTCGCTTTAAGAAGCAAACTGCTGGTAAAAGAAGATAAGGTAACAAAACAGCTAGAAAACTCAAGTGACAATATAGGTTGAAAAGAAAACAATATCCAATAAAACTGAACAATGCAAAATGAACAGTAAGAAAATAAATAGATAATACAAAAGAATTAATAGAATATATATTATATATATATACATATAATTGATAAAAAT
This sequence comes from Hermatobates lingyangjiaoensis, assembly GCA_026182355.1. NCBI lineage: Eukaryota > Metazoa > Arthropoda > Insecta > Hemiptera > Hermatobatidae > Hermatobates > Hermatobates lingyangjiaoensis. The sequence continues at coordinate 32,466 of JAPFBL010000182.1, read as the reverse complement.
AACAATAAGACAGAAATGAAACAAAACCTTAAGCTATATGATTAGAATCAACATATTTGGTTGTTTCAGAGCTCCTGTCCAAAGACAAATATCGAAGATCCCTCAGAGGCCTAATATGCCCAACTATGCCTTGAATTAGAAATTCATCTAGCCTAAATAGTCCATGACTCTCATTGATGAGCCTTTCAAACTGATATTTAATTAGAGCACTTTCCACCAACTTTCTTGCAACAGCAGACAAGAGAAATATGAATTCCTTAGAATCTCCCCATTTTACGGAATGATTGTTTAAATTAAGATGTTGAAGGAAAGCATTTGACCCTTCTTGCCTCCTAATAGAATATTTATCTTGCTTCACTCTAGTAAGTAAACTTTTGCTCGTTTGTCCAACACATGAAGAATTACAAACTCCACAACGAATCCTATAAACACATCCTACGCTTTCTTTCCTCTCAGAATTATATACAAGTCTGTTTAATAATTTACCACCAATACTGAAAAGAATTGAAATAACCATTTTTTTTTTCAAAAATACTGCAATGTCTTTTAGAGGTTGACTAAAGGTACAATCAATACATTTCTATTCGCGAAGAGTTCCTTCTCAGTTACAGTTCTTTTCCATTATAAAATCCCGTGCACAAATTGCCATGAGATGTATATTGGTCAAACTGATAAATCTTTAAAGACACGTGTAAAACAACACCAATACAACGTATGTAGACACGAAAAAAATAGCGCCTTATTCTTGCATAAAAATAATGAAAATCATCATATGGTTTGGACCGGAGCTATGAAACATCAATGTTGTTCAGAATTATTATTGAATCGTCTCTAATTAAATTTAATAGATCAAATATTATAAACATTAGTAACGGTCTCTTGAAACTTGATACTTTCGTTACGAGGGCAATAGCCTCTTCTAAGAGGGTTGACAGCTAGCGGATAGTTTTTTACTCTTTCTTACTATACTCCTTTGTTTCCCCAAACATCCCTTTCTGGACATTAGTCCTTTCCTGCGCTTTCACCCTTTTAAAATACCACTCTTCCCTCCCACTATTCTCAACCCCTCACCAGATGTTTTCTGCTGGTATATATATATATATATATATATAATATATAATATATGATCAAACCACAATAAGAAAATGGGAAAACAATACTAAGATCTTTCAACTGTAACAAGCGGTCTTCGTCACAGTCAAAAACCAACTGAGTTGAGTTGGGTTTTTGACTCTGAAGAAGATCGCTTGTTACGGTTGAAAGATCTTAGCCTTGTTTTCCCATTTTCTTATTGTGGTTTGATCATTGATTGTTATGTCACGTGTTTATGTGAAATCTTTATATATATATATATATATATATATATATATATATATATATATACTTATTTTCTTTTTCTATCAACGTTTGGTCTAGCTTCAAACAATACAAGACCTTTAAGCCAACGTCCAACGTTGCGCCTACATTTGAAGATATATTCAGAGCTACATCAATACAGAAGTTAATTATATAGTAACACGAACAAATGTTTAAAGGTTACATTATTTAATGTTTATACATAATGCTCCAATTCTGATATCTATAAATCACAGTATTTTATATTGTAAATTTCATTTTTTTATATATTTTGTTATTGTAAAGTTTAATTTTCTATTTCAAATTAAAATTTACAGTAGAAATAGAAAAAGGTAATTGCTTACCATTTCTAGTTATTGTGATTTCTAGGAATCAGAATGGGAGGCTTTTAGTAGACTGGTGGAGGAAACCCCAGAAAATTAACCGTTATCTTAATTTTCAATCTCATCACCCATTGAAACATAAAATAAATACCACGTTAGCATTAAAACATGGAAAATCTAGTTTATGTGATACAAAGTTTGTTCGGAAGAATATAAATTTAGTAAAGCATATTTTGAGGGATAATAATTTTCCAGAAAGTTTAATTAAAAAAATTTTTTCATTCACATAATAAAGAAGGATATTAAAACAGACTAACAGCCCTGAACACAAACCTACCCCAGCTAACACTAATCAAACACAATATAGGTCACTAACTTACATAAAAGGGTTATCAGAGCAACTCAGTAAGGTATTCAAAGGTATCAACATAAAAATTGCTTACAAAGTTAAAACAAGTTTAAACTCAAGTGTTTTTTCGAAGACCAAATCAGTCATTAATAAATTCTTCTGTAGTAATATTATATATTCAACTCTATTTAAAATTGGGATGCTGTTTACATAGGTCAAACAAAACAGTATTTAAAAGATAGGTTAGCTCTACATAAATAAGATATTAAATCAGAAAAAAAAAAATATTTTGTGCTTTAGCCCATCGCTCAATATTAACAATAGGCATGACATTAATATAGACGACACGAAGATTATAGATTGCGAAAATAACAAAAATAAGAGGCTTATAAAAGAAACGATTCACATTGAGAAATCAAAACAATGCACGTAACAAAAAACGGATACTGATAACCTAAGTGAAATATATAGACTATTAATTAGTAATTAAAAAAAAGTTTTCAGTTCCTTTTTTAATCTAGATTTCATGGGTTTTTTTAAAACACTTTTTGACTTATCAAGTCTAATATAGAATGCTCGTAAAACTGTCGCTAGGAGCAGTACTATAGGCTGATTTGAATATAATGGTTAATGTAGTTATTTCACTGCAATAGCAAAATACCAAGGTAATTATGTATATTAATTAAAAACTTAACTCATAAACATTTTTTCATGTTATTGTAAATAAATTCTGTACCTAAAGATGTCTACAAATATAGACGAAATGTTGGCTTAAAGGTAATGTATTGTTTGAAGCTAGACCAACCCTCGATAAATGAAGAAAATAAGTATTCTACATAATATATATATATATATATATATACCAATTAAAATAAGCAGTGACACATAAACAGAAACACAACAAAGACTCACTTTTCAATATTTCTACCGTAATGACGGTCGTCCTCAGGACAAGAAGTGAATTGACGGAGGGACGACAGTCAACTAAAGAACTCACTGGGTGAGGGTGAGCAGTGCTGCCGCAAAGGAGACAAATAAAAAAGGAACTAGGAAGTCGAGAGCAAAAAGAAAAAAAAATGTTTTTGAAAGGTAGAAAAAGGTTAAGAAAAGAAAAAATAAAGAAACTATATAGAACAATTAAAAAAAACAAATAAATAAAAAAATATTTAAAAAATAAATAAATAAATAAAAAATAATTAAAAAAAAGAAAAAGATTTCGTTTATCATGGTATATATATATATATATATATATATCAAACAACCATATAAAAAGGGAAAAAAGCCTAAGATCTTTCAACCGTAACAAAACAGAGTCAAAAACCCTCACTCTGATGAAGACCGCTTGTTACGGTTCAAAGATCTTAGTCTCTTTTTTCCTCTTTTTAATATGGTTTGATCACGTGATCAGGGTTTTGATGTGATTTCATGAAATTAAATATATATTATTTATTACCTGAGTAATATTAAATAAAAGAAAATAATCACTATATTCCCAAAATTGGAGCCAGGGAAGCAAGAGTCTTGCGTACTCGTCAATGACAGTAGTAAAACTGTATTATACATAAATTCAACAAAAAATTTTTTTAATTGAATATTTGCTTAATATAAACACTGATAATAAACTAAAGGCAAGGAGCCAGGGTAGCCCACTGGCTTGCGTGCTTGCCGATGACAGTAGCAGAAATATATTAAAAAAAAAGTAACAAAACAATTTTTGAATTTAAAATTTGAATAATTTAAACAATGGTAATAAAGTAAATGGATGCATCCAGGGAAGCCAGTCACTTGCGTGCTCGCAGATGACAGTAGTGCAAATGTATTATATATAAATGTAACAAAAAAAGATTTTAATATCAATTTGGGAAATATAAACACTGGTCATAAAACAAAAGCATGGAGCCAGAGTAGCCCAAAGGCTTGAGTGCTAACTGATGACAGTAGTACAAATGTGTTATAAATAAATGTAACAAATATATAATAAACTACTACATTAGAGGTTAAAAATGAATAATTTTAGAAACAAACTTAAACACAACACAAAGGGTCACGTCTATATTCTATACATTATATATATCAAGACTCCTTCAATTTTAGGAACATTAAATTCAGACAGGGATGCCAGCAATCGTGAAAACTTCAATCATCCAGGTTAACTTGTTATTATATATTTTGTTTGGTGCATTTAGTTCTCTGATGATGTTGTAACGAAAGGTATTAGAGCGTTGTAATTAATTTATATTTGTATATTGTGGTGTTTAATATATATATATATTAGTATATTTTGGGAGCAGACCTTCATTTAGACAAGTTTTATTAAAGAGTATGCCAATCTTCATTTTCGTTCGTTTTTTATTTAATTTCTCCAGTTTTCTAAACTTGGTTTTTAACTCTTCGGGTAAACTAAACACTAACTCTCCGAAAGATTTATTCTTGAGTTCCATAGTAGTAATCGAATAATACACTCCAAACCTAACTAAAAACAAACAAACTATACATTAAATTATTCCAACGTTTCGGTCACTTTGACCATCTTCAGGGATTTACAATATGACGATTAAACAACTTAATTTAAGGAAAAACACTAACAATAATTATTACAAACAATCTAGTCGCGAATTATTACATAGCTAACATAATGAATAGAAAACATCAAGACAACAAGGAGGTTACAAATCTATGGAGGTGTCCACTAAGCTTTCAGGTTTATTCAGTTGCGATTCATCGGGTTAATAAAATCCACTACAACCCTATGTTAGGTTGTCACTAATCCAGGTTGCTAGAATTTGTAGTCTATTATGGTCTTGTCCTGGAGATTTCATAAATCCTCTGTCAAATGCTTGTCTAGGTTGTTTTGAGCGCAGCAGGTTATAATCTCCTAATACACAGAGCTTACTAGCCAATGTTGTATGTTTTAGGCTCGTTTCCTGGTATTAAATTATCTAAACTGCTTAGTTGGTTGGAGGATATGCTTCTCTGTACAATTTATGACATATGTATACTATATATGATCTTTTATAGGACCCAGCAGCACAGTCATAGTTAATCTCCGTATTGACAATGTAGTACTCAGTGGAGCAATGATCATGAGAAGGACTCACAGCGTTTCGCTGCTTTCCAATCTATAACGATAAATACGATTAGTTTGTTGAGTATGCTTGTGTTTCTGTACGTTATTTCATGTACAAGTCCTACTTTTAATTAGTATATATAATAATATATATATATATATATATATATATATATATATTATATTCTGCATGATTGGTCCGGATCTCGAATATGATTGGCTATTTTTGACCAAATAGGTTTTACTTTTCCTCTTAGGACTCTATTGTTTCCTCTAATTAACAAAAGCCATTACTCAGTGAAGCTCTTCCATGAAGTCACTCCCACCGGCATGACAGATATTAGTGGGCCCACAGTTCCTTGTAAAACCAAACTGTTTTTCCTGCGGTGTCAGCTTTCTCACTTGGAGGTCCCCCGGTGCGGCTCCAATTAGATCAGAACTTCTGTAGTTGTGGTCTCGTGGAGACTGGGAACCAGCCGTGGAACGGGTTACTAGCCGTTGCGTCTACAAGGTGTTTGGTCTCCCTTTCTCTTTTCTCCTGAAGACGAACTGCCCGAAAATTTGAGTTTGTAAGTGTGTTTCTTTACTTTGTGTGCTACCTGTCTTCAAGTTTGAACTGTTGTTGTGTCCGGTTTGGATCGTCTTTCCGTTTATCAAGTGAATATATATATATATATATATATAACCAATTGAAAAAAAGATAGCACACAAATAGACAAAGGAATAACTCTCTTCTATGTTTCGACCATCGTCGTCATCAGGAGGCGGAGAGTCCCGCAGGAAGGCAGAGGGGCGACTGCCGCTATGTGCTATATATTATATATTGCACAGGGGTTCCTTGAAATGTGTAATTTACTTGAAGGGTTACGCAAGAGTAACAAGGTTGAGGATGCTGATCTAAAATAAAAATTAGTTTTAATCTTATAGTGAGGACAGTGCAGTATTTCGAGTAAAGGTGTAGGTAAAAATATTACCTTTTTTTAAACGAAACAATAAATCAAAGCTTATTTAGTTTCCGGTATTAATGCAAATGTAATTAAAAAAAAAATAAGATTTTGAACAGAAATTTTGTCTCTAGAACAGGTTTTGATGGGTGGTTAGAGGTGGAGAAAAACATGGAAGCGATGGAAAACTAATGACAGAGAGTTCGCGGAGTGCAAGGTCAGTGGAGTTGTGGATGGCGAGCGATTGCCACCAGCCGGTGATAATTATCGCTTCATCGTCCTCCCATTTGGGCAGGAATACAAACCAAGGTCTTTTGGGGGGAGCTTGGGACTTCCTCAGGCCTGCCGCCTTCCCTTCTCTACTCTTCTCTAAACAGAATCGCTTTTCAAGAAACACCGTCTTTTTAAGAAACCTAACTTCTGTACCTGACTCATAATTACAGTAATCCCTCGCTAGTTCGCGGTTCAGTTTTCTCGGGTTCCGTTTTTCGCGGGGTCCTGAAATGTTCAATTAAAAATTAAGAAATATACAAAAATATTCAACTGTAATTGCAGTAAAAAATAAAAAAAATACAACTAATGAAAAAGTATAGCAGTTAGTAACAGAGAAGAAAATATACAGGATTATTCTTGTACGATCAAGAAAGATATCAAACAACAGTGACTTGCTGGGTCAAAATATATTCTACAGTATTAAATTAAAGGTTAATAAAAGCTATTAAAAAATATTCAATAAAGACTAAAATTAATGAGAAATATTAAAAGATAATTGTAACAAGAGAATAATAAAAATATCAAAAAAAGAAGTCAAAAATAGGCCTTTTCATCTAAAAATTAAAATAAAGGATAGTTACAAATTTTTTTATTTTATTTACTTGCATTATTATTTATTGTAGAATACATTATGGGTATAATTCTCTCTCTCTTTCTCTCTTATAGTCGGCAAAGACATAATTTCTTTTTATTAATTATTTCTTATTTTTTTCTTTCTGTTTTTCATTTTTATTTACAACACAGTACACTATTCAGTCAGATCAGGATTCTATCTCTGTTGGAAAGGTCATTGTTTGAGCTTTAGAGGCTTTTATAAAGGCGCGTCCATTATTCGCGGATTTTCGTTTTTCGCGCGTGTCTTCGGTCCCCATTATCAGCGACAAGTGAGGGATTACTGTATTATGTTATTAGCTGGGTACAATTACACTATGTCACATATACGAGTAGACTTATCTTCAATAATGTGATAGTTTTCTCGACTAACTTGCTCTCCTTGTCTGTTTGTTCCAAAAGATGAGTCCAAAGGCACTCATTGCTCCTCCTCACTGATTTCTTTTTCATTTCTTACGCTACTCTGAATGAATACAGGTAAATAGTTAACAGACTGTGAGTACATGATGCTTAACGTAAGCAGTATCTGCCTGTGACGTATTGAGCTAGTGAGGATAAGAAAGCAAGAGAAACTCTAAGCCTTCCACACACGAAGCTTCATCACACAACGCGTTTCAAACACTTGGTCTTCATCCTAAGCTTTTAATTTTTTTTTATTCTTTAAACTGGTCCCCTAGCGGGTGATAACGTAAGGCTTTTTGTGTGATCGGTGATTCTACATAGAGAGTCATAATTTTGCCTAACCGAAGTGCATTTCGAGTAGGAACCTATAATGAGTAGCTGGCGTCGTACAAGCTCGGGACCGACGGCTTAACGTCCTCTCCGAGGGATGACGGTACTCAGATTTATTCATCTTCCGCGTGAATAAATCGAAGGCTATATGAGGATCGAACCCCGGACTACCAGCCTAGACGGGAGTACGTTCAAATTCAAATAAATATTAAAGAAAACAGTAATATATGATTTTACAAATAGCGACATTAAAAAAAAAGAATGAAAAATAAACTCTCTCAACATAAGTTAGGTAAAATTACTGATTCCAAATTTAAAATCTATTTCTCTTATAGAATACACCAAACCAGTTTTTTTTTCTAGGAAAGATCTTAGTCCCATTTTTGGAATCTTATTGTTCTTTAGACGATGTTTTGTTTATTGCACGTATGTACTTTTAATTCTTGGTGCTACTCTCTGCGCCAAGGGGACTTTTTGCACTTCACTTCTAAAACATAAGCATGAATTCAAAAAAGGAGCCCCTGTCATGTGTATGAGAAATGCTGTTCCACCGCGCTTACATAATGAAACAAGGCTACTAGCTGAGGAGCTTTACGATAAGGTCATTGTTTGTAAAATTATCGCTTTACCGTTTCAAGGGAAAATAGTTTTAATTCCATGATTGAAATTTGTTTTATTTAAAGAAGGCAACATTCCTTTTCCAAGGATTGAATTTCTGATTCAGTTAGCATTTGCCATAACTATTCATAAGTCTCAAGGAGAGACTTTACAGAGAGTTTTAGTTCATTTAGGTAAAGCAGTATTTCAACATGACCAGTTATATGTTGCTCTCAGTAGGATCATTTAGAGTTTATCTGCATTCACGTGAATATGATTACATTAAAAAGGAAGGTGATGGATGACCCAAGGGTCACGGGTGAGTCTAGCACAGGCATGGGGAACCTGTGGCCTTTTGAATCATGAAATGCAGTCTTCTTTGGTTTATTGAGAAAAATGTTTCAAAATATAAGTAATTATAATTATGATAATAAAATCAAAACATTCTGGCATTTAGGAAGAAGACTATTCATCAATAATTACTTGAAAAGTCTAAGCTTTTAGAAAATCATTTTGCTGAGTTAACAGAGGTAATAAACGAAGGCAGTGAGGACACTGCTGAGTCTTTTGAACAGATTTAGAAGCATTGATCGAGTAATATAATGATAGATTTAAGAATTTTACAATATAAATATTATATAAGAATTTGCTTATCCATTCGTGGTGGCTTATTGGGGAAGTGAATGGTGCTAAAATGGCCTTTACTATAAGAAAGGTTTCCCGCCCCTAGTCTAACATATAATACTTCTTGACCTTTGCTTGCTCTTTCTTTATCATTTTAGTTTTCGCCTGTCAGTCAATGTATATCTAAAAACAATTACAAAGCGATTTTATTCCAATAAGACATATTTGTATTGCTTTCGTTATCTACAAAATCACAATAGAAGTTCAAATAATAAAGTTTAAACATGTTTCCCACTCCACCACAACAAGAGGAAATCTATTGAAAATTCCTGTCTGAGTCTATCAGGGAAACACAGAACATTTAAAATGAAACTAGTGATTAATAGTGTGATGGTATCAAATAAGCGGGCTTCAACAACTCTTCAAGGTAAAAGCTGTGTGATATAAACCACTAAAAGCAGCAACTGACAAGGCTTTAATTAAACGTTGAAAACTGAAACATCCAGACATCTTGCTTAACACCCATCATCGAAATATCCATTGTGTAAAGGCAAGATTCATTTTAATTGCAAGTTATAAAACTAATTAACCAACCAGAGCCAGGCACAACAGGTAGTTTTGTATAAAATAACAAACACGTTGCGTCACACATAAGTCAGCACTCACACACAGTTTACTAAGGTTAGAGCAGAGGTTCTCAAAGTGGGTTCCTTAACGGTCTGTCTGGGGCTCCGAGAAAAACATTTAGGAAAAAACATTTTTCTAAAAATTTTTTTTTGTGGCTATGGATTTATTCTATATTTCTTGTGAATCATGAAACCGAATAGTGTTTATATCTACATATACCCATAAGTAGAAATGGTCAAAATTTTATTCATATTTAGGATGAATCACTTGTTAGTTTTTGGAGCTATCTGATTCCCGAATTTCTTGCTATTACAAAAGTAGCACTTCACACATTCCTGCCATTTCCCACTACTTAGTTATGTGAAACTGGATTTTCCCTTTAAACTGCCATAGAAACCAAACACCGAAGTATACTTAATGCTGGGGTTAACTTGAGAATCAAACTCTCAACTATAAAGCCAAAAATTATTACAAAACAAACTCTGTGTTAAAATTGCTAGTAATTCTGTTTTATGTGTTATGCACTTGTGAAAAATATGAAAATTAAAATTTTTAATTTTGAATTTTTATTCGAAAAATACACATTGCAGTAATATTACTTTTTAATTGTTTTGAAACATACATACTATTTAAAAAGGCATATGAAAATATTTATATCATGATTGTATGACATCATTAGAATCTGGTGTTCCTGGGAAAGTTACTGGAACCAAAAAGGGTTCTGCGTCGAAAAAAGTTTGAAAAACTTAGGTTAGAGTAATGATTTTTCAATGACAACTTGGCATTGTCTTCAACTAAACGTAAATTGTCATTTATTGGTTCATAATTCAATATATTTCTATCAAAGTGATAATTTATTACACAAATACCAATGTTAGTAATATTTTTCATTTTTTTTTTTAAATTGTTTAACCGATCCTCTAGCGGGAAATAACGTAAGTTGTTTTTGTTTCATCGGTGATTCGACACATTCTATATTGGGAGTCCTCAATTTTACCTAACTCAAGTGAATTTCGAATAGGTATCTTTTACGAGTACCGGAAATCATACAGGCTCGCTACCGACGGCTTATCGTCCTCTCTGAGAGACAATAGATTTATTCATCTCCTGCGTGAATAAATCGAGGGCCAGGTGGGGATTCTAACTCGGTCTATCAGCCCAGAGGCGAGTACGTTAACCACTGAGCTAACCTGGCCCGGTATAAAGACTGTTAGTAAATTAACAATTTGTTTATTCCTTGAAATTTCAAAAAAAAAATCCATGTAACATTCAGAGAAGGGATATTTATGGTGCGGGTCCTTTGGATGTTGAGTGCGGCCTAACACTGTAATACACAATAATTACTGCTGTTATCAATCTAGCTGTCAACTACACCAACTGGTAGGCTTCACTTTTAAATGTCTTTTGGGGTCAGGTAACCTTTATTATTTAAGATTACAGGTTTTAATTCTGATATTGACCTTAGATTTTTCATGCAGGAGATCTGAAATCATGTTCACATGACCACAGTTGTCCGTTCCTTGCCTCTACTATATCACATACTCCTAAAAGATTTCTACTCTACTGAACTTAAGTAGGGCTGAATTTCGAACTTCCAATGTAGAATGTTTATTGTGTGGTATCACATAACTCCATTCTTTGGTCTGTTTGTTCCCTCTTGGGACAGGCACTGGAACCTCAAGTAACAAGTAACTTATAATGTAATTATAAGTAATTACATTATAATGTTCAAACCACAATAAGAAAATAGAAAAAAAAGGACTTAAGATCTCTCAACCGTAACAAGCAGTCTTCGTCAGAGTCAACAAGTTCGTTGGATTTTTGATTCTGACGAAGATCGCTAGTTACGGTTGAAAGATCTTAATCTTTTTTTCCCCCACTTCTTATTGTGGTTTGAACATTGACTGTTTACCACAATATTAGTTGTTATTAGTTGTTGATTGTCGTTTGTATTTCGACGTAAATATTTAACACAATATTACTGGTTAGTTATTATGTGTTTATTGTAAAATCTTTTTATTAATTTACAAACACGGAACAATTACAAATGAACTAAACTGGTTTCTTTTGCCATTTAAACTGCACATGTTATGCAGGATATAACGCGATTATCCGGGGCTGTAGACTTTGATTATTTTGATAGGATTTTTGTGGTTAGTCAAATGGTGAATTCCTCTATCAATTCTAGCCTAAGTTCCCTCTTTGAATGGCTACATTTCTGGCATACCATGATCCCTTAGCCATGTGACGAGCACACTTATTTTGGGCTATCTGCAAAAATCGGTATGTGATACAAAAATAGTCAGAATGCAGATAAACCGAAGGAAAAAAGGTCAAACATGATAAATTTAAAAAAATATTTCCTTCTCAGAAATGTGACATTTTCATGCCTTCATAGGAGATAAAGGAGGGGTTTTAGCAGATAAATAATAAAAGCAATGTTGATATAAATGCTGAAACAGGCAGAGCGCCTGAGCAAGCATGTTGTATAACGCTCATGAACATTTCTATTGTTTCCCCAGATCTAACGCAGTGATTTAGTGCTGCATTTCTCACTCACCGCTCTGTTTCAGGTCGTTAATTCCGACCCTTCCCACAACTACCTGTATACATTACTCACCCCCACCCTCCTGCATTCTCCCTTTCTAAGGGTCTTAAAATTGAATCCCAATCGCCTATAATTTTCATTATATATCCCACTCATTTATATTCATATTATACTAATATTATATGGTATTATATATATGATATCCATATGCCTATACTATATATATATTTTATATTTATATATAATATATATATATATATACTTTAATACAGAGAAAAGAACACAGAAAGACTACAGAACTCACTTCGATATTTCGGCATCCGTCGTCATCGGGAAGAAGTGAGAAGTTCTCGCGTTGAGAAGCAAACTGCTATATACTATATATATATATATACACGAGTTCAAAATTCAAGAAGAGTAACACACAGAGTAAAGAAACACACTTACAGACTCAAATTTTCGGGTAATCCGTCTTCAGGAGAAAAGAGAAAGGGAGACCAAGCACATTGTAGACGCAACGGCTAGTAACCCATTTATATATATTTATACATATAATAAATATATAATATATACATATATAATAATACACATATTTATACATATAATAATATACATATAATAAATATATAATATATACATATAATAATATACATATATAATAATACACATATTTATACATATATATTTATATGAATGATCAAACCACAATATGAAATCGGAAAACAAGACTAAGATCTCTCAACTACAAAATACCATCATTTTAAAGCAAATTTTAAATCATCCAGCCAGACTAAGATATATGAAGCCATGAAAATCATAAAACATAACCCATTAATTAATCGTCAACACACCGGGGTTTCACGCACACTGCAGCTACTAGGTGACCAACCACCAGCTACTCGCCAGGCCAACAGCCAGTCACCGCCCAGTATTCAGACCAGCAACACCTATGATATGTATATGAGACAAATACCGTAGGGAAGGATCAAAATGAAGAAAAATAAGCTCATTGGCCTTCTAGACTATATATATATATATATATATTAATACAGGTTTGATTAAATAATACGCCATATTTACGGTTGACTAGTTTCCTTGTGTATTTCTCAAGGGATCTGAATAATCTTCTTGTACAAACATCTAAATTGAATAGAACATTTCCAATGGTTCCATTGTCTTTAAATCTTGCATTTCCACTAATTTTACTATTATATTAGATAATAGTAGTAGTGATAATAGTAGTAGTAGTAATAGTAATAGTACTAGCTGTGACTGTTGTGACAATAGTAAAATTTAGTTGTGACAATATTCAATTTAGATGTTTGTACAAGAAGATTATTCAGATCCCTTGAGAAATACACAAGGAAACTAGTCAACCGTAAATATGGCGTATTATTTAATCAAACCTGTATAAATGAAGGACTGCTTCCTAATAATACTAATATATATATATTATATATGATATATTATATATATATAATTTTTATATACCAATTAAATGAAACGGTCCAGCGGACTTTTTTACAATAAATAAAAAACGAAGGAAACACACAGAAAGACACAGAATAACTCACATCGATATTTCGACAATCGTCGTCATCAGGAGGTGCGAAGAGCGAAGAGCGAAGAGTCCCGCAGGAAGACAGGGCGGTACTCATCAGTACCGACTCATCAGATCAGTACCGCCCTGTCTTCCTGCGGGACTCTTCGCTCTTCGCTCTTCGCACCTCCTGATGACGACGATTGTCGAAATATCGATGTGAGTTATGTCTGTGGTCTTTCTGTGTGTTTCCTTCGTTTTTTATTTTATTCTATATATATATAATATATATATATATATATATATATATATATATATATATATTACTTTAAACTGTCTAACAGGACTACTAGTTCACAAAGGAAAGAGAAAACCAGATAAAAACACACACAAAAAAGCACTCACACCGATATTTCGACATTCGTCGTCATAGGGTAGAAGTAGTCCCTTTGAGTAGCTGAAGCTAACTCTATCTGTTTTTCTCTTTCCTTTTTGATCTATATATATATATACTTTAAATTACACAAAACACGACACGACAGAAAAAAAGAGGAAATACGCACCTACTATATTACTACATATTACACTTACTATATTTATCAGCCAGATAAAAAGTGTCTTCAAACAGAATAAACTAGACTTTTCAAAAGAACACACAGAGAAATCACTGAAACTCACTACTATATTTCGATGTCCTCGTCGCTACTTGCTATATATATAGTCAGTGGCGTACCTAGAACTTTTGCCGCCCGGGGCAATCTCCAGTTTGCCGCCCTTTCTATTATAAGTTATAATAGTGGTTTTTATAAATTAATACACATAAATAAATTATTAAGTAATTTAATCAATATTAATTAATACACAGAGTAAATTTTTTAGACATATTTGTATGTACTCGTAAACATATTTATATAATATCTACTCTTCTAGCTTTCATACTAGAAAAATCGTGTATAATGCTCTCAAAATTTATATTATTTGTAATTTCTTGTTCTATTGACAATATTGCAAGATTTTGTAGTCTTAATTGACTCATTGTAGAACGAAGATAATTTTTTATCAACTTCAATTTTGAGAAGCTTCTTTCGCAACTAGCGACACTGATTGAAATTGTTAAAAAACTTCTTAACAAAATTAAAATGTTGGGAACAGAATTTTCCAACCTATACTGCTGAAATCAAATATTAAACTTATAATAATCATAATAATCATTTGTTATTCAAGAAAGAAAATAAATATGAAATGAATAAGTTGCTTTTTACAACTATAAGTAAATATAAAAAATGCCGCCCCTAGGTAAGTGCCGCCCGGTGCGGACCGCACCCACCGCCCCCCCCCCCCCCCCCCCCCCCTAGGTACGCCACTGTATATAGTTCAATATAGACAAAGAAACATAGAGAAATCAAAAGAACACACAGTCTCTAATTTTCGGTTTGAACGGTCTTCAGGAGAGATAAGAGGGAAACCAAGCGCACTGGTTCAGAGACGGTTGGAGACTCCAACCGTCTTTACTTTAGGTGTCCCTATCACTTCTCTCCTGATGACGGTTAAACCAAAAATTAGAGACTGTAAGTTTGTTTTTCTATTTACTGTGTACCTATCGTTTACTTTAAAACGTTTATATATATCCAAACGTGGTATATTTGTAAAAAAACATATTAAAAAAAAATTGATTGTTGCAAATGAAAATATGCACCCAAAATGGGAAACTCAACATACAATTATACCAGGCTGGTGAACTCATAAAGTTTGTCTATGAGCTGTTTGTTATAAACTATCAAATGATTTTAATTGAATTGAATTTAATTGCTACTTTCATTTAGCACCTATATGAAATATAGCACTCTATATTAGCACTCGCGTAACCCAACTAGCGCCATCATAACAAATATGGTACCATCTACAATTAGGTGATAGATAATCGAGTCCTGTCTTACACCAAATTTTATTTGGAATGTTTTAATTTTGATAACACTTTATTTATTTCTATTTATTTCATTATTGAATTCTAGAATTGTAAGCTATTAATAGTAATTGTTCAAACGGCCAAAATTGTAGGGGGTTCAATTTGAATACTGTTGCTCCAGTGAAGGCAAACATTCGCAGGAGTATTATGCAAGAGGGAGATGAAAAAACTAATGGTTTAATGGTGATAAAGGAAAGAACATGGAGATAAGCCATACAAGGTGTTGGCTAACATGCAGGAAGGCCATTTTGACTTGCTAATGGAACATCAATCTGCAGATGTTTTGCAATTAAGTTTATTTTGCTTGCATCCGCAATAGAATAGAGGTAGCTTTTCAATTATAACCTTTTTGCAAACTACAACACAAGTATAAATAGCAAACCTCTTTGCGAGCTGATTTACCCACTCATTATTATTTATTTACGTCGTAAAGTAGTAAGATCATAAAGGTTTATATGCTTTTTTTATCAAGAGTTAATTATAATTCAACATATTTTTTTTCAGGCAACGTCCAGAACTGTAAAGACATACAAAGTTATGTTGTTTTTTATATAGATGACACCCTGTGTGAAGAATCTTTTGCTAATAGATATTTCTTAAAAGTGGAGTCGGTAATATAATGATCACTAGTCATTAGAGTTCTTTAATGACTTCGCAAGGAACGGTTAACAAAATATCCTGACAAGTTAGAATTAGTCTTTTGATGTCCCTACCGGTGTTGCAGAAATCTGAAAACACGTAATTTTTATGATTTCATAAGGTTACTTTATACTAATATATCTAAATGTATAGATTAGTATATCTTTGTTACAAATAATATTCATATTCACCGGTATTTCTTATGTTTTACCCTTCCTTTTCCCCACAAAATAAATAACATATCAAAGAAAATAACAGGTCTTTCTCATGCTATCTTCACATTGGTTTATTGAAAAATAATGCTTAAATTCTTGGTAACGCTAAATGAAATTTAGACTGTTCATAATATGTTATATAAATGGATTCACCATAAGAAAAATGGTGCTATCCTGTTAAGAAATGGATATTTTTTAATAAAAGAAAGAGGACAGCATAATAGTGGCGTGCTCACTTTGGACTGGTTGATCTGGGGTTCGATACTCACTCTGACATTCGATTTATTCACGCGGAAGTTTTAAATAAATCTGAGAGATTATCCTCGGAGAAAAGGTTAAGCCGTCGGCCCCGAGTCTGTACATTGGCAGTGCTTGTTAAAGATCCGTACCCTAAATACACTTGAGTTAGGTAAATTTAGGTCTCTCAATGTAGAATGTTCATTGTGTGGTGTCACAAAGAGCCAATGATCGAGCTATGTGTGTTCTCTCGTGGGACTGTCAGTTCAGCCTAACCAAACCTATTTGAAGGTAACAGGAAATCAAACAAACATAGAGATCTCACAATAAACCTAAATCAGCTATTAACAATGAACAGAAATAAAACAGTTACACAACAATATTATATAATATGACAAAAAATGGACCGGAATGAAATTAGCAAGAACAAGGAAAACTAGTAAACCAAAAAGGTATGGAGTTCCAGGAAAACATGTGCAGGGAAATTAAGACGCAGGAAATGTGCCGAGCGGTAACAAACAGGTGCAACCTTGTGGTAAGGAGATCTTCCATTGTTCAAAATACAAAGCTAAATAGCAAATGACGATAACAAGTTATATTATTGAGAAAAAAATTGTGAAACTCAATTCTTTTTTTTTTTGACATCAATCTTCATCAGGAGAAGAAGTAGCCTGTTATGTTGTTAAACAAAAAATAATTAAATTTGAATTCATCTTAAGAAATGCTGAGTATTAAAGGAATAGGTGTTTTCAGTAATAATAAGACCATTAACTTGGATCGTAAAAGCATAGCATTTCGGTAGTATACATTTTTATATATATATATATATATAAATATATAAAAGTATATATATATATATATAACAAGACTTTACATAAACACGTGAAATAACAATCAATGATTAAACCACTATATGAAATGGGGGAAAAAGACTAAGATCTTTCAACCTAACAAGCGGCCTTCGTCAGAGTCAAAAACCCAACTGAAATACTGGGTTTTTGACTCTGACAAAGACCGCTTGTTACGGTTGAAAGGTGTTAGTTCTTTTTTATCATTTTATATAGAAAATCGAAACTTACTAGTAGTGAACGTCAGGCCAGGGTGCCTAGACACTCTACAAGTAGTAATGACTATACCATGTTGACTACGCACCCCACATATCGTGAGTGTCACCTCAGGGTGTTTTAATCCCTACAAGCAGTAAAGGTCATACTAAGGTATCCTGCACCCTTCAAGAAGTGAACTTCATACCAGAGTATCGAGGAACGCATAATGAAAACAAAGTGCTGCGTACAGCATTTATGTTGAATGTTACAATTCAGAACGTTTTCAATAAAAATTTTATGACTTTCAAACACGGTTTCTATCCTTTTAAAATTTTAGCTTAAAAAGTATCCAAAATATGTTTTATAATAATTTACTGTCATACCTTATACGAAAGTTTGCTTATCCGGTTCGGGTCCTATGACGAGGGACGCTTGTCCTGCCCTACTTGCTAATCAGTTTACAAGAACTACACTGTCTAATGTCATTTATCTTATCTGGACTCTGGCTCCAGTTTTGAACTTTCATTCAGTCGACCGCTGGACTTACTGTCCTCGTTGTTTCAATAGATATTAAATAAACAACCAAAACATTTCTAGACCTTTACAATTCACTTTAAATTTTTAAAAAAAAAACAAAGTAAATTTTAAAATATAATAAAAAAAAACTAAATAAATGACAAATAAATAAAAAGTTAAAAATAATAAAGAAATTTTAATTTTAAAAAACCCAGGACAGATATATCTCCCAGGAGACTAAGAAGTGCTATTTCTGAAGCTCTCAAACAGATATCGGCGTTAGGATCAGAAATCCGATAAAAAAAACGTTTACATCGAAATGGTCATTGAAACTGAGTCCGTGAGGACGGGCTTGAATAGCAAGGGAAGGTGACTGCATATCTGCTTTCTATGGCTACCTATTATCAATTTTGAACTGTTAAATATATATATTATAGGTGTGTTCTGTAATCGGGGTTCGGTCAATTTTCCAGGATAAAAAATCAAACTCTCATTGCCAACGTTTCGGTTTTATTTAAAACCTTTTTCATAGGCAGAACACACCTATTCTATCAAACGGTCGATATATTATTGAATTTTTTTATATATATATTTATATATTGTACAACGGACGCATTTACGTATCCGTTCCTTCATTCCTTCTCCTTTTTATTTTCTTCTTCTTTCCTGAAATGATTCTGACGCCGAAATGATCGAGATTCGTTGAGTGTTAGTCCTCTTTCTTGTGTTTATTAATTTAATTATTATTAATTTTAAATTATATATAAAACCATTTAAATTTTATATATATATATAATTGAAAACACCACAATAAACAATTATAAATTTAATTAAAATTTTCTAAGGTCTTTCGTTACAACAACATCAGAGAACTAAATGAAACAAACAAAAAATATAATAACAAGTTAACCTGGTTGATTGAAGTCTTCAGGATTGCTGGCATCCCTGTCTGAATTTAATGTTCCTAAAATTGAAGGAGTCTTGATACTTATTTCTTTTATTTATATTTCATCTAGTTTGTAAAGTCCCGGACTATTGTTCATTAAATTTCCATAAAAGTTCTTTATGAGTGCACTTTCAATAATATTTCTCCTCCTTTCTGTTGTGTGTTTGTTGAAGTGAGAAGCGAGGGAGGGAGACGGAGACAAAGAGAAACTTGACTGGTAAGTAATACATTCAATCGTTTTTCATTCTTTATCAACATGTCCTTTGTATATAGACATATATAGAACCAATTGCAACATGAATGAAACGAAATTCTCCGAATTTAAGATTACTCTTTGCTCCAACATTAATGATTTTTTCGTTGGACTGACGTAGAATTTATTTCTAGAAAAGAAGGACTCAATGAGACTAACTCATAACAAAGTATAAAGTTTTCGGAAAGTCTACTTTAAGTATCTGGCATTCTTGTACTGCCCGCATTGAAAATACAATTCGAATATTTTAATAATCTACTTAGAATAAGTTTAGAAAAGATGGTAATTTATTTTAATGGATCAATATTGAAATTATATTTTGTTTAAAATTACTTGCATGGTGCTAAGTCATGTTGGATATTATGGAAATCCAAATGATGGTAGAAGGATGGCTGTTCCATTGATGTCTCCTCCATTGTTTATATCTCCGGCATTCGTTACAACATGAGAACAAAAGAAACAACACACTTAAAACAGATTGAGTCAGAGGCGGTATTGAAGAAAGGTTGATGAAAAGGGCCGGTATTTGAAGATGAAGAAAACCGATGATGCATTCGAATGACTAAAGGCAATAGTGGATTTTTACAAAGCCATTAGCAGATAATGTGGACAGTTAAACCCAGCTTGGGCCAAGGTCAAGCCGGCTATCGCTCACATTTCAAAACCTAACCTTGCAGGTTTCATTTCAAATAAATTATCGCCTTTTATCAATTACAAACTCGTGTCATATTGCCCAAATATTTTAATATTGACTCATTTCTATTGTATTTGTTTTAATTTACCGTCTAATCATTTTGCAAATAATTCAGCATTCTTTCTCTTGTTTCCTAAACCAATCTCAAGTTCGTGTTTGTTTTTTTCAAATACACAACCCTTACTTACGTTTCATGTTGCTTTTGAGAGTTATTACAAGACTTCATTCCAGCAACAGTAAACATGATATCTACTAAAACCTGCTTTCGCTAGAGGTAGAGTTTCGCTCTGACGATATATGAAAAAAATCTGGAGTGGCCTACACTCAACTTTACTATAAGTAAACATAATATTATACTTTTAGGGTATATAATAAATAATGTTCCATTTAGGTATAATATAAATCATTCCTGGAGGTATTACAGATAGCGATTGATTCACTTATCAATGTATATGCTTATTTTTGAATATCACATATACTATCATTAGTATAATCTCACCTCTTTCTACATTGAATATTTAAGACAAGTTTTCCCATTTAAAATTTGAAAATATTCCTATTTTTCTGACAAATGTCAGAAAAATCTAAGAAAAAAATGTTGTTTTAAGATAATTCTTAATTTAAGTTGTGGGATAATTTCATTTATTTTTCTTCAAAGATGTTTTCAATTTTGAATGATGTTTTATATTTTTGGTATTTTATAGAATTACTATACTGGGAGTTTCACGAGTTCCTAGTATTTAATAAAAACCACTTTTCTTTCTATTTGTCAAAAATTATATATACCAATTCAGTCTGGGTGAGTGTTATATTTTTCCTGCCTATTCCACTATGTTATATGGTTGCTGTGAATATATATTGAGAAAAAATACATTAGCAATTAGTTAATTTTACATACTAAAATCAAAGTCGATGCCAGCTATTCAGCATAATTTAAAACGTTTATATCTAGAAACTTGAAATTTTTAAAAATGACAGATACTAGATACTAGACTGGAATAGTGAAAATTCTGAATACTTGTCAACAAACACAACTCGTCTTTCTTTAGGAAAGAGAGCATTCCTCACACTTCAATTTTACCCAATGATACCATAAATCACAAACCAAAATAATTTACAACTGATATTAAGTTTTGTTCAAAAGTGCAATATAGAGATTGACTATAGCATTTTGTGAGACAAAGCCATTGTACCAACGAAAGCAACAAACATTTATGTTTAATAGGAGTGAATTTTTACATGTCAAAATATTATTCCTCTTATATCTCACATAAATCAATGAGTTATTTAAATGTTTCCATAATAAACATCAATTTTATTTCAGTGGATAGACTCAAAAAATTTCTAAGTCAATGTAAACAATGTAAAAAAAAAAAAAGTTCGACAAGTATAGCAGGTGGATCCCTTAGTCTTAATCAACTTGCTCCATCAAAGATTCTGGACAGCAGCGTGGTAACATATAACGCTAGCATACTCCATGGGCCCCCGCCGCCTGTAGTACCGACTTATTTTAAGACTTTCGGATCAAACTCCGGACCAATGTCCCACTGAACCTGCTCAGCAAAAGCGAGGGTCAGTAGCCTTTGTAGCCCCTGGTTCAGAGAACCTGTGGATATAAAGCCAATACAGCTATTGGTAGAGCTGCATGGCCCCACTAGGGGCAGGATAGCACAGAATGAGCTTGCTATATTAGAAGTCTTACATTTTGCCTAATCCAAATGTATGTAGAGTTCAGTGGCGTGGCATTCACTCTGCGTGGCAGTCCAGACTGACAGAACAGATTGGAAAAATACTTAAGGAAGCTAACTTTAAAATAACATATAAAGTAAAGAAAAAATTAAATACATGCATTTTTACGAACACCAAATCACCTATCAACAAACTAATTAACTAACTAATATAATATATTCTATTCCTTGCAATAATTGTAATAATGTATACATAGGTCAAACCAAACAATATCTAAAAGATAGATTAGCATTACAAAAATCAAATTTTAAAAATAAAAAATGTTTTGTGCCTTAGCCTCCCACGCAATTAAAAATCAACACACATTTCAATTTGAGAATGCATCAATTTTAGATTATGAAACTTCATACAATAAAAGATTGATCAAAGAAATTATACATATCAAAAATACTAATAATACTTGCAATAGAAAAACAGATACAGACAATTTAAGTAGGATTTATAGTTCCATCATAAATAGTTAAAGATGCAATGTTATCTAGTTTATATTTTTATGGGTTTTTAAAATAATAATGTATTATAATTGTATTATAGATATATATTATGGTGGATACATATTATAATAGATATATATTATAATATGTGTATATGTATATATATATGATTATACTAAAAGAACAGTGTTTCAATAATATGTCGCTTGGAGCAGCACATGTAATGACAGTTAACGGTTGTTGTAATGTAACAGAACCCAGCCTTGAGTAAGTTTTTTTCAATTTGTTTATGATGTTTCTAAAGTAGAAATGACAAATGTCCATTGTTTATTGTTTTTTTGTTAGTTTATAGCCCTGAGGATGTATTAAAATAAAGACGAAACGTTGGCAAAAAGGTGATTCCATATATTTACCTGACCAAACTCCGAGAAGAAGAAAAAGTGTTTGTTAATATTTTGTGGTCAAGAAAACAGTACCATATATATATATATACATATATATATAAACTATATTGACACAAAGAACACACTGAAATGAAACAGAAACTCAGTACTATATTTCGATGTCCTCGTCATCAGGACGTCCTTGTCTGCATGCGGAGGGACTCGTTTCTATCTTCCTGATGACGAGGACAACGAAATGTAGTAGTGAGTTGCTGTTTGGTTTCTGTGTGTTCCCTGTGTCAATATAGTTTATTTAGTTCGTGGAACGTTTCATTTTATATATAATATATATATATATATATTCGTATGAGTCGTCTGCATGCGGAGCGACTCGTTTCTATCTTCCTGATGACGAGGACATCGTATGAGAAGTAGACACGAGCTCATTTATGTAGAGCTCTTTGAAATTACCGAATATGATTAAGCAGCAGTGCACATTGCTAACTTAAAATTGTTACAAAAAATTAAATTGATTATAAAAAAGAAATGGTGCATTATGACGCCTTTGTGGAAAGCATAATAATAATACGTTTTGAAAGTAGGCTGGTTCACGTGGTTGCAGAATGCATATGGTTACGGGGGAGGTTATCTCTGAAAGGATAGTTTTTGAGAT
Source organism: Hermatobates lingyangjiaoensis (assembly GCA_026182355.1). NCBI lineage: Eukaryota > Metazoa > Arthropoda > Insecta > Hemiptera > Hermatobatidae > Hermatobates > Hermatobates lingyangjiaoensis. Next base: position 9,123 of record JAPFBL010000182.1, on the reverse strand, counting down.
AGTGGGTTTAATTACAAACCTTACAACTTTGTTGTATCAGATTAGCCTGAGTGATGCATTAAGTCTGTATTTTTCTTTTTTATTATTAATGAGTTTAGTCACCACTTATCTCTACTCGTGAAATAATATCTGATCAGGTTTGTCTTATCTTATCGTGATCTGAGATACATGCTTTAATACAGTTCTGAGCCTTGTGTGAGCCTACGTTATGATGGTGTCATGTCAACTATGAATGAGAAAGAAACATTTCTTTCTAAGTCAGTATTTATACAAATAAACATTAATACTACTAATAATGTCATATACCGTTACATAACAATGTTTTTATAAGGCATCAAAAGCATTGTTAAAGGCATCAGAAAATCCAATAAATTAATTCCAACTTCCAGTTCTTTAGATTGTTTTGTTTCTACTTTTCTTTTTTGATGAATATATATATAAAAAGATTTCACATAAATACGTGAAATAACAATCAATGATCAAACCACAATATGAAATGAGAAAACAAGACTTAAGATCTTTCAACCGTAACTCTGACGAAGACCGCTTGTTACGGTTGAAAGATCTTAGTCTTGTTTTCCCATTTAATATTGTGGTTGGATCATTTTATATATATATATATATATATATACAACTTTTCACATAAACAAGTGAAATAACAATCAATGATCAAACCATAAATAAAATAGGAAAAAAAGACTAAAACCTTTCAACCCTAACAAGCGGTCTTCGTCAGAGTCAAAAGCACAAATAGATACAACTGGACTCTGACGAAGACTACTTGTTTCGTATGAAAAATTTTAGTCTTTTTTTCCCATTTCTTATTGTGGTGTGATCATTGACATATATATACCTATATATATATTTTATTAAACTCTTTCTAGATACCTGTTTTTGTAACTTTCTAGCTTCCTAATTAGTAGTTTGAAATCTTCACGTATACTGCATAACATATTCAAATAAGTATCAAGGATATATATAGTGTTACCTAAATATAGAAATATGTTTACATACTTTGAACGCTTTGAGAAACACAAATGATAAACAGGTACTAGGACTCACAGTCAATATTTCGACCTTTTTAACGGTCGTCCTCAGGAAAGGAAGTTGAGAGGCGAGAAGATGAAAGCTGACTAGACAGCTTCACAGAATGTGTATAGGTTGGCCACAACGAAAACGATAAAAATTGTAGAAATAGAAGAATATCAAGGGGGGAACAAATAATATAAAAAAATTTAATAATAAAAAAGGAGGCTTTATAAATATAAAATTCAATAGAACAGAAAATTAACAAATTAATAAGATAAGAAATAATGTAAAATTAAAAAAATTGATGTCAAGAAAATAATACCTTTGAATAGTACTTAACGTTTTAAGTTGATACCTGGATTTAATATTAAATAATATATATATATATTTAAATAATTAAATTAATGTCTTTTTTATCAGCCTTTGGAGGCGATTCACATCTATTCCTGACGACGAAGGACATCGAAATATAGTAGTGAGTTCAGTGTTTTTTTTCTATGTGTTCTTTTGAAAATTTATGTTTTTAAAATTATATAATATTATATTTTATTATATATATATATTATAATATATAACGGGTTACTTGCTGTTGCGTCTACAACGTGCTTGGTCTCCCTTTCTATTTTCTCCTAAAGACGGATTACCCAAAAATTTGAGTCTGTAAGTGTGTTTCCTTACTCTCCGTGTTACTCCTCTTGAATTTTGATCTCGTACCCAGTATTGTGTCCAGTTTGGATCGTGTTTCGTTTTATTAAGTGATATTATATTATATATTATATATAATATAATTTAATACATATATATATATATATATATATACTCAAAGGCTGAGTCGTTATCAGCCTTTGGAGCGATTCACATCTTTTCCTGAAGACGAGGAATCGAAATATAATAGTGAGTTCAGTGATTTCTTTTCTATGTGTTCTTTTAAAAATTCTAGTTTTATATATATTAATATATATATATAAAAAGATTTCACATAAACACGTGAAACAACAATCAATGATCAAACCACAATAAGGAAAATGGGGGAAAACAAGACTAAGATCTTTCAACCGTAACAAGCGGTCTTCTCAGAGTCAAAAACCCAACTGAACACTAGATGCAAGAAAACATTTGGGTGAGGAGTTGAGAAGAGTGGGAGGGAAAGTGGTATTTTAAAAGGGTGAAAGCACAGGAAAGGACTAATGTCCAGAAAGGGATGTTTGGGGGGAAACAAAGGAGTACAGTAAGAAAAAGTAAAAAAACTATCCGCTAGCTGTCAACCCTCTTTGAAGAGGCTAAGGCCCTCGTGACGAAAGTATCAAGTTTGAAGAGACCGTTACTAATGTTTATAATATTGATCTATTAAATTTAATTAGAGACGATTAATAATTTTTCTTAACAACCATTGATTTTTCATAGGTAAATAAATTTTAGCTCCTGTCCAATCAATATGATGATTTTAATTTTTTATATGCAAGAATAAGGCACTACTGTTTTCCTGTCTACTTACGTTATATTGGTGTTGGTTTTTACACGTGTTTTTTAATGATTTACCAGTTTGACCAATATAAATTTTATGGCAATTTTTGCACGGAATTTTATAAATACCAGCGGACTCCAATTCGCTTGGAGAGTTTTTTATTAACATATTACCCACGTTATTACGATTAGAAAACACTATATTAAAATCAATTTGTTTGGCTAATCTTGGAAGGGGGTCCAATGATTCGTGGTATGGCAAAACTATAAATAATTATAAAACTATAAATAATATGGCAAAACTATCGATAATTTAAATATTTTAAAAGGAATGGTATACGGTCTTTCAGAAAAAACTGATGTTGTTAGCGTTCCTAGACGTTTTATCGATGCTTATTCTAGGCTTAAAAAAGATAATACTATAAAAAACACTAAAGCCGATAAATCTAAAGTAACTGTAATATTAAATAAAAAAGATTACGTCGATAAAATAGAGAATATGCTAAATGATGAAAATGTGTATAAAAAGTTAAGGTCTAATCCTTTGGATAGGGTCAATAGTTCATTTTAAAAAAAAATTAAAACTATCTTAAAAAATCAACCCGATCTTAATTACTAAATTTATATCAAAATCCCCTTCTTTGCCATTTATGTACGGGTTGATCAAGGACAATAAAGATAATTACCCAATACGTTTAATTGTGAGTTCGGTTGGTTCGGCATCATATGGGCTTGTCGAAATGGTTAGTAATATTTTAAGCCCCTTAATTGGAAAAATTTCAGGCAGCCAATAAAAAAACAATGTGGATTTTAATTAAAAAATTAAAAAGCGTCAACATGAACAAAAATTATAGATTAATCAGTTTCGATGTGAAGTTCTTCTTTTTACGAATGTACCTGTAACTGATCTGTTGAGCTTACTCCAGAGGAATTAATTAATTATTCCCTTCCCCTTCCATCTACCACTATAATAGAGTTAATTAAGTTATTGTGGTTAGATTGTCATTTTTTCAATTTGAAAATAATTTTTATACAAAACAAATTTGGTCTTGCTATGGGTAACTGTTTATCCCCCCTCCTAAGTAATTTTATATGGAGTTTTTTGAGAGTTAAAATTTAAGCTCAATTTTTGCCCAAAAATGTTAAATGGTATAGATTGTTGACGATATTCTTTGCATTTGGCCCAAATCTTTAAATAAAGTTGATTTCCTAACAAAATTGAATTCATTAGTGCCGACAATCAAATTCACAATGGAAGAAGAAATAAGTGGTAATTTGCCCTTCTTAGATGTCCTGATCCATAGGTTACCTAATTGTTTACGCTTTAGTGAATATAGAAAACCTACGAATGTACTTGCATACGTTCATTTTTATTCATCGCATCCAAAAAATGTTAAAATTTCTGTTTTTAGAAATATTTTTTTGAGAGCTTTAAGAGTTTCCTCTCCAGAATTTCTTTAATGAAGAGAAATAACATTAGGTCAATTGCCCTTTCATTAAAAACCCCTCTTCTTATATCGAATTTAGCTTTGAAGGGTGCTAAAAAAACTTTCTCTAATACTTCAAAAAGAGCCCCTTTTATTATCAAATTCTATAGTTTTTGCCATACCACGAATCATTGGACCCCCTTCCAAGATTAGTCAAACAACTTGATTTTAATATAGTGTTTTCTAATCGTAATAACGTGGGTAATATGTTAATAAAAAACCTCTCCAAGGGAAATTGGAGTCCCTGGTATTTATAAAATTCCGTGCAAAAATTGCCATTAAAATTTTATATTGGTCAAACTGGTAAATCATTAAAAACACGTGGTTAAAACAACACCAATATAACGTAAGTAGAAGGGGAAAAAGTAGTGCCTTATTCTTGCATATAAAAAATTAAAATATCATATTGATTGGACAGGAGCTAAATTTATTACTTATGAAAAATCAATGTTGTTAAGAAATATCATTTGAATCGTCTCTAATTAAATTTAATAGATCTAATATTTAAAACATTAGTAACGGTCTCTTCAAACTTGATACTTTCGTCACGAGGGCAATAGCCTCTTCAAAGAGGGTTGACAGCTAGCGGATAGTTTTTTACTTTTTCTTACTGTACTCCTTTGTTTCCCCAAACATCCCTTTCTGGACATTAGTCCTTTCCTTGCTTTCACCCTTTTAAAATACCCCCTTCTTCCCTCCCACTTTCTTCTCAATCCTCACCAGATGTTTTCTGCATCTAGTGGTTCAGTTGGGTTTTTGAACTCTGACGAAGACCGCTTGTTACGGTTGAAAGATCTTAGTCTTGTTTTCCCATTTCTTATTGTGGTTTGATCATTGATTGTTGTTTCACGTGTTTATGTGAAATCTTTTTATATATATATATATACCATGATAAACGAAAAACGTTCCGGCAGGACTGATTACACTTAAAATAAACTGTGACAGATACGCAGAAACATAACAAAGACTCACTTTTCAATATTTCGACCGCCATTGGTGAGTCTTTGTTATGTTTCTGTCTATGTGTCACAGTTTATTTTAAGTGTAATCAGTCCTGCCGGAACGTTTTTCGTTTATCATGGTATACATATATATATAAATATATATGAAGTTTAAATCACAAGGACAAAGGAAACAATAGACATAAATGCCTTGAGACCTTTCGCTTTATGTTATCGAGAGCAAACAAAGTAAGAACTGAGAAGGTAACAGTAAGAAGGAACCAAGAGCACTTTGCCACTGGGCTAACCTGGTCCCCAAAAATATTACATAATTATTAGCATAATTTAAAATGGACGAAAAGTAACATACAGAGTAAAGAAACAACTTATTGACTCAAAATTTGTAAAATCTGTGTTCAGGAGAAATGAGAAAGGGAGTCCAAGAACATTGGAGACGCAACAGGAGATAATCCGAATTTCCGAAAATTTGAATTATTATTATGTTTCTTTATTCTGGTGTTTCTCTTTTTTGAATTTTAAACTTGTTTATTTCCAGTTTTGATTTTCTTTCCTATTTATAGTGAATTAACATAATTTAAAATATAATAATCTAGATTTTAAATGAAATAATTCATTAGTTAAGCAATATTTGAATACACAATAATGAAATATAATTAAAACAAATAGTTTATTTAATATTGACTTTTACTAAAAAATGAGTGTAGACCACTCAAGATTAATTTTTGTGTATGATATTTTTTATGGTAAGAGGTTCATCAACAGTAAAATGAAGTGTAAACCACTAGTTTTTTTTAATCCTTTGATTATTAACTATTCAGAGTTGACACAAGAAGTTCATCGTTTGCAAACGCTTTAGGACCGGGTGCACTTGCAAAATACTTAAACAAACTTAGCTATTTGTGTTCTCTCCTGGGATCCACTGTAACCCTAATCTAACCTAAACAAACTTGAGGACCAACCAACCTCAAAACCCTAACGTTTCTTTACACTAAAGAACCTTTTTCTACATTTTTTTAAATAAAGGATTCAATTTTGTTTTAAATAATTTTATTTAACATATTACCTATTTCTTCAGTATTGAAAAATTAAAACGTCGATTTAAAAAGATCGACTCAATTACTATAGGATGTTATTTTCGCAGAATTGTTTAATATTTATTTTTCATACATTGAATGAGAGCATTACTAATTAATTAATTAACTAAATCAGACTAAATCAATTGACAAATACGCTAAGCAAATAGGGTAGACCAGTGAATCCATTGTCATCACTGGACAAGTAGATGATAGGTTCGATTCTCACTCTGAACGTCGATTTTAGAACACTGGAGATGAAAAAAATCTAAGTGTGTCGCCCCTCAGAGAGTACTTTACGCTGTTGGACTCAATCCTGTAAGTTGTCAGACGCTCGTTAAAAACCCTACTATATTTAGGACAAATAATGTATCAAGTTCATTGTGTTGTATTACAAATGATGAATCTATGGTTTATTGGTGTTCTCTCGTGGGACTGCTACTGCAAACTAACCTAACGTAGTCTCTACGTTAAGTTTGCCTTTTAAGGAGTTTTCGTTCTCGAAATAAATGAGGGCACTGCGGAGAATATATGTGAATATCAGTAGAGGGCTTCATAAAAACACCACTTACATCGGGGGTGCTCACACATTTTTGCATGCGAGCTACTTATGAAATGAACGAGTTACAATCATCTAACCACTGTATTTATTTACAAATATATCGAGGATTCTTATTTACGGTGATGTATGTGATATTTCATCGTGATAAAAAGTTTTTCTTCTAGTTCATATGAAAGTGATACGTTTTTTTTCCTTCTCCTGTTTCCATACTCATTTTTATACCATTACTTAATTTAAAAAAAAAAACTTAATTTATTAGATTTACTGCAATTAGAGCCACTTTTCCGTTGTACAATGACCGAAGTTAAAAAGAAAATCGGAATTCATTGGAGTGACCGTCTTGTCTAATAAGAGACGGGATGAATTATAGGTTGATGTTAATTTTTTTAATGCCTGTTAATCTACCTGTAACACGGCGATCGACTAGTATTGAGCACCCCTGACTTGCATTGTTCACGACCAAGTACCATGTGGGGGGGGGGGGGGTCTCTTTAAACCCCTGACTTGCATCGTTCACGACAAAGTACTATGTGGGGGGGGGGGGTCTCATCTCAAACCATCTACTGACCTTCATATAGTTGGAAGACCATATTCTTTTTCTCTCTTTTTCATTGGTTTTAAAAATGAGTGTTACTTTTCAAAAAAAATTTCACTAACCACTTGAAACTCGTAATCTTTCAATAGTTTATGTATAGTTGTTAAGTATAAATCATGGCTCTAGACACTTCCATACATGAAAGTTTCTAATTAGCTTTCTATTGATCCTGGTTTACTAAAAAAAAACTTTCAGTATGATTGGAAAAGTTTTACCCATTAATTTCCCATTTTCTTAGATATAAGGCAAACTTGTTTTATATGAAACCGAATCAAAAACGCCGACGGCCACATTTACCAGGTTACACTGGTTAACACTACATCACTAAAGTTATGCACTATTGGGCCTGATTATTACTTGGTTGGTGACAAGTTAGATATATTATCAAAAGTGTTTTCTGTTGGTATGTATATGATAAGATTGTGGGTCGCTTTATACGATCATAATTAATTTACTGTAAGTAAAGTATAGTGATCGTGAAAAACTTCGATCTCGAGATTTTGACGGAATTACATGCTTTGAGGTCCCAGAAGTCGTTTTATGAAGTTTTTTCGATGATGTCTGTGTGTGTCTGTGTGGGTGGGTGGGTGAATATGTATCCAAAGATTGTGGACACGCTACGGTCCAGAATACTTGATGGATTAAGTTGATACTTAACACAAAAATGGGCCTCATAAGTGTAGATCCACTGGCAATGTAATGTTACAAACGGCCATGTACTAGATCTACTTGCTACTGGAACAAAAGCCATGTCCTCCTGTAAGAGATTATTTCGTAACACGCTTTCTATACTTTCTAATCTATATGTTCGCTTTTCCAAAATGTTATTACTGCTGTAGTTATACTAATGATATTATCTATATACTAATCAATCTATGTATTGCACTCTTGACCAAAACTTCATATCAGTTGTAAATTATTTTCTGTTTATGATTGATAGTATGTTTGGATAGTATTGAAATGTGAGGAATGCACTCTTTCATAAAGAGAGAGGAGTTATGTTTATTGAAAATATCTAGTTTTTCCATTATTCTAGTCTAATATTTCATATCTATTATTTTCACAAATTAGAAGCTACCAGCTATAAAAGTTTTAAATTATACTGAATAGCCGGCTTTGACTTTGATTTGAGTATGTAAATCTGGCTAATTACTGATATATTTTTTCTCAATATACATTCAGAGCAACTTTATAACAGAGTACACCACGCAAGAAAAAGATAACATTCATTCAGAGTGAATTGGTATATACAATTTGTGACAAATGGAAAGAAAAGTGATTTCTATTAAATACTAGGATACCATAAAATTCCCAGTATAATAATTCTATAAAAACCAAAACTGTAAAACAATTCAATATTGAATACATTCTCTGAAGAATTATAAATGTAATGATCCTACATGTTAAATTAAAAATATTTTAAAACGACATTTTTTCTTAGATTTTTTGACCAAATAGGTATAATTTCAAGTTTTAAATGGGAATATTGTCTTAAATATTCAATCTAGAAGGAGGTAAGGTAAACTACAAGTAGGTAGGTAAGAGACCCACTGTCTGTTGGAACAAAAGCCATGGTCTCCTATAAGAGATTAATTCGTAACACGAAATCTACCTCTTCGCTTTTCAAAAATGTTATTACTTCTGTAGTTATGCTAATGATATTATATGCATCAGTGGTGTGATATACAAAAATAAGCATATATATATTGATAACTGGATCAATCACTATCTGCACTACCTCCAGGAATGAAAGACTACTAAACATCTCCCAGTTAGATATTTATATTATACCTAAATTGAACATTATATATTTTGTACCCAAGAAGTATGATTTTATATTTACTTATAGTAAAGTTGAGTGTATGCCAGATATTTAACTTTAGTCTGTTGTTCATTTTGTCTGTTTGTCTGTTGTTGCATACCAGCCATGTTTGTCCATGTCATTGAAAGG